>CM067331.1:86400000-87000000 GCA_034376525.1 Nicotiana benthamiana | reverse complement strand
AAAACTGAGTTTCTAAGTTAAGGACATTTAAGCAAAAATGAAAATTTCAAAAGGATTTAGGTGCAAAACTTAGCCTATTTCAGCAGCCCTAAAACCTTCCCTATAAAGGCATATTTTCTTCAAGTACAAGTCAGATTTTAAGAGATAATAATCATAGAAAAACTGAAATGGCTGTTTCTTTAAAGCAAAATTCTGAAACAACCTTGAATTCCTAACATTTTTCAGAAAAAATTACTAAAAGTTATGCTCAGGTTCTTGTTTTGCTGGTCCTAATAATTAAGCTCAAACCATTGAAAGTTCATGGTTTTGCATTTAGGGTTAAAAAAATGGTTTGAGTTCTGGTATTGTAAAGTCTGGTTTAGATTTTACTATGGTTTCTACTATTCTATTGCTGATTTAAGGTTTGATTTTGAATCATTTGGGTCCTGGTTGTTGAAGTCTGGGTTTTGGTTGTTGTTACTGTTACATTGTTAATTTCTGCTTTTGTTGCTCGCTACTGACTCTTTACTTATTTTTGTTCTTCTTTTATTCCCAGGTATTCCTCTGAACCATTGAATGGCAAGTGAGTTTGTAATTATGGTTTTATGTATGGAAAACATTGAGTTTGATTGAAAAATGGAATAGAGTTGTTGATATTTGAAGATCAATCTACATAGGCTCATATAAGCTATTTAGTTTCTTGCCATTGTCGTTTTAGGTTCTGTTATGGTGTTGTATAAATGTTCGTTTCACTTGCTTAGTTTAAATGCTTGAAGATTTCTGATCACATGTATAAGTGGTAGAGAATTAGTGCAAAGGAAATTTCAGTAGAATTAAGTATGTTTCAGGTTTGTTTTGGCCTGATGAGACCAGTGTTATGGTGTAAATTTGCTTAAGTTTGTTTTAGGATTGATGTCTCTAAGGTTTGAGATTAGGAACTTGCATTTTGAGGTTTATTTAGTGTTGAGTTCTATCTGAAAATCATGTAGTATCTTATTTCATGAATTTTTGATTGAAGGGCCTCCAATTTATTCAGCTTATAGTCACCTTGAATGAGAAAAATGGTCTGATTATTTACTTTGAGGGGTTAGCTTTGTGTAGAATTTCTTGGACATTTATTAGCATGTTTAAGTCTCGATCCAGATGTGGTCATTTGACAAGTTTATAAGTTTTTTTTAATCTGCCATTGCATGTGTTGAAAAGAGGCTATATTAGGTCTAAAATTTCTCCTAATTCTCCTTTTAGTGTGTGTCAGATAATTATGTGTTATTGCAAGTCATGTTGGGTTCACATCTACGATTTAATATTTCGATATCTCGTGTGTTTGATGACTCAATATCGAGTCCTGCACCTGTTGATGCTCAGCTCTCAAAAGACTTGGGCTCATGTTGGGCCTTGATTTGAGACCAGTCGTGTTCCTTGATACGTAAGGCCAGCTATTGAGCCCAATATTTTCTTTAACTTCTATTAATTTAAGACCATTCTTCCATTCTCATCCCTTCTAATGTGGGTCTATGGTTTAAAATTGATTCAAACATTTGGTCTGAAAAGTAGTGATAATTCTTTTAAGTTTTCTCGATTTATTAGACTCTTAAAGTGGATTTGGGGGCGTGCCATATTAAATAAGCTATAGTTTATGGCCCTCAAAAGCTTAGTTTGAATTTCCCTTAATAATTAAATTCGAGGTGTGCCATGCCAAATAAAATCTGAAAATACGTGGCCATTGTTTTTTTAATTATCAATCCTTAGAATTCGAGGCGTGTCATTAGCGAATTTTTTATCGCCCCCGCAAATCTAAAAATGTGTAGTTGCATTAGGCGCGTCGTTTTATTAATTTACCTTCCTAAACTAGGGTGTGCATTTCATGTAGCCAAATTTAAATCTCAACAACGTTTGGTTATATTGAAATATTCCTAAAAAATAATTAAAAGATGTTTAATAAGTTAAAATATACCATAGGCTAAAACATGTATTAAAATCGAGTAATATGCTAATTATGATAGTTAAGCGACCGTGCTAGAACCACGGAATCCGGAGGTACCTAACACCTTCCTTCGAGTTAACAGAATTTCTTATTCAAAAATTCTGGCTCGCAAACTTCAAAAGGAAAGTCGATTTTTCCTCGATCTTGGATTTTAACATAAACCGATGACTTGGGACACCAAATAAACTATTCCAAGTGGCGACTCTGAATAAAAAAAATAAATAAATAATTCTATTTCGGATAATGTCACTTAAATTAGAAAAATTCCCCTGTACTACCTTCAGGCGTGTAAAAAAGGAGGTATGACAAGGATTGAGGATGAAGCTTAATCAAACCTTGATAAAGACCGTGACTATATAGTCTAATCAAGTGGTCAAGGGTAAGAGTCATTCCTACGACTTTGTTGGAGAAATAATGGAGCATATAGACTATCCTCTAAAAAGATGGATAGATTTAGACAAGCATCACTTGGTACTTGTCATAGAAGTCGAGAATAACCAGATCTATCGCCAGGAAAGAAGGGTCTCAAGAATCAACGAGACCCAAAGTAAATGGGTATGTATATACATGACGGAAGCCATCACTGTGGTCCGTTATTCTCTCATTAGAATGGGAAATCTCGACCAGCATTGCCTCATCCCATTGACAGTCTTCTTTCACTTTTTCTATGTTAGTCACGACGGTAATATACCGGGACATATGCTTGGCCCCGCGTAGATGGGGGCCTACCTATAGAAAAATCATTCACAATATCGAACTCATTAGGGGTACATTGTTCAATGGTGGGGGCCACTTTGGGTTTGCCTTTGGATGTTCGAGACGAAAAGGCTACACCCTCTTTTCGAGGTTCTAGCCATGGTGGTGGAAAGGTCTTTTTGAGAAAGGAAACGAGGAACCAATAACGAAAGGAAGAAGAGCGTGAGAAAGGATGGCTTTAGCTCTGAAAGTTTAAAAATGTAGGAAAAGTGTGCATCTCTAAAGAATTGGGGTATTTATAGCAGCCATATGGGCAGCGGAAAGGATGAACCAATGGCGGTTCGTGGGTTTCTCGACAGCCTTATTGACGACGACCCTAATGCAGCTTTTCAAGTAATGGCATTTAGTGTTATGATTGGCTGATGTCATTATGGTAATGCCGAAGAAGTAGGGGTTCAAAGCAGCTTCCTATTAGGAAATGCGAGAACTATCTGTATACAATAAAATCGAAGGGTTCATTTTTTTGTCATTACAACGCCTCATAAGCATGTCTCCAAAGTTTCGAGTGCTATGTTCGAGATCCATACCTGAGGGGTTATCGACGTCCAACATCGGGGCAGTGCAGATCAATACTTATGGTAAAAAGGTGGGATGTTCCAAAGGCGCGTGACTAGAGCTGACGAAGTCTAGTAGGCTAGTCCTAACCCGTATCATGGCATTAAATGGATGTACTGGTCCCATGTTTTTGTAATAAATGTATTTTTACTTTGTTGAAATTCTCCCTCATACATATAGGGGATCCTTATCATTTTTAGGCGATCTGGGACATCATATTGAATCTTTCTGTTTTCTAACTTAACAAATTCTCTTGATTTCACTACTTATACCTATTGCTTATGTTCATCATGTTTTATTTATTGTTCATTATTGGTCATAAAAAGCCTCCATAAAATCTATCATAACTGTTAGTCCTCCAAGTCGCCTTTAGCAAGGCATCCGACTCGACCTCGAGGCCCCATACATGCAAGATCGAGGTCCCCGATTTCTAACTATTCGGTTTGGTTACTACATTATCTACAAGCTCTTATCTGATCTTTTAGTCTTCACTTAGCATCTATTGCCTAAAAACTAGCATACAAATAGATCACATATTTTTAGAACCACTACATATTTTTCTTTTATAATATTATATATAAAATATTTAAATTCAAAATCTTAAAAGATATAAAGATTTCACGAATTAAATCTAAAGAAATCTAATATATTATACAAATTTTTTTAACTAACACACAAATATTTGAACTGTAACACATAATTAAAAATACGAATAGATTACATCTACATATTAGATCTTCAATATAAGATATATTATGTGTACTTCTTCAAATAAAAAAAATATAAAAGAATGATATGCATATTTGAAGTATAAATGTATCTTTTTTAAGTATTTTTTGGCATCTTTAGTTATTGAATTATTTGATGTGCATATGTTCATGGAACATACTGCTGTCCTTAAGATAATATACATAGCTATTATAAGTTGTACATTAAATTTACTGAATAATTGCTTAAATATTTAGAATTATTATTAGTAATAATCTTAGAAAATCTGCATCACTATTATAGAGGAGTAATTTTACAAAAAGCATATTGCCATAAAGATGGTTATTGTTGTTATGGACAAAATGTTATTATAAAGAGGTAAAAATAACATAAAAAATCGATTATGAGAAAACTAGACTTTTATAGTGGATAACTGTTATATAGGAATATTGTTATAGAAAAATCTGACTGTACTTAATGACGATTTGTTTTGTGTTTTTATTTATTTATTATTCGAAGTTTGTTGAATAAAATAATTTTGCAAACAAAGATGCCGTAAGATATCAACCTAACCTAGGGAAAACAAATATCGTATTTACATAAACGTATGAAATATAAGATCCATTGAAGAACCCAAGTTAAGTTGGTTGTAATTTCATTAAGCCATGTTTTCAAACAATAATTTTCATTTGCGTTAAATTATCCACCAAATAGTCCAAGTTAAATTGGTTACTAACCTCATTCAAAATTTGTTGAGTCATTTGTAGTTCTTGGATCTCCAGAAATGTTCATCTAATCATAGTTATACAATTCTTGACTAATCTTCTTTGTGCTGGTTAAGTCATCGAACCAATGATTATGCAATCCAAATCTGGCGGATATTTAGGATTTCTAATTAGTCCACCCATTTTATTAGATTAGCCTCCTGTCACCTAAATTTCTTTTTCCTTGTTAATTACTCCTATAGTCGTATTTCCCGTAGTAATAATTATTTGGTGATTGTAAATTATTAGGTGGCTGAAAATCACTACTTAAAAATATATTTATTAGTATATGTTTTTGTGTATTTGGATAGTGACCGTAAATTTTTTCGGCTAATTCAACAAATGTGTTATAAGTAGGGGTGTATATAAGTGGAGTTAGTTCGGATTTTTTAATTATTAAATCAAACCAATTGTATCGGGTTATAAAAATTAAAGACCAAATCAAACTAATAAAAGTTGAAGTTTTCAATCTCGGTTTTTTTCGAATTTTTCGGGTTTTTGAATTTTTTCAATTTTTATTCATAAAGAGTCTTATAGCACAAAATATAAAATTTGTGCTCCAAATATTTCTTTAATCCTAGTAATATAGAACTGCATAAGGTATTTTTCAATAAAATAACCTAAATATGAGATGAAGCATGGCATTCCACTGAAATATTCAACAATAAAGATAATAAAATCGCATAAAATAAGTATTATTAAGAAGCCATAATAAAATAAACATAATATAAAATTACTAATAAGTTGCTAAAATAAGTGCGACTAATAAGTACTATTATTTACATGACTAAACACTAAAGAAAAATGGGTAATGCATTTTATCTAAACTACAAAAAATCTAAAAAATAAATATTTAACACTATTTTCATTCATAGTACAATTGAATTGAATGTCTTTTATTAACATTAATATTAATTTGATACTGATTAGAATTTACTTGAGTTACTAACATTTATGAACTATAAAACTTATTGGATCATCCAAAATTTATAAGTCCAAGCTTGAAATAATACATGAAAAGATACAACTATAAAAACAATCAAGAAATATTTATAAACTACACTACAATAAATATTTTTAGTGTATTAAATATATTTAAAACGTCTATACATATAATGTCGGGTTGGTTTGGTTTCGTTTTGACATTTCAAGTTAAAACCAAACCAAACCAAATATGATCGGATTTTTTTTCCAATACCACACTATTGCCAGGTTTTTTTCTTGACTGAATTATCAGGACGGTGCGGTTTGTCATTTTTATTTACCCCTAATTATAAGTCCTATACTCTAGGCATAGATGCTCCTTCACAATTCAGAAAATAACAGAAATATGACACCATAGGGGGCAGTCTCTAACTTTGGTTTTTGACCTTGATGGTTTGTCCATTGCGTGAAACTGCCCTAGTGATTAAAAGTTCAAGACTTTTGAGCTTCCCCCTTCACAATGGGAGATTGAAAAGAACCGCTTCGTAAGAGGTTAGTCTTAGCATAATATTCCCAAAATTACCAACATTTAGAAAATAGCTCAGGACCCCCAGAAAGTCATTGCTTTTCAAGTATTTTTTTACCAGATTGAAGATTTTGTGCTATATTTACTCTACCCATCCATTCAATTATTCAACAAAATCTACATTGTTCACATCATTTTCATCTTTAAGGTTTTCTATACTGTATTGGTAGAGTTTATAATATTATTACTTTATTTATCTATTAAATTTTAAGTCTACCCAGTTGGCATGATTTGTTTTTCAGAATTTTTCTCTATCGGATTGGTAGAATATATCATATATTTACTTTACGTATCTGTTAAGTTATTCATCAAAATCTACCCTGGTAATATTTCGTTTATTTTATTTCAGCAAAGTGTTATTCAAATTTGCAACTTCAATTTCGATCAAGCTACCACAAATTTGCTCCAAATAATCTTATATTTGAAAAAAATTATAAAAAAGACAATATTCCCCCAAGAGCAGTGCCGTCAGGGAAAAGTCGTGTAATATTTTACTTCATAACGACTGTCATGGGCGGCTTTCCAGCCATGCCCAATGACCCATTGAACGCACCCCATGGCGTTTGGAAAGCCTTCCAATGGCTAGCACTATGGACGACCCCATGATCTTGGCGGCGCCAAGTGGCAAGCGCGGTTGTGCCTATGTTGCTCCACCCATAGCCTTCGCCAGCGTCCAGTCACAGGCAGATGTCAATATCGCCGCACGTGCAGACTCAGATGTTAAAGACAAGGTTGTTTCCAACAGACCTGCTTCTAGTTTGTAGGAATCTTAGTCTTTTTTCGTTGTAAATATAGAGTAGTTTTATTTCATGTATTTTCATTATGTCTCTCTAACTTAGTTAGGTCAGGTCCCATAACATTGGTTTATCTTTTAAGCATTATTAGCTGGGATCAAACAATCAAACTTTCAACCAAGCAAATAATTCTTTTTACCGATGTCTCTCCCCCTCGACACCGCGTTGCCTTACTGTAATAGCTTTCATTAATGCAATCAAGCTTTCGTTCATTCTCAATTTCATTTTACGTTCTCTCAATTACTCTTGACATTACCGTACGGGGCTGACAATCTCGTCTAGCATACGGAGGGGACCCCAATTGGTAGATAGTAACAGAATGGACATCAGTTGCTTAGCATCACGCCATCCTTCTAAAGAATATCATGAAGGCGCAGTGTAATAGTTGGTATCAGAGCCAGGGCTTGACATCGGACGGGGTTACACATTGACATTTCGAACATTTCTAATCATGGTGAGTCATGGGGACCGCATTGCGTTCATTGAAGAGGCGGTTCACGTATTACGACCCATCGTGAGTATGATGTCTGATCTAAGAACCATTCTAATGCAAAAAAAAAAAGGTTGGATTACTTTAACCACAAGATGCGGCTCGACGAAGGTGACATCACGAACATCAGTCGCGACTCTAAAGGAGACCGACAAATGGCAACCATAAAGGTAGCCAAATGTTTTGGTAAATTCGAGGGCCTCCAGCAGGAGAATACCGAGGATTTAGCTTATAGAGAACAAGAGGCACACATAGTGACTTCCATGCAGCAAACTATAAACAACTTGAGGGGCCAGATAAATATTGTCAATGCTGCATACAAGGTCTACTTCGAGAAGGCGAAAACTAGATCGGAGAGAGGTGGGGCTGCGAACTCACCCATGTGCCATAAAATTGGAAGATTCCTGAGCCAAAACCTACAATGGGCCTTGAAATGCCAAGAAATTAGATATCTTCATCTTCGATATCGAATAGTACTTTGATGTCGTAGGGGAGTTATAAATAGCAAAAAGGTAGGAACTGTAGCCATGTACCTTTAGGATGATGGTGAACTCTGGTGGCGGGTGAAATACGAAGCCATTAGGGCTAGTGGAGAAACTTTTGAGACATGGGCAGACCTGAAGGCAGCCATATGCATATAGTTCTTCTCCTAGAACGTTGAATACGATATGCAAAAAAAGCTACGAGAGCTCCGCTAGACCAAGTCAGTACCGGATTACATGCGGGAATTTTCCATGCTCATGCTGAACATACGGGATATGGGGGAGATAGAAAAATTCTTCACATTCTTGAAAGGTCAGAATCCTTATCCCTGTATGGAGCTACAAAGATAAAATATGGACATCTTGACTAAGGCGCAAGTAGTGTAATGCGTTTGGGATATGAAGTGGAAGCTTAGAAGGATAGGCCTCAACCTCATGTCCAAGGGGGATACAAAAGGGGCTACCCAAGAAATGGTGACCCTAGAAGAAGTGGAGGAGATCGGGGTGCAATCAAATCTAAGGCTCCTTTATCAGGCAACAATGGTGTTGTGTCTCACAATAATAATCGGGGAAGGAAACCCCATTTGGGGTACAATCATTGCGGCAGGACACATTGGAAAAATGAACTCCAACAGTCATAGATGAATGCCCATCAAATTTTTAATGATAGGATAGATGACGACACAGATGATGTTGACTAGAAAGAACCAATAGTTGCCTTTAACGCACTTTTTTGTTTTATTTATGAGGCCTTAGAGAGAACCAGTGCTGATATCCATAAGAAGAAAGACCCATATCCAACCCTCAAGAAAGGGAAAAAAAAGCGGATGATGTGCCTCTTCTTAACCAAGAGAAGACCTTGATGTTCGTTGAGATAAAAGTTAACGGCAAGATCATCCAGGCGATGATAGACATGGACGCTACTCAAAACTGCTTGCCTCAACTCAAGTAGAACGTCTTGTCTAGTTGTGGGAAAGTATAGAGGTCGTGTGAAGGCTATCAACTCACTACCTCAGCCAATGGTGGAATATCCAAAGGAGTGCCAGTGAACATTGGCCCTTATCAAAGAAAATTCAAGTTATGTGTGTTGATCATAGATGACTTCGAGCTGATAGTTCGGTTGGAATAAGAAAACCAATACCTTTCTGACACCTTATGTAGATATGCTACTGATGATGGGAGCCATCAGGGCGAAGCCCTGCATTATCCCATGCATAACCATAAAGATGGTTGCGGAGAACATCTCGGTATTACTGTTGAAGAAGGGAGTCAAAATACATGAACCTACATTCCTGGATACCTTACTTATTGAAGATATTGAACGCTCTTAGGGTCCCGTTCATGCACCCCTGAAGGATTTGTTAAGGGAGTTTGAAGAAGTCATGTAACATGGCATGCCAAAGAGACTCCCACCTAAGCACACCGTGGACCATGAGATTGAGTTGGTTCCATGTTCGAAGCAACCTGCCCGGGAACCCTATTGAATGTCATAACTCGAACTAACCGAGCTTCGAAAACAGTTGACAGAAATGCTATACACAAGGATTATTGTGCCCTCCAAGTACTCTTATGGGTCCTTGTGCTATTCCAAAAGAAATATGATGGAAACCTATGACTCTATGTGGATTATTGGCCCCTAAACAAAAATAGCATGAAGAACAAGTACCTTCTCCCGCTAATGGCAGACTTGTTTTATAGATTGGGTAGTGCTAGTAAGTCTTGATTGCGGAGAAAGATGAACACAAGACAAACTGTGTGACAAAATATGGATCATACGACTTCCTAGCCATGCCATTTGGCTTGACTAATGCTCTATCCACATTTTCACCTTGATGAACTAAGTCTTCCGAGAGTACATTGACGAATTCATAGCGGTTTACTTGGACGACATTGTGGTATATATCAAAAAGCTGGAGGGACACCTAGAGCACCTGTGGAAGGTACTAGCCTGACTGTGGGAGCACAAATTATATGTGAATCTATCTAAGTGCTTCTTCACCCCAAAATAGATTGAATTCCTCGAACATGTCATCGAGGAATGATGGATCAAGAAAGGACCCACAGAAGATTCAGGTTGTCACAAATTTGCCGCTGCCTAAGGATATCCATGCCTTAAGGGCGTTTCTTGGCCGATGCAACTTTTATTTGTGATTTGTGAAAAATTATACTCTCATTGCAATGTCATTGACAAAACACCTAAATAAGGCCACACCTTGGGATTAGGGTCTTGTCACGACCCAAATCTCCCTCCATAAGATGTCGTGATGGAACCTAGTCTCTACGACTAGGTAAGCCTAACTATTTGCGGAATAACAAAAATAAAAGCAGAACTTAACAATTAAACTTCAACAAATAACTATAAAATAATAAAATATCGCTCGGCACGTACAAGTAAACCATCACTCAAGTATAAACAATATTTCTAAAACTCAATAGTCACAAGTCACAAGCTCAAAGAATTTGTCTAACTATTTCTATACATTAGTAAGTGGAAGAAGTAAAGGAATAAAAACATAAAAGGGATAGAGGGGGATTCCGAGGTCTGTGAACGTTGTCAAATATACCTTTAAGTCTTTGTAACAACGGCAAGTACACAACTAGTTGATGTTGATATCCAATTTTTCCCTATATATTTTAATACACATATATACTTTCAAAATATCATATATGCATATATAAGCATGCGCAATTTTTTATATATATAATTTTTCTATAATTTTAAAGGCTTTACATTGATTTATTTCTTCCCTTTTTAAATATAGAATTTTCAATAATTATACCTCAAATTATTGTCATGATAATTTAGCTATCTATTATATATTTATGCCAAAATATTGCTTAAGTATTTATAGGGCATTTTTATAATTGCATTTGTATTTTTATGCTAATTCGCATATATTTGCAATACTAGACCTATTAATGCATGATTACATTTTTTGATGCATAAAGTGATCTTTTATATTTTTAAAATGATAGATAGATATTTTAAATTATTTTAATACACGAAAATAATTTTTAGAAATTATTTATTCTTTATAGTAAATTATATAGGGATAAAATGGCTATTTAATATATAGCCAAATTTTGTTTCAAATGCAATCTAAATTCAACCCAATACCCCAGCCCTAATTTCTAATTAAAATCAAACCCAGCGCCCCTTAATCTTGGTCGTTGATCTCCTAGATCAATGGTCCGGATTCACCCTTTCCTTAATTAAACCGACCAATACCCCAAAACCTAATTCATTTTACAACCCACGCTACCACCCTAAAATCCTCTCTGCTCTCAAAACACTCTCAAACTAACCCTCATCTTCAAATTCCAACCTCCTATCTCTGCCATCTGTTGACCTCTCATAATCTCTCAAGTCTCCAATGGCTTCTCTCTTGCCATTCTTGCCTTCTCAAAGGTCCTCAAGGAACCAGGGCCATGCCGACTTGTATTTAGGGCTCATCTCCTACCTGTCCCTAGCTATTCCAGTGTGATTTCAAGCGAAGTCATTCTATATTTGCTACCATCTATGGGTTTCTAGACAGGTTTCTTTATATCTATATAGGTCTCTTTCGAAACCCAAAAATTTTAACCTTGAGATTATTTACAAGAATCATACGATTTCAAGTATTTTTCATCTTCTTCTAAAATTAGGGTTTTCAAAACTTCTTTTTAAAAATTTATTTAAATGATTCGTTGTGTTTAAACTTCTATTCCCACACATTTTGACTGATTTTGTGAGTCTACTATATCCTTAACTCTCCTATGGTGAAAGGCATAATTTTTTTAGGGTTCTTCGTTTGGTTTTTGAGTATTAGCGTGACTGACCGGTTCTCGTTTTGAGTTTTTTTTGATTTCTCGTGATTGTCTTGCCTTGATATGCTTCTACTGGGCTTCTTAGTCTAAACTTCCATTGATTTTATTTTCTTGTGTTCATCTTGGCTTTTCACATCAAGACTTGCATCTTTCTCATTGAATCAGTATTGTTTAATTCTCATTTTTGCTAGAGTTATGTGTCGATTCTTGACTATCCATGTTTCACCTTATTTATATTCTAAACATGCCGACTCATTTCATGACTTTCTCTTTGATTGATTCTGAATTCCTTATTTATTGGGTTGATATGAACACTTTCTCTTAAACCTTCGATTCTTACCTTTCTACTCAATTGATTGATTTGATTGCTTACCTTGTCTAAATTGTTACTTGATTCTTACTGATTATTTCCATAATTAGACGTTTCTCAACCTAGCCTTAATCACATGTTCTATACTTGTACAGTTTGAAGTGTTTCCTTATTTGTTACACTCCAGCTCTGTGTGATTTTTTTCCTTACTTGTTACCTGCTCTTTATCATTTGAACTAATTCCCTTAATTAAGGGATGGCTCGAACTGATTTTACTCTGAGTTCTATAATTAATAAACAATTTGATTGTTACCTTATTCTACCATACTTTTCAAACTACTAAATATATTGCTCTCTTCTACGATTTTAAGGACACACACAAACACATATATTAGTTCACATCTCTCATACACTCAAAATCTCCTGCTTTCTTTTTTACTTACTATTGTTACTAAGGCTAATTATTGCACTCTCATGTTCTTTACCTTTCGTTTAGTCTCTTTACTAGTATGTTCTGATTTTAAATTCAAGCTCTCAAACCAATGTGTTTCATACTGCTTCAGTTTATCATATTCCTAATCTGTTTCTATCTATTGTTTTATTGTTCAACATGTAATTGACCGATTACTTCACCTAGTTATGTCTTATGACTTCTAGAAGCAGCATGTCTTACGAACTTATAGTCCATTTAAATTTAACTCTACCTTGTCTTTGACTGTTGGTTCACTTGCTATCTAATCTTTATATGAACCTTTCTTTGCAAAGTAATTTGTTACTCTAAGTTGTTTGATTCTATGTTGGTTCTAAAATTCTTATTGTGTTGTATCATTTGCTATCCCTAATCCCATAAACCCCTTGAATCACCTTTGATTCTATAACTATGTTCTAATTAGCACCCCTAAATTCATGTCTTATTGCTTGCACTATTAGCTACCCCCTTAATTGCAAAAAATGTTGTTTGCTTGTATTGTGTGTTCCCAGCTCCAATTACCCCTGTATGAAGGTTTATTATTCGAGTGTTGTTGAACCTATTTTGGCTTTATGATTGATCTGTTGTTACACAACTCTTGTTAAAAAACTTTTTTACTGAACAATTCTCCTATTTATAAAAACTACTTCAACTGAGTCTTTTCAAATACTGCTAAGACCTTTTCAAAACTATGTCAAGCACTCTCACCCTACTCTTAGGTCCGTAAGTTCTAACCCTCTAATGTGTAACTGCCTTGGGATCCCAATTGCCTTGGGATCCCAATGAAATCCGTCTGAACTTTAGTGCACTGGAGTTGGCTCTTCCACACTGCACTTACTCAGTTTTGGTTATAAAGTTTAGGTATGAGCACTGTCCCAGATCCTTGAGATCCTTAGGGAACTTTGACGCACCTATACAATGATATTGTCTATGGAATTTGGCATTTGAGGAGGCTTGTGGAAGTCATTTGGGCCTGCTTCAGGCTCCCTATAGTGTAACTTCTTCTTTTTCTTTATCTATTTATGTAATTTCTTCAACTGATTTGTAATATCTATTTGTAAACGAATATTGGGGATGGATAGTGAAATGGAGAGGCTAGTTATATATATTTCTATCAATATCATTAGGTTAGAAAGCATGTTATAGGATTTACCTTATTTATACTTACATTAGAATCTCTGATTTAGGACCAATACTTTCAAATGCACTAGATATCATGCTCTTAGGTTTCACATATACTGCTTCAGCATCTCATTTGACACTAATACATGTTTATCACTTAGAAATCCGGCTCCTAGGTTAGTAAACAACATTAACAGAAAAGTCGTTACTCATGCACATCCTTAAATCATGTTTTAACAATTCTATAGCGCTTTTGTGCATTTATAGATCATGCTTTAGGAATTATGTTAATTTAAAGATCATTGTCATAAAAACTATTGTTTCTGTGCATTAAGAAATCATGTATTAGGCACTCTATTTGCATTTTCTTAGCCATACCTAGTTAAACTACTGATCATGAAAAGATGAAAAAAAAACAGTCTCACATATGATCATCTTATTTCAAATAAAATCGG
This sequence comes from Nicotiana benthamiana, assembly GCA_034376525.1. Taxonomy (NCBI): domain Eukaryota; kingdom Viridiplantae; phylum Streptophyta; class Magnoliopsida; order Solanales; family Solanaceae; genus Nicotiana; species Nicotiana benthamiana. The sequence continues at coordinate 86,985,815 of CM067331.1, read as the reverse complement.
TAACAATCATGTATTTTCAGCATGCTTTAGGCAAAAAACAACTCTTGAACTATTAATGATTTTGTAACTATTATGTATGATCCCATGCATAGGCAAGCCTTAGGTAATCAATCCGTGTAAAACTGGAGAACTATTTTCGTTTGTGTTTACTGCCTAATGACTTACATGTTTAAAATCAATAGGCAAACTGATTAGGATCTTACTGTCGAGTTTATAAAAAATAAAGTTGCATATTTCTGTGCATTGACATCCACTTAGATATCATGTTTAGGTCTTTTCTCTAATAAAAACTACTCTTGTTTGTGTTTGAGACGTGTTGCGTATGTGCATTACTTGTGGAAGTAAACATGGGCCTCTTAACTGCTTCTTTCTACATTTATCTACTAAGCCTATGTGTTCTTGCCTGTCGCCTAAAATGTTCTCCTTTAAAACACCTTAGGGTGTCTAGAATTGCCCAAATTTAGAGGTCCTAAAATACCTCCGGGGCCACGAGGAAGGGACGGATAATGCACGTATAAGACATTTGTCAAGGTTATTATAACGCTTTAAGGCTACAACCAAGGGGAGGGACTTGGGTAGAACGAGATATGATGACCACACGCTAATGTCACGTGTAGCCCCTCAATGAGAAGTGTTTACTAGGCATTGTGTGGGGTGATCCTATAGGCTAACCAACCTAGTACCCCTATTTCCCAAATTCCCTTTGGTTAAAGATTTACTTTTCAATATGTACACAACTTGTTCAAATTCTTTGTCTTATTATTTGAGTCATACAATGTCCAACATGCTTTATTTGAAATTATGTGTTTGAACTACTTATTTGTTAAAGGACTAATTCATAAGTATAAGTTTGGCCGGGACCCAGTGTTGTGGACCAAGTGAGATGTCTAACACATTCCCCTCAAGGTTATTTCAAGCCATTACCCTAAATCTATGGTAACGCAAACAAATCCAAGAGTTAATCGTTGTAGGTTCCATAACGCACTATAATCCGTTAGGTGTCGACTCTTTAAAATACCTAATTCCTAAAAGGAAATGAGTTATTACCCCCATGAATGTCGAAACATAGCCTTCCCCCTAAAATAGGAGGAAAAAAGGGCCCGACAGCATGCGGTTCCACTGGGGATATCTTACTCTCTTACTATAACGAACTTAGATTTTATGAATTATTCCAAGCATGCTTTATCCAGTGTACCCCTTCCCCTTTATTTAGATTTTAATTAATTTCAAGCATTTATGGTTTCTTTATTTTCCAGAATGTCACTTTGTTTTCTTTTCCGTAATTGTCTTTCAATTATTTAAATACTGTCTTAATCTTTCCCACGTGAAACTACTTGACTACATGATATTTATTATTGCATAAATCATGCTCCACGTCATATTCCACTTGTGCGTATTAAATTCCATAGCAACGTTTGATGAGTGGTTGCACACTTCCTATTTATTACCCTTAAATTCAGAAAGGCTTACTACTAGTCGACCAGTGATGTAGTCGATGTTTTTGTGCCTTTCCCCCTCAAGTTGTCTGCTTGAGGGTACCAGTCTAAACCCCCATAGTAACCTTGCCTTAATCAAAATTATGCATGCATCATGGTCAAACGTAGTCGGATCAATATGTTGTCCACATAATGATCCTTTAAGATAAGCCTTATCCAAAAGTCCACCGGGGTTTCCATAATCCCAATGGACTTAACCACGTTTTGTGCATTAATTGATAAGGAGAAGAAGTCCTTAATCAAAGAGAACACTATCCATGATAGGGAAGGAGTTAGAAGTTGAAATCAACTAGAACTCTTCCACCAAGGAAGAGTTGCACCAGAACTCTAATTATTTCTTCATCTACTAACTCTATATATTGCAGGATGTTTTCACTTTAAAACTGTTGCACAAAAATGCAGAAGTTAAACATGAATTGAGAGCAAAATAGCAAGGCTTTTTTCAAGCAGTTCGTGTATAATTCAAGTGTACAAACCTGAAGCTACATGAACCAGATTGAAGAACCAGCTCCAATAAGAGTTTTATGTATCTTTCTTTGTTTCTAGTTCAACTGTACTAGGTATTTTATATTGCACCTTTCAGCTTATTTTGAAGCATTTATATTAGGTACTTAGAGTTTTCAAGTTAGAGTTAACTTGAAGTTGTTGTAGCAGTTGAAGCTGTGTGCCACAACGGGATTAGAGTTAATCTTAGGTTTACAAAAGAATTTTTGTAAATGCAGTTTTTTGGCTCAATGGTTTTAGTGGAAGTTTGGGAAAATCCTACTGAGTAGTAGGTCGTACTTTATTCACCTTCTGAGCCAGGCGTTTTCCACGTAAAAATCTTTATGTTCTTTATTTTCTACATTTATTATTCCGCAACAGTAGTAGTTAAAACACATAGAAGAACTAGGTTCTTCCATTATCAGTTTACACAAAAAATTGGTCACCATAAAAATAACCCCCCTCTTCTGTGGTATTGATGTATAAAATATCAATTGGTATTAGAGCAGGTATCCTTGAAAATACTAACACCTTAGAAAAGATCAAGATGAGTGCACCACCTGAAAACTAGGAAGGGCAATCCACTGATAGGCATACACTCTTAATGGCTGCTACTACTCTTGGTGGAAAAATAACATGAGAGATCACATCATTGAAGAAGGCTATGAGATGGGACATTGTAATTAATGATCCCTTGCTACCATGAAGAAAATTGCTGAAGGAGTAGAAGTTCCAAAAACAAGAGCTTACTGCACTGCTGGGGATATGAGGAAGTGGGAAAAGAATGCTAAAGCTAAGAAATGGCTTGTGTTTGGACTTGGTCACGACGAGTACAGTAGAATTCAAAGTTATACCACTGCTAAGGAAATTTGGGACACTTTGTAAGTGGCTCATGAAGGAACACCTCAAGTGAAGAGATCGAGAGGAACACATCTATATTCTCAATATGAGAATTTCACCATGAAGGAAAGAAAAACCATCCAAGAGATGTATACAAGCTTCACCATACTGGCAAATGAACTTAAGCCTCTTGGAAGGGTTATTCTTGAAGAAGACAAAGTTGAGAAGATTTTGACAAGGTTCTGCCAGTCTCCTGGGAAAGAAAAATAACTGCTATTCAGGAATCAAAGAACATTGCCACTCATAAGTTGGATGAGCTAACTGGAAATCTCACTGCCTATGAACTTAGAAGGCATACCATGAAGATGGATGCACCCAAGAAGGAAAGGAGCCTGGCATTCAGAATCACTGAAGGTGTTGATCTAGAGGAGGATGAAATGACCATAATCACAAAGGACTTCAAGAAGTACCTAATGAGAGGAAATGGTCATTCAAGAAGTAAAATCTACAGCAAGCCAAGGGTTCTTGAGATTGATCACCATATAAAAAACTGCCCTCAATGGGAAATTGAATGGAAAAAGGAAAGAGCTGAATGAAGGAACATGAAGAAGGAACATGTTCAACCCAAGAAGAATAAAGTATCAACAAAGGCTATGGTTGTTGCTTGGGGAGAAAGCTCATATGAGGACTCACAAGGTGAATATAGAGATGAACAATCACTTATGGCAATTAGAGAATCTGATGAGGAATCTGGGGTAAGTATAAATTATCTCAAAGACAAGATTAAACTTTTTTCTAAAGAAAGATTATCTGAGTTACTTCTAGACTGTATTGATGAATTTGAGGTTATAAACAATGAAAAGGAATAGTTTTCTAAGAAATGTGTGATTCTGAAAGCTAAGTGCAAAAACCTGGAACTTAGGGCTAGTGAAAGCGATTTTAAAAATATTGAGTTAAAGAACCAAGTTCTTGAACTTGACACCACTGTCCTAGTGCATAGATCTGAAAATCTAAAACTGAAATTAGGAACAGGTAAAAAGAAAGATGATCACACACAACTCACTTTAGAAGAAAATCTAGAAAAACTGAAAGATGAGTTGTACAAAAGAGATGAGCAAATAAGAGTCCTAAAAGAAGATCTAGGCGAGGTGAAGCATGAACTTGATAGAACTTGCAAATGAATGAGTACTTTGATGTACTATCCTGGCTACAAGAGCACCACAGTAGAATCAAGAGAGGACTTGGCTACGGGACCCTACACCTAAGTGGGATCCCAAAAGAAAGTACCTCACACTTCCTGAGAATAAAACTTGCACATACTGTGGTAAAATTGGTCACTATAAAAGTGAATGCATTGCAAAAGAAAAGGCTAGTCAAAAGAATAAAGAATTTCTTCAAGGGAAAAATAGGCTGCCAGGTTGGGCTAAAAAGAATCTGATTTACCCTTCTGCCTATAAAAATGTACCCAAACTAGTTTGGGTTCCTAAGAATAACCCCCGATTTCCTTTGCGGTTCCAAGTGAAGAGGAGCATCCTAATATGGTACATGGATAGTGACTGATCAAAGGATATGATAAGAAGCAAGAACTAGTTCCTTTCACTGGAGAACTTCAAAAGGAGATAATGTCTCCTTTGGAAATGGGAAGAAAGGTGAGGTCATTGGGGTTGGAAAGGTAGGTAAAAATATTTCTCACTCTATTGAGAATGTCTACTTAATAGATGGCCTAAAGTATATCTAATTAGTGTATCACAATTATGTGATAAAGGTAACTTGGTAGCATTCACCACTATCAAATATTTTGTGATTAATCTTACCACTGACAAGATTGTTTTGTAGGTAAAAGGAGTAAACAACACATATATTGTAGATTTGTCCACACTTTCATAAAATGAACTCACTTACTTAAGTGTGTTGGACAATGATCCCTTCCGTTGGCACAACACACTTGGACATGCAAGTCTTAGTCAACTCAACAAATTAGTCTCCAAGGATCTGGTGACAGGGCTGCCTAACATCAAGTTCAAACAAGACAAAGTTTGTGAGGCTTGTGCAAGGGGGAAGGAGGTAAGATCATCTTTTAAATGGAATAAAGTTGTAAGCACCACCAGAATGATGGAACTGATCCATATGGATCTTTGTGCTCTAATAAGAACATTAAGTAGAGGTGGTAAAAGATATGTGATGGTGCTTGTGATGATTACTCTAATTTTACTTGGACATTGTTTTTAACATATAAAGATGAAGCATTTGACATGTTTACTTCTTTTGTTAGAAAAAACTCAGAAACAACTAGGTAATTAACTTGCATCAATTAGTTATGATCATGGAACTAAATTTGAAAATGTAAGTTTGCTAAAATTTTTCATGCTACATCATAAATAGTTGCATGACTAGACCTCTTGTTAAGAAGACTACCTATGAGTCCCTTAAAGGGAGAAAGCTAAATATATCCTATCTTAGGGCATTTAGATGCAACTGTTTTGTGCACAATAATGGCAAATACTCCCTAGGTAAGTATGATCCCAGAAGTGATGAGGGAGTATTCTTGGGATATTCTTCACATAGTAAAGCTTATAAGATATACAATAAAAGAACTAGGTGTGTACAAAAATGTATATGTTATTTTTAACATTTTTTTTTGAGAGGTGGGAACAAGATAATGAAGAGATTGGGCTGATAAAAAATTCAAATAGCGAAACCATAGTCCAACCTGAAAAAGCATCACATGAAGGATTATGTGATGGAACAGGTCCTTCCACACAGCGCAACATGACAGAGGAACTGACTATGAACCTATTCCTTAGTAACAAAACCAGGAAAAAACATCTAAAGAAATTGACACTCCTATTGCAACATTCACGAAATTGGATATAGATGAATCTAATTCATCTGTTGATCAGAAGTTGTATAGGGGAATGATTGGTTCTCTTTTGTATCTTACTGCTAGCAGACCTGGAATTGTTTTCAATATAGGTCTTTGTTCTCAATTTCAAGCAAATCCAAAGAAGTCCCATTTGACTTCTGTCAAGAGAATATTAAGATACTTGAAAGACATCACAGACATTTGCCTTTGGTATCAAAAATGTAGTAATTTCAACCTAGTGGGATATGTTGATGTTGATTATACTGGTTTTCTTGTGGATAAGAAGAGCACCTCAGGTATGGAACAAGTCCTCGGTTCATGTCTTGTGTCATGGGCTACAAAAAAGCAAAATTCAATGGCCTTATCTACTATTGAAGCTGAGTATGTTGTTGCTGCTTCATGTTGTGCTTAATTGTTGTGGATCAAACAACCATTGTTGAACTTTAGAATTGATGTTGGCAGCATCCCTATTTTTTGTGATAACAGTAATGCTATTATTATGATGAAGAACCCGATTCACCATAAGAGAACTAAGCACATAGATGTTATTTTTTAGGGACAACTATGAGAAAAGCTTGATCACTATGGAGTTTTCTGCTACTAACAAGCAAATTGCTGACATCTTCACAAAAGCCTTAAGTAGAGATCACTTTGAGAGGAACGTGTTGGAATTAGGGATGATTAAGATCACCTAAAAGGACCAGTTCAAGGTTAAACGAAGAAAATATGAAAGAAAAATTTGGTTAGGAAGTCTGTAAATTATGTATAATTATATTAAATCTTACTCAGTCTCATACTTTCCATAGTATACTCTTGTGCCATATGTTAAAATGACTCATTAATCTCTAGTGATATTTTCTCTATTTTGGAAAATTTAGACTCACACAAGAGAATTATCAGTGAAGAACCTGGTTTATCAAGGGAACACGGTATATTTTCTACACTCTACATAATTTGAAATAACTATATATGGATCATGAGCAGAGTCCTATAATACCAAACTCCTTTTGGACTTATCTGTTACAAGTGAACTAGTCCTGTTCAAAAGAGTCCCAACCGAATGGAAGTACCTAGATTCTAGGGATACATTCCAACGTCTCTTCATAACTGAATTTCAGTTTGATTAAACTTCTATCAGTTTGAAAAGATGTAGTTACCCCATAAATTATTCCGTTGTAGATTGATCAGATTTAGTGTATTTCTTACCTCATCTCTCTTAAGCCGACGAAAACTCTCATTCTTCTTTTATCTTCCAGACACAATCTAATTCTATTCTTTTCCATACTCTAGCCTAGATATGTCAAACACCTCTGAAAAACCTTTATCACCACCACAGGAAACCATTTCACACTTTCTACTACTGCTTTAACCACACCAATCCTTAAGAAAAGTAGAGTAAAGATGATGGCTCGTAAGATTTTCACTGAAGGAGAGGAGATTAAGAAATAAACAAGTAATTGAAAGCAAGTAGGGAAGAAGTATCCTAGAAACCTGAAGATTCATTTAAATCTGCTACTAAGGGGAAGGAAAGTAGGTCTTCCGAAACTGAACAGATATCTTTTGATTCTAAAGTTTCTCCTGACACAATTTTAAAGTTGCTGCAAATTTGGAGAATAGATTTGTAAGATATATAGCAGGTGTTGAGACTACATAATCTGGAGAATTTGGTGGCAAAAATGAAAAAGAAAAACAAAAGAAAGGATGGTAGGAGTACTATGAGGGGAAGGGGACAAGAGTGGTTGATTCTTCACCCACTCTTGTTGGTCTAACAAAATAAATCGGTGCAATGGTTGTTTGGGGAGAGGAATTTAGTGAAATAGAAGAGAGAGTGAGCAAAACAAGGGGAAGTGGGTCTGGCAAAGCTGTTGAGGGGTTGGTTCAACTTGGATAAAATATAGATGAACCTGTTCCATCTGAACAGGAAACCCTCACGGACATACTGATATGGTTATCAATGTCACCAGAACTCATGTCATTCCCTATGGTTTCATTCTCATAAATGTGATTGAACATTTCAAGGTACCTATGAAGAAGTAGGAGGTTAGTACAAGAAAGGATCATTTTGGGGTTAATACTCTGCTTGCTTGTGATTATGAAGTCAATGTCACTCCTAAAAATCCTAGTTCATCCAAAAGGTACCAGTGAATAGCAAGGTCAGGGCCTTGGTGCAAGAAAGTGAGGCTAAATGCTGAGATTGAAAGGCTGAAGAAGAGGTTTGTTGAGATGGAGACTAATCTCTGAAATGATCTGGAAAGAGAAAAAGAGAAGAATGATGGGATTCTTCAAAGTGTGCTGAAACTCCTCCAAGTCAAAAACCAAGCACCTAGTTCTTCCCAGCCTTAAGCCTCCTAGCCTAGTGTAGATCAACCAGTGACCCAATCGGGATTTTTTGTTTCTTTTGCTTATGTTTTCAGTATTTTTATTTCTTCTTATGTTTTGTGGTAGAATCTTATCAATCATCAATGAAATTCACTGTTCTTGCTCTAACTGTTTGTTCATATTTCTTTGATGGTTAAAATTCTTAGCTTGATCTATGATGATTAATCCATGATTGCATTTGAAGTATCCCTAATGGCCATGATTAAGTATTAAAATTTGGTTATCTCACATTATTTATGAAACTTTTCGATAATGCCAAAAGGGGGAAAAGGTTGTGCTTTACACTTTGAACATTGATGTTTATAACCTAATGTACCTGGTCCGTGATGATAAGTGATAAAAAGGAAAAACATTTCTGACATTGTGTTGATGTTGAGCTAAGTTGAACATGGACTAAGCTTATGAAAAGCACAGAGTTTGTCGTCATCAAAAAAGGGGGATTTGTTGGCCCAAGTAAGGGGTAGTTTTGAAGACTGACAAAAGAACTCAGGATTAACTAGGTCTATCACTCAGGTGCACAAAAACAGGCAGATTTGAGCATGTGGGTTGCACGTAAAGGAGATGAGCTTAACTTGGTATATTTAATATCTACTGATAGAAAAGGTTGCATAATTGATAAGGAGAAGAATTCCTTAATCAAAGAGAACACTATTTAAGATAGGGAATGAGTTAGAAGTTGAAATCAACTACAAATCTTCCACCAAGGAAGAGTTATATTAGAACTCTAATTATTTCTTCATCTACTAATTCTATTAACTGCAGGATGTTCTCACATTAAAAGTGTTGCACAAAAACACAGAAGTTAACTGTGAATTGAGAGCAAAATATCAAGGCTTTTTGCAAGCAGTTTGTGTGTAATTCAAATGTGCAAACCTGAAGCTACATGAACCAGATTGAAGAACCAGCTCCATAAAGAATTTATGTATCTTTCTTTATTTCTAGTTCAATTGTAATAGCTGTTTTATATTATACCTTTCAGCTTATTTAGAAGCATTTGTATTAGGTACTTAGAGTTTTCAAGTTAGAGTTAACTTGAAGTTGTCGCAGCACTTGAGGCTGTATGCCACAATGGGATTAGAGTTAATCCTAGGTTTACAAAAGAGTTCTTGTAAATGCAATTTTTCGGCTTAATGATTTTAGTTGAAGTTTGGGAAAATCCTACTATTAGGTCGTGGTTTTTTCACCTTTTGAGCTAGGTGTTTTTCTCGTAAAAATCTTTATGTTCTTTATTTTCTACATTTATTATTCCCCAACAGTAATAGTTGGAACACATAGAAGAACTAGGTCCTTCCATAATCAGTTTAAACGAAAAATTGGTCACCACACAAATCAACCCCCTTTTGTGTGGTATTGACGTATAAATCATCAATAATAGATAAAAAAGAACAAGCATCAAGAGAATGAGTATGGTACCATTGCCTCATTGTACATGGCATTGTTTAACACACGCTCTCTAGAAAGGGGGAGAATTGTCTTCTTATTTTTTTATGAATACAGCGACTTTAGGTAATTATCAAGATCTACCGGTTTAGACAGTAGATGACACCCCTTCAAAATAAAGAGAGTGACACTCCTCCTTCCCGGTGGATCTGGAGAAGGGGGTGAGTAATTGTGCCCAAAATACTCGTATTCAGGGGATTGGGGAGGAAAAACACCCTCCTCTTGGGCATTTGCAGGTGGCGGAGAAGATGCAACAGATGTTGGTGGCATAGAAGCAGTTAGTGTAGAGGGGCATGAAGTTGTTGGTGTTGTAGGTTGAGAAGTAGATGCAATAGAAGCAGTGCGATTATTAGTGGCTCATTAACCAAAGGCATAAAAAACCAGGTCCCCAACTCCTTCTCAACCATAGTGCTCGAGCCTCTTTATTGGTTAGTTTTAAAAGCTCTCTCGGTTGAGCATTGGGTTGATCTGATGAAGGTCGTTGTGTCCATTGAAGGGAAGCCTCTTCGTCACTAGCTTCCTCATTATCTTGCAGCAATCTCATAGCCTCTGCAGGACTAGCCAAAACCTCGACTTCGATATAGGTAATGGAGCCCTGTGGGAGTCTTGAATAAAAAAGAAATGGTATGTTTAGCAAATTTGCTTATGTACATATGGAGGCATAAAGTATAAGGAACCCGTTTACCATGATTCTTGTCCTTCCATCCATATTTGGGGGCCATCTTCTTCCATCGGAGGGTTCTGGCGTTGTAATATCTAGAATCTTTTGAATTTATTAGTCCATGCCTTCAGGTGTCCACAGAGTAACTAAAATAATGGAAACAAAACTTTTAACAATGATAGAAACGGTCTTTTTACCGAGAAAGATATGAGTAGATTACAAACTTATGTGAACAACTCCATGATTTGAGAAAGGATGGAGTTGTGGAGGGGATGATATCCTTGGTAGCAATGATGAAATATCACTCCATCTATCCACGATCGTTCATTGTCGTCATCCACGCTGGTAAGAAGGTTGTGGAGGCCACATTTACTAGAATTTATTACTCCCCCGCAAAAACTTTTGTGGGAGTAAAGTTTCATCATATGTGCCAGGGTTAGGAATTTTCCCGTCTACATGCACACCGGTGTAGACAACCCACCGTTTGCCACATAGAAGGGCTTAGTTGTTCCAAGTAGACCTGGTATCTATGGCATAACTCCAAGATCACGGGGTCAAGTCGCCCTCTCCAAGAAAACGGGCCCAAAGAGAAAGGGTACATATGGAAATACGTAAAACTTTTCTCGGTAAAGGTAACCCGCTCCATCGTTCTAGGAGCAATGATGTTTAGGTCTGGGCAGTTACAATTATCCTTCATAGTAGAAATACTGGAAGGGAAAATAGAAGAAGAATACTTGCTAACAGCCTAAGTTCGAGGATGCATAGAAGAAGGGAGCCTCTCTTGGAAGTCACTAATAGTGGTCAAGTGTTTGGGTATGTTGGTGATTACTGTGGGAGGATTAGCATGGACATCAATCCTTTTATCCTTGCTTCTCTTCAAGCCTCCACCCAAGAGAAGGTCGGGGTTTTCAAAAGACTTGGTAAAATAATAGTAAGAAGGTGGTGGAGGTTTTAAAGAAAATCAGGAAGAGATGAAAGCAGAAGAAGGTTAAATACAGAGAAGATAGTGAACTTATGAAAATTTTGGAAGTGAAGTGGCAAAGTGATGAGTATAAGTAAACATATAGACGGCCAAAAACTATGGTCATGATTACCTCAAGAACTAGAAAATATATTGCTAAATCGAGGGGCAATATATGTTCGGGGTATTAAATGAGAGGAGATGTGCGTTAGAGACTTTTCAAAAGAAGTTTCCTCCAAGAAAGGAATCATCACCAACTTCCCGATGATACAAATATGTGTCACCAGAAAGCAGTAGAACTATCTGTATAAGGTAAAATTAGTTTATATCAAGTGATCGATTAATAGGGCAACATGTGGAACTGAAGACAGATAGAAAATAAATTGCATAGTAACCGGTACCAGGAACAATAGCTGCAAGTGGCATCAAGTTGACCCCGAAGGAAACATGATTAACATGAACAAAATTAAATACTTGCCATCGGATATCATGTGATGAAGAATATTTCTTGGTATTAAACAGGCAGTCATTATAGAAAATATTTGCAGTCATGGCCTACCATTACACATCATAAATGGCCCTCTTATTGTCATTTAAGAGGAGTTTGATCTTAGGATCTTGTTTCCCTAGGTATATCGTTAAGTAGTAGATTCAATAGCCATTGTAGGATACGAAATCTTTGAGCAAAACTTATGCTGCATTCTGTTCTCAAGCTAAAAAATAACTTTACTTTCTATTTTATATTGCTTTTACTACTATCCTTGGAGGCATTTCTCCCGGACCGGGCTTGCCATTTATTTCGATTATAATAGCTAAATCTTACTTTTAATCTAATTTATGTATTATTTTGGATCAAACCAGTTCGCTTGTCTATAGACCACGTAACAAATTCAATTGTACCATTTTACGGGTAAACAGTTTTATTACTATGGTAAGAAAGAAACGTCTTCATTTGTCAGCAGATTTGCCGGCTAATTTCTTCTTTCTAGTGGAGCTTTTTCATTGCTCTGGTCTTGTGAGTCATCGCCAGAGACTCGACCTCCACGTGATCGCTCCTTCCGTCCGACTCGTGATCGTTTCTCCCGTCCTCCACAAGGCCGTTCTCTATACCATCTTTTAGATGAAAGTTCATCAGATTATAATGATGTTGTAGAAAACACTCCTTGACAAATACTTTGATATACTTCGAACTAGACTAATAGAACTAGTTTTGAATTATATTAAACAATTTTGAACATGTTGTAATTATTTAGTTTTTGCTTGGTTTTGGATTGTGATGTTTAATTGAACTATAATTTGTTAGTTTTAAAATATTAAATGGATGTTTGGTTGTTATTATTGTATTTGTTGGATGTTTGGTTGGATCTGTGGTGAATTAGGGGTTGTATATGATGAATTTGTGCTTATTTTTATATGAATTGGGGGTACCGTTATGCTGTTTTTCTTTGTCAGGTTGTGTAACTACTAAAACATGCATTTTCTACTAAAATTAATCCCAGAAAATTGACCAATCTTGGTCTATAACTAATAAAAAATAATTAAATTGCAAAATACCGATAATAATGAATGTTGGTCGGTTAATGCACATTGAATTCCCAAAAATTCAATATTACTGACCAACTTTGGTCGGTACGCTGGCTGCCCTGTCCAGATTACCGACCAGCATTGGTCCGTATTTTTAATTTTTAATTATTTATAAAAAAATTCAATAGCGGCCAAATTAATAAATTTAAAACACTGACCAATGTTGGTCGGAAAAATTAATTATTAAAAAATAACCTTCCGATCAATGTTGGTCAGTAATCAACTAATTGTCAGATGGTCGTGTAGAGCATGCCTACCAATATTGGTTGGTAATTTCTGCCCTACTTTGGTCGGTATGCTCTACCGACCTGCAAAATACCGGCCATACATTAATGATCGCGCTTTGGATAGTTATTGATCTTTACCGACCGACTTTGGTCAGTTTTTGTGGATGTTTTTTCTCGAATTTCTATTAGTAATATAAGAACGAACGGTATGCAAGTTGCCAGTGTCGGATGTAGCATACTATCAATGGGTTCAATTGAACCCATAATTTTGACGTGGAGTAAAAATTTATATGTAAAATTTTATTAAAATTATAAAATAGTAAATATAAACCTATAATTTTTAAATATAATAATTAATTCAATGGTAAAAACTTTAAAAATTGAACCCATAAAATTAAAATTCTGAATTCACCTTTTGAAATTGCAACATATCAAGCAACTCTGATGAGCACAAAAGTTGACGATGCTAAAAACCAACTTGTGCTGCTTGGGTGGACTAGTATTATCTATAATCCAAAAAAAAAGGAAAAAACGAGAAAGAAAGGCCAAATCTTGCCTTACTTTGTTGATCTATGTGAAGAGACAGCTCTTTTCATTAACAAACATATTAAAAATAAGAGCTTGGAAAAATGAAAATTTCTAATGTTGCTTCAAAGTTGATAACATACTCCCAAGACATTATCACAAACCGAAATAATAATATCGCAATAAAATATAAAAAGATTTTAAAGGCCACCCATTCCAGTTATTTATTAGGTATCCGTTGTATAACTTTAGCTGGTTAATTATCATACCATTATTATTACCAACAACTGATATAAAGCACTTGGTCACAGACTTATACAGTTCATAGGATGAGGCTTCTATTTTCCACCGTTCATCTAAGATAATAAAAACTAGAAGTATATAGCAGTAACGTTTCTTCTTCTTCTTCTTTTGTGAAGCAAGAAATAATAGAAAAATATGGCTCTGAGAATGTGGGCTTCTTCAACAGCCAATGCACTAAGAATCTCTAGAACCAATCTAATTGCCCCCTCTTTTTCTCTTTCCAGATGCTTTTCAACTGGTAATTAATCATGCACAATTCATTGCACATTTGGCTATATTCTTATTACTTTCAGGAGTAGTATTATTGGTTTTTTATTCCACTTCAAACTTCTTAGAAATGCTAGCTTTGCAGTTCTTGATGGACTGAAGTATGCATCTTCACATGAATGGGTGAAACATGACGGTTCAGTTGCCACTGTTGGCATCACTGATCATGCTCAGGTCCGTCTTCTGCTTAATTAATGCTTGCATATATTCCTCATAGATTTAGCTTATATATATACTGATAACATAAATTTATTTGACTCTATCAGTGTACTTTAGGAGGGGGAACCTTGGAGCAACAGTAAAGTTGTCTTCGTGTGTTGACCTATAGGTCATGGGTTCGAACCGTAAAAGCAGCCACGGGTGCTTGCATTAGGCCGGACCCTGCTGATGCCTTGTGCATCGGGCTGCCCTTCTTTTATCAATGTATTTTAGGCGATCTAACAATAACATTTTCAATAGATTGTACTAGTTGAACTCATTTATCGAATGAATAGTGTTATCAATGACTTTAGAGTCCTGTTTAATTTTATTGGTGATCTTCAAGGGTAAAAGTTAGATGAGCTGTTTGTCTATCATATATTTATGTATTTATTGAGTCTCTCAAATCATTTTTTCTGGCCAAAGCTTGTATTAGAGGAGTTAAAGACACATTTCCTCTAGGGGAATTGCAAATGCCAATCCGAATAAATCAATTAAATGAATAACATCTTTATAGCATAATGCTAACAAAAAGCTAAGGTTGACTCATGTGCTTGTCCATGAATTTGTACAGGAAAAAACATAATGAACTTACTGGTTAACTGGAAAAGAAAATAAAGAAAATTGAAGTAAAGGGATATTAGTATTACAGTGCATATTTGTATTTGTGATGCACTTCAACAGAGATGCATGTTGGATCAAATGCCAAAAACAAGTTCCTGATTGATGTGTGTACGAAACAATTTCAGTTAAGAGATGTTCATAATTTAGGCGTAGAAGTTTATTTTTCAAACATTTGGGTGATTTCAGGACCATCTTGGAGAAGTAGTGTTTGTGGATCTGCCAGAAACAGGTGGTTCTGTTTCCCAAGGAAGCAGCTTTGGAGCTGTTGAGAGTGTCAAAGCCACCAGTGACATTAACTGTCCTATCTCGGGTGAGATTGTTGAGGTCAACACAAAGCTTACTGAAACGCCTGGCTTGGTAATTATCATGATTGATAAGAAATTGATAGTTCAATTGCTGCTTTGTTTTCTTTCCTTCCATTTTCTAGCTAGTTGAAATGCCATTTTTGTATTATCTTATTTTCTTTGTTACTTTCTGCAATCAAGGTAAATTCAAGCCCATATGAAGATGGATGGATGATTAAAGTGAAGCCAAGCAGTCCATCAGAATTGGAGTCTTTGATGGGTTCCAAAGAGTACACAAAATTCTGTGAAGAAGAGGATAGTCATTGACACCTGAATGTACTTCTTGGTCCAATTTGGATTAACTGGGGTGCTTAAGGTTGCTATTGTTATAGAAATTTCCAGTCAATAAATAAAATTGTTCAAGCATAAAAAATTATCTTCCACTTGTCTCATAACATCTTTGCCTATGCAGTTCTGTGATTTGATTTTTGTAATCTTGCCTCTAAATTTCATCTTCCAATTCTTTTTAGACGATTTCCACCTAGTTAAATAGATGTATCAACAACTACTATGCCTCAGTCCAAAACAAGTTGGGGCGGGTTATATGAATCCTCATTGGCCATGTTACACATAAAACTCATCTGTTACATAGATGTATCTTTTCTGAAAATGCATGTAATTCACGGGGGACAGCGCATATTGCTTTAAATTTAAATATAAGGCAATCAGAATGGTGAAATCATTAATTTATTCAGTTACATACATGATTGACCCATAATCATTTTCAAACTGCAAGCAAGGCATCAGCTAAAGTGCAAAGAATCAAAAGTCTTTCATATATTTTCGCAGACAGCTTCCTATTTCTTGCAAGGCAATTGTCAGAAGGCCTGGTCCTTGGGAAATATTGCACCTTGCTCTCTGTATTAAGCCTTTCAAGCCTTCACATCAAACTCTCACTATGTTTTGCATTTCTAATCACAGTTTATTGATTTCAGTTTCAAATGATTAAACATGAGTTCATGACAAATACACTCCTTTTCTTCCTATTTTTAATCATCATTTATACTTTTCTATGAGGTAATGAGCACATAAGATTCCATGGATGGTTGAAGAATAGGAATGCATGATAACAGAACATTTACCTGTAGTTGAGAAGAAAATGATGTGGGAGAACTGAAATTTCAAGCCTGGCCAAGTCTGCACCAGGACAAAACCTGCTTCCGGCTCCAAAGGCAAGATACTACCCAGGCTCAGTTCTACAAAAAATGAAGATAGTTGTCATGTAAGAATTTGTCCTGTAATCCCTTACATAGATGAATGTTTTGCCATGTAAGAATTTGTCCTCTAATCACTTACATAGATGAATGTTTTTCTTAAAGACATGTATTCAACTGCATTGAATTCCTTAGGGTTCGGATAATTGTTAGGATCCATATTAACATTCCTTGTCCAAACCAAAACCTTCCATTTCTGATCAACTGGTCTTTTTTGAATAATCTGGTGCAAAAACTAAGCTTAAGTGCCCTATGGTAAGCGAATCCCGGTAGACCTAGTGGCAGGGCAAAAACTCCATCAACAAAAACAGCAAACTCAGTTTCAACTACATCAAACCATTTCTGATCAACTTGTTTGCCCATAATGACAGTCATGATTGCTTGAGATACAAACTTTTTTAGTTAGCAACTCACCGGACTAGAGCACTTATGGAATGCAGCGACAGCAATCTCCTTTATATAGTCAACATACAGTGATAAATGCCTCATGATCCGTGAATGAACCTGTCGTTATCTGTCGCAGAGGCTTGTACCTGCTGCCTTGTAACTACATGAAGTGTTCTCTTTAATTTGCTGTTAGATCTGCTGCAGATCATGGAAAACTCAACAAAAAATGTTCATCATCCGTCAATACTTTCCTGCATATTTCTGGCGTTGTAAAGATGTTGCTTGGCTTTCTGTACATGAATGATCCATTCCCATACCTATGCTAGTTTGAGGAAATTACATGAAAAATCAGAAAAAGGTGCAAATAGTAACTAAAAACAAATAAGATTCATTTTCATCACACAACCATTTATTTGCCTTCTTCAAGAAACCATAAAGGGCAACAAATCCAACTATCAAAACCGTAAAGAAACCATCCCATGTCATACTCCATATTCAAGAAGTTAGACAATCATGATTCTGCTATTGGTTTTGTAAAATATTTCCTTATTTCACCATCTTGAAGTTGCCAGAAACTCTATGAACTATCTATCTGTTTATTTTTCCGTTTGCTTGTTAAAACGTGAATACCGTGTCCATTTTACTACTTATTCTACTTAGTAATTGTAAGGAAAATCAGTAGATAATATTGACTAAAAACAACAAAATCAGGTTGTTTCTGATGATGAAAAGAGCTTTTATCTTATGTGAAATTTGGGATCAGCAGAATTCTAAAACTACGGAACCAACTGGTTTCACACCGGGAGAACAAGATCCGGAGCAACGACCCCACCAAACACTGGTGGTTGTTTCTTGTTGTAAGGAAAGAAGAATACAACTTATAAAAAATAATATGTCGTGGCAAGCCATTGCCTTGAAAGCGATTTCGGTCGCACTTGGTGCAAATCGATAAGGCCGGTCGCTTTAGAAGTTTAGAATTTGCACAAAATAGTTGCTCAAGAAAAAGAGAAGAAGAACGTATTTTGTGATGGATAATTCACAAAGAAGACTAGGAAGAAAGGAATGATTAGCTAGATATATTCTTGGTTAAGAATTTAGTGATTATGATGGCTAATTCATAACCTATTTGTAGGAAATTAAGGAGGTTGCATGTATGACAAGTGTCGAGAGACTTTTGACACTTGTCCCATTATGTTAGTCCACTTGGCTCAAATATTGACAAGTGTATCTTGTCTTCCATGCATGAAGACATCTGGCTCCGATATTGACCGGTGTATCTTGTCTTCCATGCATGAATACATTCTGTAGATTTGCATAGCCATTTGTCAACGCCATTCAACACTTGGCTTTAAGACTTCATAAAAGAGGCCACTTGGAAATAGATAGGACATTTGAAAAATAAAGAACTCATGGATATTGATTGTAAATGAAATTTCAAAAAGAAATTTTAATTTTGCATTATGAATAATTCCAATAATCCCCCATTAATAAAAAGACAAAATAGAACAATTATGGGCAAAAGAAGGAACATGTACTTAAGTGTCAATATCTTTCGATTTAAATTGATACGTAGAGAAATGAGGCAACAACTAACATCCACAAAGTGTACTCTTAAACTGAATGGACATTAGCTGAGACCCCCACAACACATACTATATCCTTTATTTTATGCAAATTCTGCGACTAAAAAAATGCTTTTATGGTTATGCACATTCCTTAGGTGTCATGAGTGCTCTAGAAAGGCATCTCAAGTCTTTCATAAAAGGTGACCGCACCTTTACACTCACGTCGGTGATTCAATCAACTTTATCTTCACATAGACTACCTTAAGGTAATAGAATCATTAAGAGCACAATAAGCTCAACCTTATAAAGCACTACCACATGCTATAGGGATAGGAAATGCAGTACATATTAAGGTCTCATATGGTTTCGTTTGACCACAAATGGGTATCCACCATACTTCCTCAATCCATAGGCTTTAGCCCTATCCCCATTTACGTTTCAAGGAAAAATCTCCTTGCCAAACCCTTGGTTAAAGGATACATCAAGTTTCTTTCGGATCTTACATATTCCAAGAAAATAACACCATGTTTCAACAACTATTTTACCGCACCATGCCTAAGGCAGATATGTCTTCTTTTTCCATTGTACACACTATTTTTGGCAATTCCAATTGTTGCCTGTGAGTCAAAATGTAGAGAAGCTGGTGAAGCTTGTCTTCCCCACAAAGGCACGTTTATCAGTAAGTTTCTCAACCACTCGGCTTCTTGCCCTGCCAACTCCATTGTAGATCGTGCTATACAAGTCCGTTTTGAAGATTTTCATGAAATAGCACTTGCACCCAAAATAAACACGTAGTAAGTGTTGGAGCTAACTTCACCATTGTCAGTAACCCAATTTGCATCACAAAATCCCTCTAAAACAGTAGGAAATTTATTATAATGCAAACTCTAATCCATAATACCTCTCAAATACCTTAGCAAACGATGAAGATCATTCCAGAATTCACTACTAGGGTTGTTAGTATATCTACTCAATCTACTAACAACATATAGATGCTGTCGGAGTAAAGGATCGTCAACAAGGGTGTTCTAGTGGGTTGTAGATTCTAATATCATGCCGTGTATAATTCATGAGAAATATTACACTACCAATTATCTTAGCATACTCAACTTGAGAAATACTAGATTTCTTACTCTTTTTCAAGTGTATGCTAGGATCATAAGGAGTTCTAACAAATGCTACATCAAAACAATTAAACCTTTTTAATATTTTCTCAATATAATGAGACTAGGACAATGAAAAACCACTAAAAGTTCTTTTGATTTTAACCCCTAAAATCACATATGTTTTTCTAATATCTTTCATTTCAAATTTAAAAGACAAAAAATTCTTAGTCTCATTAACAACATTCACATTAGAGCCAACTATTAACATGTCATCCACATACAAACATATAATATCACAATCAGATCATATCATCTTGGAATAAATACAAGTATCAGATACATTAACAACAAAAAGCCGTATCCACTAATGTACTATTAAACTTTTCATACCACTGTTTAGGTGCCTGATTTAGACCATACAAAGACTTTCTCAATTTGCATACTTTATTCTCCTGTCCTTGGATCATAAATCTCTCAGGTTGAAACATATAGATCTCTTCCTCTAAATTACCATTTAGGAAAGCTGTATTAACATCCATTTGATATATTACCAAATTATTAATAGCGGCTACAACAACAAGAGTTCTAATAATGGCTATCTTAGTCATATGAGAATAAATGTCAAAGTAGTCAATGTCTTTCTTTTGATTAAAATCCCTAATAACAAGTCTAGCCTTATATTTGTCAATTGTACCGTCAAGTCTCAACTTCTTCTTAAATATCCACTTGCTACTTATGGGTTTACAACCTTTAGGCAAATCAGACAACTCCTAAGTATGATTAGAATTTATAGAGTCTAATTAACTTTTAATGGTCTCTTTTCAAAAACTAGCATCTATTGACCTTATTGCTTCATTATATGTCTTAGGGTCTTCTTCTATTAAATAGATTCACTCTAATTCATCACTCAAAACATCAAGATCAATATTTTCAATCAAGAAAGTAGTAATAAAGTCAGGACCAAAGCTAGCTTCAATTCTATGCCTCTTGCTTCTTCTAGGGTATTTTCATGTTCATTATCAGTAACATAAGAAGAAGGCACAATATGAGAATTAACATGCATAAATGTAGAAGCATTATTAGTCATATCACTAGGCACATTACTTTTCAATAGAAAAACATGCTCAAAAAATTTTGCATCTCTAGATTCACAAATGGAACTATCATTCAAGAACATAAATCTATATGCAGTACTATTTTGAGCATAACCAATAAAAATAATATTAAAAGTCTTGGGTCCAACAGTTACTTGTTTAAAATTAGGTAGACCAACCTTAGGCCAACACCCGCACACTTTCAAAAATTTTAAGTTAAGGGCAAACCCTTTCCATAACTCATATGGAGTTTTATCTAACTTCTTATAAGAGACTTTATTAAGAATATAGCATGCAAATAAAACAGCTTCCTCCCACATATTATTGGATAAACCTGAACTCAAAAGCATAGAATTCATCATTTCCTTAATGGTTCTATTTATTCGTTCGACTACACCATTAAATAGTACATTTAATAGTGGTAATTCATCTAAATTACACACTTAAACCATAGTTAAAGTTAGTTTCTGAAATTCCCATAAAGTTACAATTATAGATAACTTGAGTTTATAACTACAACATAGTTCATGGACCACTCAACACCTGTACATAACCCACACATGCATCTAAAGAGCCTCAATTGATACACAAGATAAGTATGACGATGTCGACAATAAGGCCCTGGCTATACCTCAAAAGTGGATGTCCACAACGATAAAAGATAAGTAATACAACCCCTTGGAGGAGAAAGGGGCTCACCGAGACATGAGAAGAAGGTAATCCGCTATGCGAGATGGGCATATCTGCAATGGAGGCAGCTACATTCATTTAAAAATATAGCGTCCCCGGCAAAATGACGTTAGTACCATGGAATGGTACTAGTATGTATTACAAAACATTGTTTTACTAGAAAAACTAATCTAGCATGAATAAGGAAATCACTAGAGTAAATCAAAGGTTTTAACCAAACACCACATCATCAAGTAAATGAACAATATGATCTTTCACATAATTTTCATAACTATATTTGGGGCATTTCTTTCATATGTTCATCACTTGTCCTTAATAAGACCGTTATCTTGAGCGGAGTCCGATCACGATCCGATCGTCTTGGTTGCCTCGTTTGAGGCATATATCTCAATCACTATTTCATTTCCTTTTTCCGAAATTCAATGTTAGCACATTACCACCATGTGTGCGGCATGATATGCGATCACGGCCCGATCGGCTAGGCCACCTTACCAGCGCATTGTTCCTTTCTCATTGATCATCCCATTTGAATTTTTATTTCACATAGCTCAATCAATTCATTGGCACTTAAGGCAACAGTTATCACATCATTCCATTTTCAATAACCATCTTGCAATTTCATTGGTCATAGGCACACACAAGCAATTCAAGTTGCAAGTATAGATAATTTTCCACGTAGTTAACATGACAATCTCAGTTTTAATCTTGGCTTATAGCCTAAGCATTTCAATACATGATTCATAATCTTCACACTTCTCTAAATATCAAGAATAATATATTACTCATATTGAGGCACATCCTTCATGCATATATGTATATAATTGCACATCAATTAATGTGAAATAACAATCAATACATCAACCAATTCTAGTCTTACCACACGTACGAAAATGCCAACAGAGCTTAATTTCTAATAAAAGGGGATTTTAGTCATGCATACTTTAATATAGCTCTCTTTAATCTTTACAAAATTCCGAAACTCTTAGCACTTCAATGTATTGTGTAAGAATTTCAAATTGAACCGAGAATTAGAGATGTGATTAAGATTCTAGCTTGTTTAAGGATATTATCAAACACTATGGGTGCATTGTGATCTTAGGTCCTTTTTGAGAGAAATTTCTATTATTCTATGCCCCAATAGCTTTCTTGTTAGTTCAATACCTCCTAATACTCCATGGTTTGATATGCATATAAGAAATCCGTTCTTATACACATGAATTACCTCACTAAGGATCCCTTATAGCTAAGTATAAAAATAAGAGCTGGGGTGGTGAAATCTTACCTTTTGGGATGAAGATTTAGGTGCCTTCACTTGATTACCTTCAATGTTTTTGCAAGGTTTTGGAGTAATTTTGATGAGACACACTTTCCCTCTCTTAGACCCCTCTCTCTTACTCTAGAAGCATCAGGAAATATGCTCAAAATGAGTTATTGCACCAAATATAAATATATGGGGTCGGGTTTAAAATTTAGAAAATTGGAGGCCCGAGTCAGATCTGCGATTGCAAAAGTTGACATGCGGTCTGCAGAATAGACCGCAAAATACTCCCCAAAAACTGGACACACTGATTGAGTTTGCGGCAGAAATACGGTCCGCATTCACGTTCTCCGGTCGCAGAATGCACCGCAAAACTGGCCTTCACAAAATCCCAAGAATATTACGCGAAGACTATGCGATCCGCATTTTTGTTATGCGATCGCATAATTGACCGCATAGTTGACTTCAAATTTAGCCAACATACTAACTCGCTTTGTGGCGACTATGCGGATCGCATACCTGATATGCGATCTCATTCTCGACCGTAGAATTGCACTTTTCTGAAAAATATTGTTTCTTGACTTCTTAATGCAGTGATCAACTCTAAAAGTCTGAACCGTGACAAGCTATGAATTTCTAACACTTGACCCTAACTTGGCACTACGAGACTCGGGTTCTAAGTGAAAATTTTTGCGCGGCCTCACATGAAAGTACTAGCATTAGCAATAATCTCTTGACCGATGTTTAATACAAATAAACCCCCACTAAGGTAAAATTTCCCAACAAAGTCTCTACCACGAGAAAAAATAACTTTATCAGATTCAAAAATAAGTTTAAGACCTGCTTTGTTGAGAAGCGTGCCAGAAACTAAGTTTCTATGAAGGGAGGGTATAGGCAGAACATTGTTCAAGGCTAAGGTTTTTTCAGAAGTTAGCTTTAGTAGAATTTTTTCTTTACCCATAATTCCAGCTATAGTGGAGTTACCCAGGTAGACACACTCGCCATCAGCAAATTCCTCAAAGTCATGAAACAACTCTTTGTTGGAGTAAATATGCCTTGAAACGCATGTGTCCAGTATCCAGTCAGTCTTATTAGCCATCATGTTTGCCTCAACAACCACAACAGCAATGACATCACCACCCTCAGTAAGGTTGGTTTGGACTGGAGCTTTTCGTCTATTCTTTGAGCTTTGTCCTTGTCTTTGGTTGCATTGAAAAGCCTTATGACCAATTTTACCGCAGACGTAGCAAGGTCCTTTAAACTTTTAAATATGGCCCTTCGACTTATTGAAGTAATTCTGCTTCTTCACATGTCTTTTCTTCTATTTTCCTTTAAATGTGTCTTTCACAAAAGTACTAGAAGATTCCACAAGGTTAACTTTAGAAGAATTAAGAGAGAGAGATTTCATCTTATCCTTAAGTCGTTCACACTCCTCATCTCAATAGTCGTATTAGCACCTTATTGTGCTCATTCTATTTGGGGGGGGGGGGGGGGGGTGGGGGACTAAGAAATATTGGGCTATGTTTTGTTAATGTTATAATAACAAAAATTATAATGCATTCCTTTGAAATTTTTTTTACAATATTTTATGTTTTAAATTTG
Source organism: Nicotiana benthamiana (assembly GCA_034376525.1). Lineage (NCBI taxonomy): Eukaryota > Viridiplantae > Streptophyta > Magnoliopsida > Solanales > Solanaceae > Nicotiana > Nicotiana benthamiana. Next base: position 86,961,704 of record CM067331.1, on the reverse strand, counting down.
AATTGAATATATGTAAGCTATATAATTTACAAGAAATTACGTTAGATAAATTTTTTCTTATAAAAAATTTAGGCCCACTTAGGCCTACACAGCCCCGGGACAGGCCCATTTAGCCCGGGACAATTAGTTCGTGGTCCTGGTCCGATTCCTACCAATAGCGCAGGAAGCTCGATCCACGAAGATCGGGCCCACATAGAATCAGCTCACTTAGGACAGGCCCACGAGAACCGTTTAGGCCCGGACCCTGCCCGTTTGCCAGTCTTATGCGTAGCCAAACCAACTCAAACTTGGACTTGTTGGAATAGGAAAAACAAGAGGTTTTTGCGCAATAACACATTAAACTTATTATTTATTTTTTTTAACCGTTATATATAAAGATTAATTATGTTATTCATCCCTTATTTTGATTTTGTGGTTGGGTGACTACTGAGGTTAATTCGTCAATCAGCATCAACTTGAGTGGGTCGGGTCTCCAAAATTTAGTTTTAGGCCCAATAGTTAAAGCCAATCACCATCAACTTGACAAATGAACAACCATGGCGTTTTCCTATAGCTTCTCTACTTCACAATCTTGGTAAGCCAAGTGCCCCAGAAAAAAATAACGAAAAGAGAAAAAAGATGAAGCTCTCACTGAAACTGCAAGACCAATCTCAACCCTAAAACCACCAAAAACAACCACAAACTCACCCTCTTCTCCTCCGTGCTAAAATCCCATTTCCATTTTCAACCTTCCTTTCCTTTCTTGCTTTTCCACTACCACCCACCACCCTTCTGATCTCTCCCTTGCTCTTGCCACCAATCTCTATTCTGGCCCCACCCTTAAACTCTCCTACTCCACTGCCTCCCCCACCGCAACCACCACTACCCCTCCTATAACTCTCACCCTCAAATCAGGAATTGGGGTTTTTGGGTCTCCCAAGAACTCACCTTTAGTCATTTCTGCTAACTTTTCCTTTTCCCCCCTTCAATCTAATCAAAATCCCACTTTTACCCTTCTTTTTCAAATCCCAATTGGGTTCTTTTTCACTTCGTAAAAGCACTACTTCCGATCCAGGTTGTAATTCTAGTTCTGTGGGTAAGCTGAATGGAGAGGGGAATTCCTTTGGGTTTGTTCCTATGGAGAGGCCATCTACTTTTAAGGACTTCTCTGTGGAGGATTATGCTAAAGATTCTGTCTTTAAGGGGATTGCTGTGATGGCGAAAACAGAAATGCCTTTGACGAAAAGTGTGACGATGGATTGTCGTTGGGGTGTGAATTTCCCTTAGGATTTGGGGAATAGGATGCCATTTTTATGTGTGAATAAGATTGGGATTAAGAGAGTTAATGAAGTTAAAGAGGTGAAGGAGAAGAAGGATGAGAATCTAGGTGAAACTGAGCTGTTGAAAGGTTTGTATTTTTTGATGAAAAGGAGATGGAGATGCTGCAGAGAGAGAATAGAGAGATGAAACATAGGTTTGAGGAAATGACTACGGGGAATGCGGTTAGGCATGGTGCTGGTGAGAGAGAGTTTGTAGGTGTGCAGGTGGTTGAAAATTCGAATTCAGGGGGATTTGAGGAGTGGAGGAATAGGAGGAAGAGTGGGGGAGAAAATGCGAAGAAAGACGTGAAGAAGAATGCTTCGGATAGGAATTGGGCTAGTGATGTTGAGAGTGAGTTGCAGAAAGCAATTAGGGCTGCTTCTTCAACATGAGGTTCGAATTGTCTGCTAATTAGCTCGAGTAAATAGTTAATGATTACTTTCTTTCTTAGTATGCAATGTATATGTGAATGAGCTTGCTGTAACTTAAGTGTGATACCTATCTCCTTCAGGAGGGTTAGATTGATGAAGAATTTATAGTTTTGCTTCTCTCTCTAGATATAGAGAAGGCTTCAGGCCCTCCTCTTGCAAGTGCCGTTTCAAATTGTTTATAGTTCGACGATTGCTTTTCCATTTTATTTTCCTTTTGAGTTCATTTAGAAGTAACAAGAACATTTGGATGTAGACGTGGGGATATTAGTTTTTTTTTTTGGTTTTTTGATAGAGATAAAACGTTTTCACTCGTCAAATTGGGGGAGAAAAAGGAGCATATCAAACATGAGCATACTTGTAAGACAACAACATAAGCTACTACTTTATGATATTGGGAGCACTCGTAAAAAAACAATATTAGAAAATGTTGAGCTTCATCTTCATTTAGTCCCTATTGGAAAGCAATGCGACAAGTGTATAGTTGAAATATCTATACCTTGCATTTAAGTATCTCCTCTCTCTTGAAGAAGCATCTCTTTTCTCGTTTTTGTTGTAAATAGAGATGAGTACCTTTGCTTCTTTGCTCATTCTGTTTGTGAGTTTATGTAAAGCCTTTCATCATGCATAGATTTCTATCAACAAAAAGTAGTACCTAAGCATTGTAATAGTAAAATAGATTAGAAGTGCCCGTAGGGCGTAGCTCAAGTGGCAAAAGGGTGGTGGGCGTCTTAGGTCATAGGTTCAAGCCCCTACACCATGCAAAGCAAAGCCTGGTATTTATGTGGATAAGGGTAGAGGGGCGGGCCCATTATCCAACGAGTTTCAAAGGCTACGGTTGGTCCAAAGGATCGGCCACAGACGGATTTCTCGGTCATAAAAAAAACAGATTAGAAGTTCAATTATGGGCTCATACCAGGTTGCTTTTGGTACTGAAAAAGGTCTATTTGAAAATGCTACAATCCCCTTATTTCTTCTGTTATGATCAAACTGTGGAGATATCACTTCCAGTCGTTGTGGGTTTGATTGAAAAAATAAAGGTCTAGGATGAGATCTCCCCTCGCTAGAGAAACACTGGTGGCCGTGGTGGATTAGACAGCTGTGACACCCATTCTATGAATGGAAATTCCACATCTTTCCATTTTCTGAAATCATCTTTGTATCAGCTTCTGCCTTACGTTCCTTCGTCTGTACCCTTTCCATGCTGTGCAAATGGGTAGGTGCTACAACTTCAACTGAACTCAGAAATAACTGCAGTCACTTGTCCCAAGCAACCTCACCCTACTCTAAAGCCGATCTCCTCTATGCAATACCCTCCATCTTGTTGGCCACCAAGTCACGTGGTGATGACAGTGTCCTCTCTCAAACTATGGTCATCTATAATACGCCCATACTATGACCAAATGAGCCAAATATGTTTAATCATTATGAGGATAGTAGTTTGGGATGTGCAAAGATTGCTAGATTGATGTTCAATTCAGACCAAGTATCGAATTCCTCAGCACTGTGCAACAAAATTGTTTGCTTTATTTTAGTGTACTTCTCATGGGTACATATTTCGAGGGGAATTCTAGTGGTAATATCGACAAGCTGGATGTTCGATTTACTTTTTCTCCTACTTTAGACAAGTGGTGAGGCAAAGGGGATGGATTCATGTAAAGTATCGTTTTTGATGAAGGAGTTGCAAACTAGTAAGATCTATAAAGGACTGGAAAGAAATTGGTATTTCAACAGGTTGAACTTGGCAGATCATGGGACTTGGAAGTGTTCCTTTTCTATCCTTTATATTTTCTCCTCGTTCTTATCTACTACTCTTACAAGAAGAGTGGTGTCTAATCCTTTTCTTCTGAATTGCTTCGGGGGCTTGCATTTCCTGAGTGTCTGATCTCTATTATGAAAATTATTGTGGCACTCAAATAGATCAATGATCCAGCTCCCAGAGACTGCTGCTAGCATATCTCCTCCTGGCTCCTGACAATATGCACTACTCCTGAATGTTTTCCTGAATTCAACAGGATTGTATTACACATAAACTTGTTTTTCATTTACGTTATCACCAAATAAAAACAAAAGAGAACTTGTTTTTCCTTTATGACCTGGGAGTAATGCTCCTGAATTTGTAATTTGATGAAGAGTGTTTTTGTAGGAAATTTTTGTATACCTCATTGTTTATCCGACCAGGATTTCGTACCATATCTCGCCTAGCTTCATATTTGCTTGTATAGAAGTCGTGCCACTATAGTTGCTGCACTAATTTTTGTGAAACTTTATCAACTTTATGTGCTTCCGGGGAATACTTTTCTATTATCAGATGCTTCTGGGGTTTGTTTTACCATTGAGGGCTGCATAACGCACTTCTATGTATATACCACTCTGTATGCTTTAAAATGCTTCACTATTCCATTACTGGCAGCCTCTTGTTTATCTTTCTCCCTATATACCCAGTTCTCTTTCCCACTTTCTGCACCGCTGTGCAAATATTGTATTTCATGGGACTGTTGGTATGTATAAATCTATTTTTTTTTTGTCGCTTGTAGAAAATTGTTTTTATGTAGTGGTGATTTGGAAAGGTTTGAGTGGGAAGCTTTAGTTGATTGTTAAGAAGACATGAGAGACGTATCCTATATCAGTATGCTGCATTTGTCCATACTCAACCATCCCTATGTTAAGAGCAAGTCTAAGCTATTGCAAAGTGTGCTCATTTCGAACTAATTGCAAACCTTGACCAGTTCTACTATTGCACTTTGGACACTACTCATTCACATTTGAACTTGTGAACATTAAAGTTTGGAATATATAAAAAAGAGATCAATGCTAGTTTTAAAGTAATGAGCGATCAAGAATGTCCAGTTTTTAGACGTCTTAATTGTTGTCGGATACTTGCAAATTGATTGTCTGTGCTAGTCTAGTTGTTTCTTTGTTACGCACACCGTCCGTTTGTCTTGAATAGAATGATTTTCACCCATCACTATTTTCATCAAACTATAAATACATGAGGTGTGCTTGCACCTTAAACTTTTATCACTTTAACTATGTTTAATTAATATATATCTCAGTTTATTGGTAACCTAATTGTGGTAAATTAATCTAGTTTCATGTAAAATGAAGAAAACACTGATCATATTTATCCGGATTTGCGCTTCAAGAGTTTCTCCATCTTTTGCGCTCGATCCCTAAACATATAACTAAAGAGTAGAGTAACTTCATCCCTCACATCTCATTTCTTGGTGGTTCTTTTCTGGATGTTATGAATAGTCTTGTTTGGATGGTTGTTAATATTGTATCGTATTGTATTGTTATTCCAAAATAATATTTGTTTTAAATGTTTCATTAAAATTGGTTGAATTGAATTGTCAAATTCATTCGTCCGAAACAATGAAAAGTCTCATTTTTTTGAAACAATCGATTTGGTGTGGTGGAATTATTTCCTATTTTTCTTTCCAATTATACCCTAACTTATTAGTCCATAATTCTAGTTTACCTATTATAATTTTATTTTAACTCCAAACCTTCCACCTATAACCTACTTTGTCTTCGTCCCTTTTTTTGGCAGAACTTCTGCCGCTTCCAACTCCAACGTAAAATTGCTAATTTTTTGCATATATCTATTTACGAGATATATTTGGTGATAAATTAGTAGAAAGGATTTTTCTTAAATTATTTTCATGCGTCATTCTTGATAAGTTTAATATTTAAACAATCGAGGGTATTTTAGTAAACTTATCGATTACAGTACAATATGATTGCATTTCCTGTTGGCAAAATATATTTTAAAGTCTATTAGGAGTCTGTATTTTCTTTATGCATAGTTAGTTGTTTTTCAAGTCTGTAGTTCATTTATCAAAGCTTGTTAATTTCTTGTTTAATATGTCACCTTTCAATCCCTTGTAATCGAAGCGTGTTGTTATGAAACTGGAAACTTTTCCAAACATTTTATGCTACGCTTTTTGCTTGCAAGAACTACGCTCGGTCCGATTCATGCTGGGACATGATACGTAGGAAATCTACATAGGATTCGACCATAGTTGAATAAAATAAAAGCTAAAGTGAATAAATATGGGAGAGGAGATAATAAGGCTAAAACAAAAGGGGGCTTCACAAATAAAAGCTGGGATGACGCACGCAACCACTGTATGTAGGGACCGACTTTCATTTATGTGCATTCATACCCAATATGTGGCCACTTTTGGGTCAGAACCTAACCATTAACGAGTTTTTGGTGTAATTCCAGTTTCAAATTGGATAGGTGATTAGCACTCGCGACATTCTGGCAATCCACTCCTATAACACGCGGTCGAAAAGAAAACAAGCCATGGCTAATCAGGAAGCCGATGTCAGCATTATTGACCCCTCGAAGGAAGCGGAGGAATTGGGCGTTAATACTATAAAGGAGGAACTGTATAAGCTTAAGCACCAAATGGTTGAGATATACCAGGCATGGGCAAGAGGAAAGCCGCCCCCGACCTATCCTGCTAATCCAAACTTTATCCAGCCACTGGCCCAAGCACCCGACCAGTCCGCCACTGATCCGCCTCAAAGTGTTCCTATGTATTCACAGCATCAGGTACTACCTCTCAGTCACCAGCCCCACTACCCAAAGTCACACCTCACCCTCCTCCGCCAATTGCCCCTATCTATGTGGCACCTAAGCCTCCTGCACTCCATAAGTCGTCAAGCGAACCCCTAATTCAATTTTATGACCCTCAATACTATCCACCAGAACCTGCTTACAAAATACAGGAGGCTTACTCCTGTGCTCCCCATCCTGAAATCCCAATGCGAGTTGAAAAACCGATCAAAAATCTTGAGCAGGAAGAGATAATTAGAATGTTCCGGAGTCTGGAACAATCATTCAGGGACATGCAGGGATTAGGTGGCCAGGTGAGTGTGGCGTTCAAGGATCTTTGTCTATTGCCAGACGTGCAGTTACCTCCAAGTTTCAAGATGCCTAAATTTGACTTATATGATGGTCACGGCAATCCAGTCGCGCATTTAAGGGGGTTTTGCAGCAAAATGAGGGGAGCAAGGGGGAAAGATGAATTGCTAATGGCATACTTTAGCCAGAGTTTAAGTGGGTCAGCGCCTGAACCTCGCTTCTCAGTCTATCATGCGCAAGCATATGCCCAACCTCCTGCTCATGCACAATGGCGTGCACCAGCCCCTCAAAACACTTACCCAACTCCATAAAATCATTACCCACCTCCAAGAAACAAACCCCAAGGCCCGCTTTACGAGCCAATCCAATCCTGAGAAATGAGAGGGTGCAGAAAAAGAAGACATTCAGTCCATTGGGAGAATCCCACACTAGATTATTCCACATGATGCGTCAACTGGATATTTTGAGACCAATTGCAGCGAAAATGCCAAATCCTCCGCCAAAGAATTTAGATTATTCAGTCAGATGTGAATACTATTCCGGTGCACCTAGGCATGACACCGAAAAGTGTTGGCATTTAAATAACGCTATCCAGGAACTTATTGACTCCCACAAGATCGAGCTGGAGACTCTAGAGCTGCCCAATATCAATAAAAACCCGCTACTGGACAATCAGGAAACTAACATGATTGAAATTGTGGAAAGAAGGGGAGAGTCCAGAAGGCCTTCACAAACGGTGATGATGATCAAAGTTAGTGAGTGCAAGCCGGCTGAGGTTGCAAGCAGCGAGAAGCTAGTAACCGGGGTAAAAGGAAAAGGTAGAAAACCTGTCATAGTTCAGGGGAGATCAGCATATACGGTTGCGCCAAAGCAGGAACAAGCGAAAGTAACGGTACATGGGGCAGCTAGAGAACCTGTCGTGGTTGTGGAAGGTGTTCGCATCGAACCAGTTATTGTAAAACCAGTGATCCAGCCACCAGTCATCGACAACAAAACCGTTACTTGGAGATATGAGCAAGCAATAATGATGTACACGGGGAAATAAGTTAGAGAGGAAGTGTGCGAGGCACGAGGTTTAACTCGGTCAGTGAGGTACTTTGCCCTAGAAGAATTGAGAAAGGGTAAAACTTCTAAACATAACCGATAACTAGTGAAGAAAGCTGTATCAAACGAAGAGGCGGAGGAATTCTTGAAGAAAATGAAAATGCAGGACTACTCTGTCATAGAGCAGTTAAGGAAGACCCCGACTCAAATTTCTTTGTTGTCCTTACTAATCCACTCAGATGAACATCGGCGGGCGTTGATGAAGATTTTGAATGAAGCCCACGTCCCAGACAAGATAACGGTGAACCATTTAGAATCGATTTGAAACAAGATATTCAAGGTAAACCGGGTCATATTCTCTGACGATGAATTGCCCATGGAGGGCACTGAGCACAAACGCGCCCTTTATCTGACTGTGAAATATGAAGATGTTGTGGTCACCCGAGTTTTGGTCGAAAACGGGTGCAGTGCAAACATTTGTCCACTATCCACATTAACCAAGCTGAAGGTGGAAAGTGAAAGGTTCTGCAAGAATAACATCTGTATTCGAGGCTTTGATGGCGGAGGCAAAGACACCGTAGGGGATATAGTGCTGGAAGTAACTATAGGGCCCATTGAGTTCACCATAGAGTTCCAAGTGCTGGATGTAGCTATCTCCTATAACTTGTTGTTGGGTAGGACCTGGATTCATGCAGCCAAGGCAGTGCCATCTACCCTATATCGGATGATTAAATTTGAGTGGAACATGCAAGAGATTGTGGTGCACGGTTAAGACAATCAGTGTACTTCAGGAGACGCGATCGTGCCTTTCATTCTATCTGAGGACAGCAAAGGGTCGTGGGTCTACCTTGTGTTTGATATGGTGTCAATACAGAAAATCCCAGAAGGGGAGGTTGTCGTGACCCCAAAGATAGCAACTGCATCCGTCATGGTGGCTTTAGAAATGTTGAAAAATGGTCTTATGCCCGGCAAGGGGTTGGGGCTTCTCTGCAAGGCATTGTGCAACAAGTGTCTCTTCCCAAAAAATTGGATACTTTTGGCCTAGAGTTAAAGCCCATGCCACGGACATAAGGTGAGCAAGGAAGCTGATACAGAAGGCTTGGGTTCTCCCAAAACCCGTCCCAAGGTTGTACAAATCATTTGTCAAATCCAGTGCTAGCAATGGCCCTACACCAAAGATTTCCGGCCCGCAGATCGATGCGGTCACAGATCTTGATAAAGGATTGGGAAGAATGTTTAGTGAGGTAAATATGGTCGAGGCAGAAGAAAAATCAAGCAGGGCAGATGTGCAGTTTGTGGGAGCACAAGCAGAACTCAATAACTAGGAAGCCACTCCTCTTCCCACTCGGAGGGAGTCGTGGTAGTCGGCTTTGATTTTCCTTTCAGTCTAGTTTGGATTAGCGTAAAAGTGTTAATTCAGTTGTTATTTTCATCCGTTGGATGTGTAAACCCTGTTATCTTTGATTCTAATGAAATGTAATTTCCCTTTCAACAATGCTAATAGTTTCCATTTCTCTTTACCTTTCCTTCTTTTCTCTTTTGTACAGTTATTTTTATGCTGGTTCCAGTGATCTGAGATGCATAAGGACTCCTATGTCCAGTCTTCAAAACGGGTCTAGTTCAGAAATAATAATTCGGGAAATAGAACATGAGGATGAACCAGGGTATGATGAGGAAAGGTCATGGGATGAGATTAATAAAGAGTTGGCCCAATTCGAAGAGAGACCCAAAATAAACCTGAATGATATAGAGGCAGTCAATCTAGGAAGTCTAGATAATGTCATAGAAACAAAAATAAGTGTCCATATGGAGCGACAACTTAGGGAAGAAATAATTGAAGTGTTGTTTGAATACAAAGACGTCTTTGCATGGTCCTACGACGACATGCCCGGACTGAGCACTGACTTAGTGGTCCACATACCTACCGACCCCACCTGCCCGCATATCATGCAAAAGTTGAGAAAATTCAAAACTGATGTAAGTGTGAAAATTAAAGAGGAAGTGACCAAACAGTTTGAGGCAAAAGTCATGCGAGTCACACGATACCCCACTTGGTTAGCTAATGTTGTGCCTGTGCCAAAGAAGAACGGTAAAACAAGGGTGTGTGTTGATTACCGTGACCTCAACAAAGCAAGTCCAAAAGACAACTTTCCCATGCCGAACATCCACATATTGATTGACAATTGGGCAAAGCATGAAATTGGGTCATTCGTGGATTGCTACGCCGGGTACCACCAGATTTTGATGGATGAAAAAGATGCGGAGAAAAGAACATTCATCACACCGTGTGGGACGTACTGTTATAGAGTCATGCCTTTTGGGTTGAAAAATGCCGGGGCAACATACATGAGGGCCATGACATCCATTTTTCACGATATGATACATAAGGAAATTGAGGTCTATGTGGATGTTGTAATAATCAAGTCTAGAAAGCAATCTGATCATGTCAAATACTTGAGGAAATTCTTCCAAAGGTTCCGCAATTATGACCTCAAACTCAACCCGACAAAATTTGCATTTGGGGTCCCCTCGGGAAAGTTGTTTGGGTTCATAGTCAGCCGCCGAGGCATCGAACTAGACCCATCAAAAATCAAAGCTATACAAGAGCTGTCGCCGCCAAGGAACAAAACATAAGTGATAAGTGTACTGGGAAGATTGAATCACATCAGTCGATTCATCGCTCAGCTTACAACCATCTGCGAGCCCATATTTAAGCTGTTGAAAAAGGATGCTGCGGTAAAATGGACGGGAGAATGTCCGGAGGCTTTTGATGAGATAAAGGAATATTTGTCAAACCCACCGGTATTGGTCCCGCCAGAACCAGGAAGACCTTTGATTTTGTATTTGACAGTCTTAGATAACTCATTTGGGTGCGTGTTAGGTCAGCACGATGTGAGCAGAAGAAAATACAGGCCATATACTTCCTCAGCAAGTAATTTACAACTTAGGAGGTTAAGTATACTCATCTTGAAAGGACATGCTGCGCCTTGATGTGGGTAGCCCACAAGTTGAAACATTACTTTTCATCATATACCACTTATCTCATCTCACACCTGGACCCATTGAAGTACATTTTCTAGAAGCCCATGCCCATAGGGAGGCTCGCAAAGTGGCAAATCTTGCTCACTGAGATTTACATTGTCTACGTGACTAGGACTGCAATGAAGGCACAAGCATTGGCGGACCATTTAGCGAAGAATCCAATAGATGAAGAATATGAGCCATTCAACACCTTTTTCCCGTACGAGGAAGTAATGCATATCAATGAAACGGAAAGGGATGAGAAGTCGGGATGGAAATTATTCTTCGATGGGGCTGCCAACATGAAAGGCGTTGGGATAGGAGCAGTACTCATTTATGAAGAAGGTCATCATTACCCAGTCATAGCTCAAGTACGTTTCTATTGCACCAACAACATGGCGGAATATGAGGCATGCATTTTGGGTTTGAAATTAGCAACGGACATGGGTGTCCAGGAAGTCTAGGTCTTGGGAGACTCGGACCTTCTGGTACACCAGATTCAAGGGGAGTGGGAGACAAGAGATTTAAAACTCATACCATACATGCAATGCTTGCATGATCTCAGTCAACAATTCCGGACAATAGAGTACAGACACATCCCCAGAATTCACAATGATGTCGTTGAAGCCTTGGATACTTTGGCATCAACGTTACATCATCCAGACAATTATGTTGACCCGATACATATCCGAGTCTATGATTAGCATGCTTATTGCAATATGGTAGAAGAAGAGATTGACGGCGAGCCTTGGTTCCACGACATCTAGTAGTGTATCAGGAGAAGTGTGTACCCGGTGCAGGCCAGAGCGATTAGAAGAGAGCTATCCATCGCTTATCAAGTGTGTTTTTCTTCAGTGGAGGAATACTATACAAAAGAATTCCAGATCTTGGTTTTCTAAGATGCATAGATGCTAAGCAAGCGACGAGCATCATGAATGAGATGCATGCTGGTGTTTGCGGGCCATACATGAGCGGGTATGTTTTGGCAAAAAAGATTCTCCGAGCAGGATATTATTGGCTTACCATGGAGCACGATTGTATCAGCTTTGTGCGCAAATGCCACCAGTGTCAAGTACACGTAGACCTAATTCACTCTCCTCCGTTTGAATTGCATACGATGTCGGCACCATTGCCTTTCGTTGCTTGGGGCATGGATATAATTGGGCCCATTGAGGCAGCAGCTTCTAACGGACACAGATTTATCCTGGTTGCTACTGTCTATTTCACCAAATGGGTTGAAGCCAAAACCTTCAAGGCAGTGACAAAGAAGGCCGTGGTTGATTTTGTGCACACAAACATCATTTGTCGGTTCGGGATCCCCAAGACGCTCATCACTGATAACGGGGCAAACCTCAACAGGCACCTAATGAGAGAGGTATGTCAGCAGTTCAAGATCACACATCGAAATTCTACCCCATGCCGTCCCAAGGCGGACGGAGTGGTTGAGGCAGCCAATAAGAACATAAAGAAGATACTACGTAAAATGGTGGAAGGATCCAGGCAGTGGCATGAGAAGTTTCCTTTTGCATTATTAGGATATCGCACCACTGTCCACACGTCAGTAGGGGCCACACTGTACTTGTTGGTATATGGCACAGAGGCGATAATCCCGACTGAAATAGAAAGCCCCTCTCTTTAAATCGTGGCGGAAGCAGGAATCGACGACGAAGAATGGGCCAAAGCTCGTTTGGAACAATTAAGTCTGATTGACGAGAAAAGATTGGCGGTGGTCTGTCACAGCCAGTTGTGTCAACAAAGAATGGCCATGGCATATAATAAGAAAGTTTCTCCTAGAAAGTTTGAAGTAGGTCAACTGGTACTAAAGTGCATCCACCCTCACCAAGTCGAGGCAAAGGGTAAGTTCGCTCCAAACTGGCAAGGACCATTCACCGTCTAAAGAGTGTTGTCCAATGGAGCATTGTACCTAGCGGATGTGGAAGGGAAATGTGTGAAAGCAAACGTTACGGTAAAAAAGAAGACCTTACGATCTGTCTTCCAAAGATGCCAAGTTGAGCAAGTAGAAGGGACTCATGTCAGGGACAAAACACTGAGAAAGATAAGAGAAATAATAAAATGAGATAATCTTATTGGTGAGAACCCTCACGGGCACCATATGGCGACAATAGTCTGAGAGAAAATAAAATGAGAAAGTCTTATCGGTGAAAACCTTCACAGGCACCGTGAGGCTAAGGTAAGGCGACAATAAGAACTCAGAAAGGGGGAATTAATGGATAACACTGCAGGGCAGGCCGAGATAGGGTTTGGTTGAGAGAATTGGGTTAGAGGGGTCACAACAATAAAAGCGCGACGAAAGAAGATCGGTCACCGAAGCGGATTGGGTCGACTAGGCCGAAGTACATGTCAAAATCGTGAAAACCAGTGGTTCCTCTTCAGATAAGTCTTCTTTCTTGTCTTTTCAATAGTCAGCAAGACTAGAATTCTCCACCCTAAATACCATTCGGAGTCTTTGCATTTCATTTTTCTTTCGAGTCTAAGATCTTTTGTTTAAGAAAACAATAGGAATTTCAAATCCGATCATCAACTCCCAAAGGGACAAAGCGCATGACTCATAAAGTCATAATGGAGATAACAAGTACGGAACAACAAAAGGAAGGATTCATAAAACTACAATTGATGGAAGAGACAAGAATCGGCAAAGTGGAGGAGTACCACACAGAAAAGGGCATGCAAAGTAAAGCCAGAAAGGTTCTGGGGTCAGGCAAGCATCATACACCGGTTGGGCTATCCCAGAAGGGACGCAAATTTGGCACAACACGAAGATGGGGAAGAGTCTAAAGGTCGGAAAATTTGACCAAGCGTAATACATCAGTCTTCAGTGAAATACATAAAGAATTCCGGTGAAGGATCGAGAGTGCAACACAATGTGGAGAGCGAATTGAGGGCATAAAGATCAAGAGTCAGCCAAGCATCCAAAACTGACTGGGTAATCTCAAGAAAGGGATAAGGATTTCTGGAGAAGTCTCGGAAATGTAACACCAAGATGAGAAACAAAACAAAGCCACGAGGAGCAGAAGATCAGCCAAGCATAACATCCTAACTCAGCAGTCATACAAGAGGCATATAAGGTTTCTAGCAAAAGAGGAAAAAGCACAACACAAAGGCAGTAATGGCCGTGAGAGCTGACCCAGCATGATATATATGAACCCGTAAGTCGTCGGGAAGGGGCATAAAAGAATTCCAGAGAAGGGTCGGAAGTGCAACACGAAGTAGGGAGTGACATAAAGTCACAAAAGGCGAAGGCCAACCAAACACCATAGACAGACTGGGTGATTTCAAGAATATGGGAAAGGATTTTGACAAAGGAATAGAAAGGTAACACAAAGATAAAGAACAAAGCGAAGCTGCAAGGGTTGGAGTTTTAAACGAAGCGTGATACGTCAACGCATCAATCATGGGGGGGGGGGGGGGGAGGACATAAAGAATTCCGGCCAGGGATTAGTAATGTAACATAATGATAGGCGGGCAAAATAAAGCTTAGAGATCTTGAGGGGTCAGTTGAGCAGTTCGAGCAACTCATTTTCAATATGGGCAAAGGGGAACAACAGAACACGACAACGGGATGCTGTCTTCAATAAGAATGACGCGAGCCAACCATCACTTTTCAAACTGACACAGGGGCAAAAATATTTAGAAGAGCCTAAGGGAGGCCGTCCACAAAAGAAGGCAGGCACACGGCAGGTATGATCAAAATCTCAAGGCCCACCTGGAAGTGGGACTCAGTTAAAATTCAAAAGGGGCATAGTCCGTCATAAACACCCTCCCCAACAAAGAGCACAAGGGGACAAACTTTAACTAGCAAACCCTAATTGGAACAGTGGAGAGTTAAAAGAAGCATATAAGTTGAGATAGAAAACAGTTTGGAACTCAGACAGGTACGGGTAGCATGGTCATTCACCAATACCTTCCCCTATGAGTCACAGAAACCCTCCTGGACAATAATCACTAGCAGAAACAACCTGTAATTAGAATTGGCATTTAAGCTGGAACCCTCAAGATCCTCCTTTTAAAAATGGGACTTAGATTAGGTATTTCCCCAGCAAGAGTTAACAAGAGTCATAAGGACCCTCCTGAAAAATGGGACTTAGATTAGATATTTCCCCAACCAGAGGCAACAAGAGTCATCATGACCCTCCTGAAAAATGGGACTTAGATTAGATATTTCCCCAGCAAGAGTTAACAAGAGTCAGGAACCTCTTGAAAAATGAGACTTAGATTAGATACTTCCCCAGCAAGAGTCAACAAGAGTTGTCAGAACTCCCTTGATAATGGGACGTATCTCTAAATACTAACCCCCAACAGACACATCTCCCCAGCTAATTAAGAGTTGTCAGGACCCGCCTGGACAATGGGAAGTAGTTTCAATCATCAGTCACCAGCAGATCCCCGGCAGATATAACTCATAACAAGATATAGTGGAAAATAGTACCTTTTGAGAAACATGACATAATCGTAAGGCTGTCATTAGATAAGAATTGTCAGGACCTTCCTGGATAATCGGACTTAGCTTAGATTTAGAAATATTTGGTAAAGGTATTTGATTAACACTCACAGATTCACCCAGCACCAAACTGGGGCAAGAAGAATTCTTTGTGTTTTGTTTGTTTTGTTGTGATCAGGTACACAGGCAGCAGTCTCAGGGAATATCTTTCAAAATTCAAGTTTTTGCAATCAGGCACCCACTTGTAGAAGAAGGGAATATTTTTCAAATTTCAAGTATTAGCAATCAAGCGCCCACCTGGAAAATAAGGAAATACTTTTCAAATTTCAAGTTTTAGCAATCAGGCGTCCACCTGTAGAAGAAGGGAATATCTTTTCAAAATTGTAAGTTTATCGTAATCAGGCGCCCACCTATAGAACAAAGGAATATTTTTCAAAATTTTAAGTGTTTGTAATCAGGCGCCCACCTGTAGAACAAGGGAATAACTTTTCAAAATTTTACGTTTCTCGTAATCAGGCACTCACCTGTAGAACAACGGAATATTTTTCAAAATTTCAAGTTTGGTAATCAGGTGTCCACCTGTAGAAAAAGAGAATATTTTTTCAAAATCTTAAGTTTTTGTAATTAGGCGCCCACCTGGAGAACAACGGAATATTTTTCGAAAGTTCAAGTTTTCGTAATCAGGCGTCCAGCTGTAGAACAACGGAATATTTTTCAAGATTTTAAGTGTTTGTAATCAAGCACCCACCTGTAGAACAAGGGAATATTTTTTCAAAATCTTAAGTTTTTGTATTCTACCTGGAGAACAAGGGAATATTTTTCAAAAGTTCAAGTGTTTGTAATCAGGCTCCCACCTGTAGAAAATGGGAATATTTTTCAAAATTTTAAGTGTTTGTAATCAGGCGCCCACTTGTAGAACAAGGGAATATTTTTTAAAAGTTCAAGTTTTCATAATCAGGCGCCCACCTGTAGAACAAGGGAATATTTTTCAAAATTTTAAGTGTTTGTAATCAGGCGCCCACCTGTAGAACAAGGGAATATCTTTACAAAATTTTAAGTTTCTCGTAATCAGACGCCCACATGTAGAACAAGGGAATATTTTTCAAAATTTCAAGTTTGGTAATCAAGCGCCCACCTGTAGAACAAGGGAATATTTTTCAAACTTTTAAGTGTTTGTAATCAGGCGGCCACCTGTAGAAAAAGGGAATATCTTTTCAAAATTTTAAGTTTCTCGTAATCAGGCGCCCACATGTAGAACAAGGGAATATTTTTTAAAATTTCAATTTTGGTAATCAGGCGCTCACCTGTAGAACATGGGAATATTTTTGCAAAATCATTTGTTTTTGTAATCAGGCGTCCACCTTGAGAACAAGGGAATATTTTTCAAATATTCAAGTTTTCACAATCAGGCGCCCACCTGTAGAACAAGGAAATATTTATTAAAATTTTAAGTGTTTATAATCAAGCGCCCACCTGTAGAACAAGGGAATATTTTTCAAAAGTTCAAGTTTTCGTAATCAGGTGCCCACCTATAGAATAAGGGAATAATTTTTCAAAATCTTAAGTTTTTGATCAGCGCCCACTTGGAGAGTAAGAGAATATTTTCAAAAGTTCAGGTTTTCATAATTAGGCGCCCATATGTAGAATATGAGAATATTTTTTAAAATTTTAAGTGTTTGTAATCAGGCATCCACCTGTAGAACAAGGAAATATTTTTCAAAAAGTTCATGTTTTCGTAATCAGGCACCCACCTGTAGAACAAGGGAATATTTTTCAAATTTTTAAGTGTTTGTAATCAGGCGCCCACCTGTAGAACAAGGGTATATCTTTTCAAAATTTCAAGTTTTCGTAATAAGGCGCCCACATGTAGAACATGGGAATATTTTTCAAAATTTCAAGTTTGGTAATCAGGCGTCCACCTGTAGAACAAGGGATTTTTTTTTTCAAAATCTTAAGTTTTTGTTATCAGGCGCCCACTTGGAGAACAATGAAATATTTTTCAAAAGTTCAAATTTTCGTAATCAGGCGCCCACCTATAGAACAAAGGAATATTTTTCAAATTTTTAAGTGTTTGTAATCAGGCGCCCACCTGTAGGACAAGCACCTACCTGGAGGACAAGGGCATATTCATCAGGAGTCAAGTCGTGGCAATCAGGCGCCCACCTGTAGAACAAGGAAATATAATTCAAATTGCAAGTTCTAGTAGTCAGGCGCCCAATTGTAGAATGAGGGAATGCTTTCAACAGGGATACACATCAAGTCCAACAATTTGGCATCAGGCATGAAGGAGGAAAAGGCAAGCATGCAGCGAGGCTACAATGAGTTCGCTGAAAGAAATACAAGGCAACAAAGCAACAATGATTAAGATTGAAGACGTAGATAAGCTTTCCTTTGTAATCCGTAGCCTACAGCTTAGTCTAGTTTTCTTTTTATTTTGCATAAGGTGTAATATGGAGGTCAGCAGACAGTAACAATAGCATCAGCAGTGCAATTATAGATTCTGGTAGTCCCAGCTACCAAATACTCCAGAACTAAACTGACCTGATTCCTCTTTAGCCGAGGATATGTAGGCAACCTTTAAAGCAGGGTTCGGTCTGACAGTTTTCAAAACGCTTCTTCTGGAATGCAAAATAGGCAAAAATCTCTCAGTCGTTCACTTATCTTTGCCCGAAAACCCTACGTGTCTCCGAGCAAAGAGGAGCAGCTGCGAGCACGTGATTTTTGCCTCGCTTGAGAAATTCCCATAAATTCGTAAACTAGGATTTTCATTTATTATTTGCATTTTTAGGAATTAATTATGTGATTTATGTTTATTTGCATTTTTAGGAACTAATTATGTGATTTGCGTTTATTTGCATTTTTAGGAATTAATGTGTGATTTGTGTCTATTTGCATTTTTCCTTATTAATTGTGTGATTTTGTGCTTATTTGTGTGTTTCTCTTATTATTTTAATATGTAGAGTTTAATTGCATAAATTGTATGTTTATTTGCATATTGAGCATATTTTTTTCACAAAAAATACAAAAAAATAGTTTTATTATTAATTTGCTCAAATTTTGTATTTTGTTTTATAATCAGGTTTTGCTAATTTGGTTTTAATAATTTAGAAATTAAAACAAATAAATAATAAAAAAAAGAAAGAAATAGGGATTTGAAAATATGGTCTTGTTTTAAAAGACCAATTTGGGCCATTTTTGCAAATTTGAACCCATTCCGAAGCAGTCCATCCCAAGCCCCAAACCCCATGCCTTTAAAGACTAATGAAACGACGTAGTATAGGAGCAACACAACGCTGTTTGAAGTTAATGACTAGTAAATTAATCATGGACCCTCGTCCCTCATGATCCGACGGCCACAAATCTATCTTGGTCTTCAATAAAAATGTCTAAAAACTAGAGAAACCCTAGATACCAAAAATGCACCTTCCTCGTACAGCTCAACCGACAATGTAACACCACCATTGAACTACCATAACACCACCGTCCGCCGGCGGCTGGAAATTGCTACTGTCGCCGGCGTAATGCCTATAGCTCCCGAATTTACACCCTAGAATCCCCATTGTCCCCTCTTCCCAACCCCATAGAGATCACCCTTCGAAACCCTCCCCAGCCTATCGAATATCCGTTTATAGCACGGCACCTCCGACGTCCAAGGCGGTGGCCGGTGATGAAAGACCCCCAAATTGGCATCATGGGACCCCCTCACCCTCCTCTTCAAAACCCTGCCGTTGGCCACCCTCGAATGTGACCACAACTCTTCGAATATTAGTTAGAAGAAGGCAGCCCCACCGTGCACTGTGGTGGCTCATTTCCAGCGCCACCCAGACACCACCACCCACCCCCCTCTAGCATTCATCTACCCAAAAGCACGCACAAACCTTCACAAACAACCCCAGACCCCCTCCAATGTCAACATCAGCCATGACCCAAGATTGAGGTCAAATTTCAAAGATCATTTGAATGACATTCAAGGTTTTGAATTGATTTCAATAGTGATAAATTGAAGAAATTCAGTAAGTCCAACTTTCTCAGTTTTGTCTTTTTATTATTTTTGTTTTGTCTTCCTGTATTAGCAATTAGGTTTGAGTTTATTTTAGTTAGTTTAAAATTTAAATGACATCTTACTAGATTTCAATCCTGTTACTTCTATTTTGATTGTATGAATGTTTGTTGGTTTCATTTGTGAAATTGGACGATAGGTTTTGGTTATTCTCAATAGTTTCTATGATTCCAGCAATTTCATAATATCTTGACATTTAAATCTGAACATTGGTTTAAATTCACATGCAATTAGGAAATGGTCTTGATTGTTTTGTTAGCATGGAAAATCCCATGTTTGTTCGTTAGCGTGAGTAATTTCTTGGTTGTTTATGTTTATGTGTCGATTGATAGCTCATATGTTTTAAGTGCTAAACTCTGAGTTTGAGTTTTGGAATGATAACCTCGCATGTACTTCTTCTAAAATATGAGTATTGAAATTGATTTGAGCACTGAAGATTTATTAGTATCTGTTTTGATCAATGGCTTAATAACATTTGTGTCAGTTATAACTGTTAAGATTAGAAAATTAGTTTGATGCCAAATAAGTAACTTATGGGTAGTACAGGATTTTCCTACTTAATGCTGATGAATTTAGGACAATTAAGGAAAATATAGAGTTTTCAGATTGGTTTTGGTAATATTGGGAACAAATAAGGGTGGTATAAGTAGTATATAAAGGGTAGAAAGTGGTAGAAGCCATTAGACCCTTCTAGAAAGGGTCTTTAATATAAAATCAGTAGTGCTATTTCAATAACTTGGGAAACAAGTCAAGAAATGAGGGTCCAAATAGGTAAAATTTGAAAAATTGAAAAGAGACCTTTAGTTAAAGCAAAATAGTAGTGATGCCCTAGCCTTTGGCTATAAAAAGGGAACAATGTAAAAAGTATCTATACAAACTTCTCAGAATTTTAAAGCTAAAAGTCTCTAAAAATAACTTCTGAAACCCAAGCAACCCTACATTCACTATTCCATTGAATCTGTTGTGACAAAATACTCTTAAATTCAACAGTAAAGCAAGCATCGTAGGAAGATAACTAGGTCTGGTTATTCACTGTATTTCGAGTAGATCTAGGTAATATTTTATGGTGTATAGGTCACTTAATACCTATTTGAATCTGGGTTCATTAGATAGATCTGAACAAAATGTTGTTGTTGGATTTTTGAGTTTAATACCTTCCTATAATTTGCTGAAGTTTTCTGGGATATTAACTACCTCTGAGCGGTGTATTCATGTTGAACACCCTGTTATTGCGTGTTGTTGACTCTCAATTCTGCTCTTGTGCAAAAATTTCTGGTATTTTTCAATCTCTAATGATGTATCAATCTTGGACTTAATGGACATTCAAGTGGAAGCAGTTTACTGACTTGTGTATTAATTTTATTATTGTACTAGCTTTATTATTATTGGGTGATTAAGCTTGAGATAGAGTTTTGTAATAATAGGACATTATAGCTTATGTGTGTTAATTAAGGATCACTGTTTCATATGCCCATTCTAAAATGAATGTCAATGGTTTGTAATAATAGGACATTAGATCTTAATTTGCTAGTCAAGATTGATCCTTATATGAGACCCCAGGAGTATGCATGTCAAGTAGATTCCTTTTACATTGTTATTAGTTTTTACTTCTGTGGTTATTGTAGTCAGCTTTAGGTAAAGCTCTGGATTCAAATGTTGGTGCCAAAGACAATCATTTGTGTTTGTTTTCTTCTGAAGGATTTAATTTGAAGTTTGGGCTCATATTTGAGCAAAACAGGTCTAATACAGGTTTAACAAGTTCATTTGGGCTATCGCTACAATTGAAAGTCCCGGCAGTCCTTTTAGGGAAGGCGAAATCCTGGGCTTGTGGTCAAGCCCAAGTGTCGAAGTACAGTCAATACAAAGCTAGAAGCTGCATATTGGGCCTTGTTTAACAATTGTGATCACTTCAAACTGGCCCTTAAAATAAAAGCGAGGTGTATCATGCACACGAAACCTATAAGTCCACATGGCCGTCATAGAATGCTTGCTAAAATACTTAAAAAATTCGGGATACACCATTTAGAATATTCCACGGTGTTCCCATGAAGATAATAATGCGATAGTCACTTTTAGGCGCGTCGGTGTATTAATTCACCTTCCTAAATCCGGGTGCATATTTATGTGACACAAATCCGAATCCCAACAAAATTGAAATGTGTCAAAAAACCACGGGTTCATTTATGTGACATGGTTCGAGGCATGTTTTAACGACGTTGCAGTTTTCTTTAAAAATAATAAAAAAGTGGCTAAAAGACTAAAAAATTCACTTAGATTCTAAATTGTATAAAATCAGATAATTTAAGCCAAATATAACAGTGGAGTGACTATGCTAGAACCACGGAACCCGGGAATGCCTAAAACTTTCTCCTGGGTTAACATAATTTCTTACTCAGATTTCTGGTTTGCGGACTGTTAGATAGAGTCATTCTTTCCTCGATTCGAGATTGTAAACGGTGACTTGGGACACCATAAATCTCCCAAGTGGCGACTCTGAAATTCTTTCTAATAACTGAATCCCGTTTCAGTTGTCCTTTAATTGGAAAAACTTCCTTATCTAAGCCCTTCGCCGGGTTGTAGTAGACAAAAAGAGGTTTGACAGATCCTATAAGAGAAAAGTAAAGATACGGCAACTTGTCTTCCAAATCAATATGCTTATGATATGTGCAAAAGTCTGATGGCATCTAATCTCAACCTTTCACGAGTTAGATCATATAGCTTGGACATCCTACCATAAGGGTGAAATCAAGTATTGCTTAGAGGGTTTCTAATGGTTGACGTAATGCTCCGGGAGGAAATACAATTAAAACCCCTATCCTCCTTAAGGAGGTGGAATGCCAAGGGTAACAAAATTTGCCGCACATTAAAATGACATTATCAATAATCCTAGAAGCCGAGTGAGCAAAATACGACGTAACCCATTCAATCCGACCCATTTAAGAATTTTGAAAAAGGGGCGCACTTCTGTTAAAAATCATTACAATATAAGCTTGAACTTAAGGGAAATCATTGGTTTTGGAGCCCATGAGACAAGAATATGTATCCTGATTATAGGCTATATTGACAATATTTACTCTCTAAATATACCATGATTTATGGTTGTTTTAAAAACTAAATAATAAAAAATACGCTAATTGATGTTCTTCTACTTTGCAAGGACTAATCCAAGTTAGGAAGAGCCTATGGAGTTTTTTGGAGTCAAGAAGGTGGATAAAAGGCCAATCAATAAGAACCCGAGAAAATCGAAGCAAGAAAGAGACGAAGAAAATTGGGTTTGAGCACACCGTGATCGCAGTCGACCACAGCTAGACCACGGTATGCTATTGGAACGAGGCAGAATGTTTGCCTCTCACCGCAGCCGGGCCACATTCTTCTTCGATCGTGGTGGACTGTTTATTTGCCCAGAAATCATGGAAATAAAGTGTATATTGGGAATAACTTATCACAATCCTTCATAAGCTCAACTAACTCGCCCAAGCAAGGTTTAAGCTTTTTTTAGACTGATTGGGAGGCAAGAACAAGTGTGAGAAGAGCAATTAACCATTAGAGGTTTTCTATCTTCTCTTTATTATTTCAATTGTACATTATGAATACTTTTATAGTTTTATCTTGCTTTGCTATGAGTAGCTAAATATTTCGTTTAGGGTTGATGGAACCAATTGTTAGATGAAGTTTTGACTTAATTTTATTATAATCGAGCCGGGTTTATTATATGATTATTCAACTATATTCTGTATGGTGACTAATTGAATGGGCCCATGATTAATTGTGTCTAATTGCCTTGTGTTTCTTGAGAAAGAATACTAGGTTAGACTGTTGTTGAACAACACCACTTTTGGGTAATTGAAGAGATTCATTACTTGAAATTAAAAGTGAGCTTAGAGATAA
Source organism: Nicotiana benthamiana (assembly GCA_034376525.1). Lineage (NCBI taxonomy): Eukaryota > Viridiplantae > Streptophyta > Magnoliopsida > Solanales > Solanaceae > Nicotiana > Nicotiana benthamiana. The sequence goes on along the minus strand of CM067331.1, from coordinate 86,938,629 downwards.
TGAAACTTTGGTGGGATACATCAAAGCTGCATAAATTATTAGCTAAAGTAGTTTGAGAGAATGCTCTAGTAAATTAGCATATTTGATCGAGAGATAATTGCGATAACCCATAGCTCATAATCCTCATATAGTACTACAACGAGATTATATCGAAAGATTTAAGATCTAAACTAGCAATTGGGGAAATCAATACCCTAGACCTTTTTGCCATTAAATTATCCTTGATTTAGCATATTGTTAGTTTTAATATCATTTTGAATTAGTTAAACTAAAACCCAATATTTGTTGATAAAAATATTGCATCTGGAAATCGATTAAGGTGGTAATAACATCACCAAGAGTTGTAATAAATAGGTTAGTTCCTTGAGGATTCGACTCTAGACTTAAAAACTGGATTACATATGCAACGATCGCTTTGTCTTTTATAAGGCATAGCTGGCATGATCAAATTTTGGCATCGTTATCGGGGAACTAACGGTGTTATTTATTACAACTTAGAAGTAGTGCTAGAATTATTAGCTTAGATCAATTTTCTACGGTGTTAAATAATTTTGCATTAAAATTCTCTCGTTTGAACTCTTAGGTGATTCAGGTGTATGCCTAGAGATTCTTCGAGGACTGGTGAACTGTTTGAAGGAATCTCACACCCCAAGAAAACATTCAAGGCATTAAACCTTTCCAACAAAAAGAATAAACAATAAAAAAAAACACCAACTTGAATGTGAAATAGGCGACGTAGATAAATACAAAGGAAACATTAGGGATGACCAAGCTGACCCAAACGTTAGATTAGTGGCACCTCTTGTGCCAGAAGCTACACTTTATAATTAGGCACAATCATTAGCTGACGACCTAGCTACCTCCATTGTTGTGCCCCCAATACAAGCAGATACATTCTAGATCACCAAAAACATGCTGCATCTTTTGCAGAATAAGAGATTTTTCTCCGGGTCACACGTTGAAGACCCTCAACAACACTTGAAAAATTTTCTGTCAATTTGTGTAACCCAAATACAGCCAAGGGTGACCCCAGAAGCCATCAAGTTGTTACTCTTCCCGTTCTTTCTGACTAGGAAAGCTAATACAAGGCTGAATTCACTTCCAATAAATTCCATTATCACTTAGGAGGAATTAGTCAAGCAGTTCCTGAACAAGTTCTACCCGCCCAACAAGATAGAAAAATAGATTGATGAGATATTGTAGTACAAGCAGTAGCCTACTGAGACCTTGCAGGAAACTTGGGAATTATTCAAAGGGATGCCGCTGAAGTGTCCCCACATGGAGTTCTAGACCAGATGCTCGGCCAGAGATTCTAAATGGGGTTAGCAGACAATTTAAAAGCCAATGTAGATGCTTCAGCTGAGGGTGCATTTTTTAGCAAGACATTAACATAATGTAAAATCCTTCATGACAAGATGTCCCAGAATTCGGGGTGGATGACGAGAGGTACGACCCCGACACCAATAGTGCATTCAATTCCTCTTGACCCAAATAATTTACATCCAGAGAACATAGCCATTCTCATGACTAAGATGAGTATATTGACAAAGAAGATTGATGAGATGGGTACAAAGCAAGTGCATATCGTTGATACAACAAATTGAGGACTGTGTACACCTTGCATTAATCAGCATTATGTGTGTTCATGGAGTGGAGAAGGTGAAAATAAAGGGTTAAGAGAGGATATTAATTATTTCAACAATTTTAGGGGTCAGAGACAAGGAGGACAACAGTAAAGACCAGCACCAAATTAGCAGCACAGGCCAACCTGCCACAACCTGGAGGTATGCAACCCCAATGGCAAATGGAGTCATATAGAGAAAACATGGCTATCCACAGTAAAAGCCGCAACAGTTGGCATATCAACCACCTCCTCAGCGACATGATGTCAATATGGTAGAAATCAGAGGTATACTTTAACAACTCATTGGAACAAATCGCAAGATGCAGGAAAAGTTGGTAGTGCATGACTCAACAATAAAGAACATTGAAACTCAATTGAGGCAGCTGCCTATGGCCTTAAATAACCACCCCAAGGAACTTTGCCATCCGTCACGAACATTAACCCTAATTAGCACAACCCGAATTAGCTAATGGCCGTAAGTCTCCAGAATTGGAGAGATTTAGACAAGGAGCAAGCAATTGCACAATCAAGTAGATAGACTACGCCAGCCACTCCAGTTCCATTAGAGGTAGCTGAATCAACATAACTTACTAAAGTGGTGGTTCAAGATGATAAAGGTAAGGCTAAAGAGAGTAAACACGCTTCATATCAGTGGTACCTCTTATGCCACATAACTCCAACAAAGAGAAGCCATCAAGCAGTGCATAAGGGGTGATACCTGCACCATTCCCTTAGAGACTGGCAAAACAAAAGAAAAAAGATCAATACATGAAATTCATGGAGATGCTTCATCAAATTCAATTCAATATTCCACTGATAAATGCTTTGTGGGAGATGCAAGGCTATGCAAAGATAATGAAAGACCTAATGTCACGAAAGTTTGACTTTCAGGACTTGTCCACGTTAACTCTGACACATACATGTAGTGTAGTAATGACCAGACCCATGGCTCAAAAGATGTCTGACCTAGGTAGCTTCATTATTTCGTGTAATATTTAGAGTTATGCCTTTGCAAAAGAATTGTGTGACTTAGGAGCCAACATAAACTTGATGCCTCTGGCAATATATACAAAATTAGGCATTGGCAGGGCTAGACCGACTTTGATACTGTTGTAACTGGCTGACCGCACGGTTAGAAGGCCGATAGGGATTCTTGATGATGTGCTGGTACAAGTGGAAAAGTTTGTATTCCCTGCAGACTTTGTTATTCTGGATTGCCAAGTAGATGAGGAGATACCTATCATTCTAGGGAGTCCATTCGTATCCATGGGTAGTGCATTGATTGATTGTGAAATTGCGGAATTAAAAAAGATGTTGAATGATGAAAAAACCATATTCAACATTTAGCAATTCATGAGGATACCTAGTGAATATGCTAACTGCTCCCTAGTGGAAGCAGTAGATGTCATCCTGCATGATGATGATGAGATCCTAAATGATACAGATCCATTGGGAGCTTGCTTGACAAATTTAGAGGAGATAGTGGTAAAGGGTTGGCAGAGTGGGTCATAGCACTCGAAGGGCAAGGACTCCGGAAGAGGGAATTGCAGTTTGAGTCCCTTGAGTTAGAAAAGAGAGCTACACCATCGACAAAACCATTAGTAGATGGACCACCCAAACTGGAGCTGAAATTGCTTCCAGCTCATCTCAGGTACGTTTTTTATGGCCTAATTCTACTTTACCTATTATTATATCATCCACTTTGCCAGCTGTACAGGTAGAGAAACTCCTACCAATGTTACAAGAATGTAAGAGTGCCATTAGTTGGACCATGATAGACATAAAGGGTATCAACCCAACTTTTTGTATGCACAAGATTCTCTTGGAAGAAGGGAACAAATCTTCCACAAAACATCAATGAAGGCTGAACCCAAATATGAAAGAGGTGGTGAAGAAGGAAGTGATCAAATGGTTAGATGCAGGTATCATCTTCCCCATCTCTAAAAATAATTGGGTCCTCCAATTCAATGTGTGCCAAAAAAGGAGGAATAACAATCTTAAAAAATGGGAATAATGAGTTGATCTCGACTCGTATAGTCACGGGATGGCATATTTGCATGGATTACCGAAAATTGAACACAACCACTTGGAAGGACCATTTTCCCTTGCCATTCATTGACAAAATATTGGACATATTGGCTGGGCAATCTCACTTATATATCTTGAATGGATATTCGAGGTACAATAAGATATAAATAGTCCCCGAAGAAAGAAAGAAAACATCCTTCACATGTCCGTATGGCATATTTGCCTTTAGGATAATGCCTTTTGGGCTTTATAATGAAGTGGCTATATTCCAACGGTGCATATTAGCCATTTTCAAGGACATGGTTGAAGACATTTTGGAGGTATATATCGATTATTTATCCATGGTGGGGGATTTAATAAAGGACTATCTCCACAATTTAAGAAGAGTTCTCAGAAGATGTGTGGAGACAAATTTAGTACTAAACGGCGAAAAGTGCCATTTTATGGTACAAGAAGGGATAGTCTTGAGGCATCTAGTGTCGAGTAAAGGAATCGAGCTTGACCATGTTAAGTTTGACATGATTGAGAAGTTGCCACCGTCTACTTCAGTCAAGGTAGTGAGAAGTTTCCTTTGGCACGTCGGGGTTCTACAGGTGATTCATAAAAGATTTCTTTAAAATCATTAACCCTTTATGTAAACTACTTGAAAAGGATCAGCCCTTTGTGTATTCTAAGGATTGGAGGTTGGCATTTGAGGAGATGAAGAAGAGATTGATGACTGCACCCATCATTGTTGCACCCAACTGAGAGCAACCGTTCGAGCTCATGTGTGACGCAAGTGACTATGCTATAGGAGAAGTCTTGGGGCGGTGAAAGGATAAACTGATGCACCCAATTTACTATGCAAGCAAAATGCTAAGGGTGCACAACTCAATTATACCGTGACGAAAAAAGAGATGTTGGCTGTCATTTTTGCATTCGATAAATTCAGGTCATACATAATTGGCTCTAAAGTTATTGTTTATACTGACCATGCAGTGATTAGATACTTGATAGACAAGATGGGATTAAAGCCACGCTTGATTCGATAGGTTCTTTTACTACAAGTATTTGATATGTAGATCACAGATAGGAAAGGGATAGAGAACCAAGTAGCTGACCATCTCTCAAGGTTGGAAAGAGCTGAAAAGAAGGTAGGGGTTGATAATATAATAGAGACATTCCTGGATAAACAGTTACTTGCAATGACAATAGAGGAGACACCGTGGTATTTTGATATTGCTAACTATTTAGCAAGTGGTGTTGTACCTTATAAACTCTCCTCAATTCAAAATAAAAATTTCTTTCGTGATTATTGGTATTATTATTGGGATTAACCTCTAATGTTTAAAACATGTGTAGATAACATGATCCGGAGGTGTATCCCCGAGAAAGATCAACATGTTGTTTTGCAGGATTGAGATGCCTTACCATATGGTGGACACTTTGGAGAATTTCGGACAGCAGCTAAGGTGTTGGAATCGGGTTTGTATTGGCCAACTCTGTTCAAGGATGGCCACACTTGGGTCAAAACATGTGATGAATGCCAACAAACAGGCAACATATCTCTGCAACACGAGATGCTAATGATCACAATTCAAGAGGTGGAGGTCTTTGAAATGTAGGGATCGACTTTATGGGGCTATTTGACAGCTCGTATGGTAACAAATATATACTGGTAGTGGTTGCCTATGTGTCCAAGTGGGTCGAAGCGGAGGCTCTCCCAACCGATGATGCAAAAGGGGTAACAAGCTTTCTAAAGAAAAGTATCTTCACACATTTTGGCACCCCAAGAGCCATAATCAGTGATGGTGGAACCAATTTTTGCAATAGAGCGTTTGCGCGACTGTTGGAAAAGTATGGAGTTAGTCATAAAGTGACCACCCCGTATCACCCAGAGTCTAGCGGGCATGTTGAAGTCTCCAACAAAAAAACTAAAAGTGTCCTTACAAAAATAGTGAATGCAACAAAGACCGGTTGTGCAAAAAGGCTAGATAATGCATTGTGGGCGCACTACACAGCATTTAAGACTCCAATTGGTATGTGATAACTATGGATTATGATGCATTTTACACTCCTTCATGCTCAAGTTTTGATTAGAAATGTGTAAAAAATAGTCTCAAAGTCTCACTGGTTGTGCTTGATTGCAAGTTTGATCAACAAGATAACAAAGTGTCAGAAACCAGCTGAAAAAGGAGTGAAACTTGCAAAAGTATCTTGATACGACAAAGCTCAGTCAACCAAGGCCAGTGCAGCTGCACACCATTTTGTGCGGTCCGTACAAGTGATGTTCAGAGAGGTTTTTATTCAGGCCAAAAGGCAATGCGACCACAAGAGGTTTTGTGTGGTATGCATTGGGATTATTATGACCGTACTAGATTTAGTGCGTTCTGCAGAGCCAAGGTTCAGAGAGTGGTGTTTTTTAGGGTGAAGCTTAATATGGTCCGCGGTCCTTTTTGTGCATACTGCAATGGAAGCCACCGCAGCCGCACTTGATTTTGTGCAGTCCACATTGCCTAAGTTTAGAGAGCTGATTATTCAAGTTCAAAGCCTCAGTGCAGCCGCACTTGTTTTTGTGCGGTCCGCACTAGCCCCGCAAGGGTATTTTTGTGTAGATATTTTGGCCTAGTATAAATAGTTTCTTGTTCATTTTTAGGGCATCAATTAGATTTTACAGCAGAACTACGCTCGTGAATAGGGTTTTCTTGCTATTTGTAGTTATTTTATAATAGTTTTATGAATTGAATATGTAAGTTTTAATTAGTAATTTAATTTTATGGGTTTATCTTCATCAATTTTTGTTTTCATCTACAACTATGAGTAGCTAGGCCTATTAACTACGGTTATGGCTCAACCCTAGTGTGGGTAATTGATGGGTCTTGTGTTTTGATGCTTGATTGTCTATGGGTGTTTGATATTTGGGCTAATTTAAGGTTATAATTGTGAATTAGTGGTTGCAAACACTAGTTTGTTCTTAGTAGACTTTGGCTTTTCTTGAGAAAGAGAGCCTAAGTCCATGAAAATTCGTCCAAAAAGGAATTGGAGCGTACGCAAGATATGTATAGACCCAATTAAAAGGTTAAATCTAGTGATATTATACCCGACTTGAACCTTGATTGGTTGCACAAATTTGCATACCCAATTGGTCTTGAGAAAGTTAATTTGGGAAAAGTCACTCGAGCTACCGAGGGATATAGGGTGAGTACAATTGTTCAATGGTAATATCATACTCCGCAAATATGACAATCTAGCCTTAGACTCAAAAATCCATCAATTGACCACCTATGCTAAAGTCACTATCCAAGTGCCTTTTATCTATTTGAACAATTTGCAATAGATTAATCTTAGCTTTATTTAGTCTAATTTAGCATTGTAGTATTATAAATTTAGAATTAAAATTAAAACCAAAAATGTTTAAAAGTGCAATTAGGAGAAAATACACAACTCTCATTTAGATAGACACTCAACTCCAATTTCTTGCTCCTTGTGGAACCTCCTTCAACCTCTCTCACTACTCAATAGTAGTGCAGGGTTGTCCTTGATGATTTTATTGTGCCGTTGCGGGGGATGATAATGGTTTTTGCTATCTATCTAAATAGTTTTGTGTATTGTTCTTCTTTCTTTCTTTGTTACTAATTTGTGTGTGTCACAACTTCAGGTACAAAATGGCATTAAATTCTAATGAACCTCTCGGAAATATGATTGTGGTGGAGGATATAGATGATAATCGAGAGAATGAGGTACCTCTTATACCTCAAGGATAACGGAGAGGCCGCCAGGCCAATGTTAATGAAAATGTTCTGGAACCTCCTTCGCCACCTCCAAGAATGGCTGAAGTAGTGCTTCCAAACCAAGTCTATGCAAGTGCAATTACGCCAGCCCAGATCTAGGCGGGCAATTCCCAAATTACCAATGTTGTGTTGACATTGCTAGAGCAGCATAGGTATTTCACAGGCTCTACCAATCAAAATGCCTACAAACATCTCACGTGGTTCGTGGACACCTGTTGGTGGAGCAAGCAAACTAATGTATCCAAAGATGCACTTCGGTTGAGACTCTTCCCATTCTCACTTAGAGGGAAGGCGTTGGATTGGCTTGAGCGACTTTCCAACCATTCCATCGCTGCTTGGGATGCGTTGGAGGACAAGTTCATTGCAAAATTTTTCCCACTGAAGCATATCGAAGCATTGCAGGATGAGATCATAGCTTTCAAGTAGGAGCCCACCGAACCATTGCATGAGAGTTTGGAGAGACATAGAACCATGGTGAAGAATGCCTCAATAGTGATATGACCGAGGTGATGATCTAACAGGCTTTTTACCGGGACATTAACATAACAAACCAGTGCATAGTAAATCAACTTGGTGGAGGCAACTTCATGAAGCTATCTTATGATGACGCTTATGACATTCTTGACGAGATGGTGTTGACACCCAATTTTTTCCCATATATATTTTTAATATGTAAAATAATTTTAAAATAGTATATATATATATATATATATATATATATATATATATATATATATATATATATATATATACACACACACACATACATATGTAAGCATAACTAAGTATTTTATTATTTCTTCATAATTTTTGAAGATTTTTTAATCAATTCATTTCCCTTTTCTATCCCTAAAATCCCAATTAATTTCAAAATTTATTTTCTTTGATGACTCATTTATTGGATCTTTATATTTATGCTAAAATATAGCTAAGGTGATTTTTGTATATTCAGAATTTTATTTAGTATTTATTTAAAGCCAATGGCACATAATTGCAGTAATAGCAATTTCTTAGGTTTAAATTTGTCCAATGTTTATAAAAGGGATCCTATATTTTTAGATTATTAATTATACATTATAAATTATTTTTATTAGTTGCAATTTATTTCTAGAAATTAATTTACTATTTTTAATATTTCAAAAAGGAAAAATGGATATTTAAATGTAGCTCAATTTCAATTCAACTATAGTCTAATTTGACCTTAATTTGAACCCAATTTTCCGGCCCAATTCCCACTCAAAACTGAACCCCAACCCAATTTACACAAACCAACCCGGTCTCCCACCTAACCCCTTTAATCTTGGCCGTTGATCATTTAGATCAACAACCACCATTTGACCTTCTATAATTAAACCCAACAGACCCCTAAACCTATCTCATTTCTCACCTACCGTCGTTGTTAAATTCCCCCCTCTCTCAACTCTCTCTGAAACTCTCAAGAACCCTAGCCGCCCTCTCACCCCACCCTAGTAGCTATCTAATCCATGGCCTTCTGTGGTCACTTGACGCCTTTCCCGGCCTTCCATCTCTCCTATGTGTTTTGTTCTATGGTTTTATGACCAAACCTTGAAGGAGTCTGTTCTAGTCCTTGCTCGACTATTGTTCATGGCCTTTCTCTGTCCATCTACGACCTTTTTTGAAAATCCATGGCCTTTCAAGACAGGTCCTTGACCTTTTCTGGTTAGATCATTAACTCTCGAGATCTTTCTCGTTTCTTTTGGGTTTAATGAAACTCTAATCTCTAAGACATTTTGATTTCTTTCAGATCTACTTTAGATTTGTACTTTCTATGAGTGTCTTAAGTGTTCTCTCGGAAGTTTTTTCAACTTTCTTTTAAACGACCCTTCATCTTCTCCGATTAGGGTTTTCCTATAAGTTTTTTCTTTTTAAATATCTCTGATTTTAACGCGCTTGTGATTCTGCTATGTTTTGCTCATGCTGTTCTTCTATCTATTTCGGCATGTTAAAACTCTACCTATTGTGGTCGTATTCGAGTTTTAAAGTTGTTTGTTAGATTTGTACTTATTTGATTAAGTTTCTCGTTCTTATTTGACTTATTTGTTTAATCATCTTTTAAACACGATTATTGTTGAAAAACCCTAGGTCCTCTTGGTCTAAAATTGTTCGTTTGAGTATGTACTTGATTCGATTAAAGTTTTTTGTTTCTGACTCTCTCTTCTTTATGTGACCTATCTTCAGATTTTACTATATCTTCAACTCAACCCTTCTTGAAACACTAACTTTTAAAAAGGGTTTCGTCACTTGCTACTATGAGATTTTTACTTGTTTTGACTCTCTTCTTCACTTTGGCTACATGTGTAAGCCCTGACTATTTACTGAATCCTATGCTTATTTTTGCTACTATTGTATGTTGTTTCTTTTTTCAATGCGTTTATGATTGATGTTTTTGTTCAGTCCATTTATATACTAAAGTGCAGAAGCATGTTCTTCCTTGATTGATCTTGATCTTATGGCTGATTTCAAAAGATTTTCTTATATGAGTCCTCATATCACTCTCTTGTTTAAGACTAATTGATTCTTTTTTCTATACTATAATGTTTTACCTTGTTGATTCTTTTTTCTATACTAAAATAAGAATATTTTCGTACTCATGCTTGATTGTCCACTGCATGCCTTTACTACCCCTTATATGGAAATAATCAATCAATTACCAAACTGGTTTCTTTTCTTCTTTGAACCCGTTATTATCCGTTAAACAGTGACTCCTTAATTAAAAGGAATCACTTGTGTAATTTATTCTGACTGGTGCTTGTTTCTGTATTTGTGTTAAGGCCTTATTCCTTACCTATTTCCAAAACTATAAATACCCACATTCTTTCCTAAATACACAAATGAACGACCTAAGTTCAGAACACACACTTTATTAAAACTCTCTTTCTTTTTTTCTATGTTACTATTTGTGCTACTACTTTGTCTAGTCGGTTGAAAGCCAAGACCTGGCTGTGGATATTTGCTCACTTTTCTTTCTGCACTTTGCTTCTCACTGGTATATGCTAGTTAAATTTTAAAGCACCAACGACAACATATTTCTGTAATTTTTCAAACTTCCCTTATGCTTGTCTTGTTTCTGCTTATATTTTTTTATTTGCAATCAAGTCACATTATTAGCATGTGGCAGTGTGTTCCTTTCAGCTTTTTAAGTTAATTCTCTCCTATGTCTATGAATCCCAAACCCCACATCCCTTCGTTAGGTTTGCATTCTTCTGCTGGTTTGTGAGCATGCCAGCATGACCTATTGCTGTGCATGTCTGAACCTGACCCATCCTAGGGTAATATGCTTCATGCAATGTATCCCTATAACCCTTGACCCCTTCGTGCAAATGCTAACTCTGTGTAGTTAAATTTTTTTCTACTACTATTTTCAAATCATCCTTATCACTTAGTATTTTTAAAATCTCTGTTTCTGCACTTCTACTATGCTCTTACAACTTAGGCTTTACCCCTCTTGTGTGAGCCTTGCCTTGGGACCCTTGGGCTCTCTCTAAACTTGGACGCATAAAGGCTGGCCCTTCCACGCTGCACCCATTCTCTATCTGGTTACGTAAACCTGGGTGTAAGCACAGCCCGGGGTCCCTTGAGACCCTTAGGGAACTCTGGAACACCTAGGTCTGAGAAAGGCTTTGAAATCAGTGGAATTTACAGTGATTAATTATGTAAATATGACAAGAAATCAAGATCATGCTTTTTTTGGTTGTAACTTCTTATTTTACACTTCTCTTGTAATTCAGTATTTGGTCTGTAATCATATGTAAACAAATATTGGGGTTGGCTAGTAAAAATAGATGGGTAATTATGTATGTTTAGCTATTAGGAGGGTCGATAACATGCCTATGGGGTATGATGTTCCAAATTCCGCATGTTTTCATTCAACACTTAGATATCCTACCTATAGGTCTATTTAATAAAGTTCTGCATATTTTAATTCTACACTTACATATCCTGCATATAGGATCTGCTTTCAAATTCTGCATGTTTTACTTCTACACTTAGAGATCATGCCTATAGTGTCTAATAGATATAATCATACATCATGCCCGTGAAGTTAAAATCGGTTTCTAAACTAGATGTCTTGTCGATAGGGTTAATATCAATATAGAAATCATGCCCATATGAATCTCGTTGTGATCAAATAAATCCTGGCTACTCCACCTCATTAGATGGCATGCATATAGGACCAAATCAGCTTTCATATTAGATATCATGTCTGTAGGAATTAAAATCAGCAACAATAGAGATTTTAATCTAAAACAGCTTAGTGAAATATCAGTTTGACTCGTACAGTTTTGAATAAGCTTGAACAACATACTCTTGTCATAAATGCGGTTTAGAAAGCATGTATGTAACATCCAATTTGGCTGTTTAAAACTATCACTGGTTTGCCAATTTTGAATCAGAAATAGATACCATGCCTATAGGGTATCATCAATGCACACTTAGGAAAGAATTATGTAATAACGATAAAATTGAATCCGCCGTTCTTTAATTAGCAATTGTTACAACAAATAGACATGCCTGATTCAGACTTCTTATTTGAGTTACATAATAAATTGGTCTGCTTCAACAACTAAAACTCCTATGTCTTAGTACTTTAAATTCTGACCCTAAATGTGTTTTAAGTCATACTTTTTATGTGCTTTACTTGAGGAGTTATATATGAGCATGTTATTTGTTTACATGTTTCCCATGATATGCAATCCTATGTGTTTTGAATGTCGCCTTAGTCTTTATACTTTTAAAACCCAAGAGTCAGCCTAAAATCCTCCCTCTTATAGGAATAGCAGTCCTACAGTCCTCTGTGACTGATAGGAATCCGATGGGTAATAGCATGCAATAGAGGTCGAGACCAATCCACGTTCTAATACCTTAACAGGGCGAAAGGGTAGATATGGATATGATGACCGCTGCGCTAATACCTTGTGTAGCTCTCCTCTCCAGAAATGATTACCGGGTACTGCATTGATGAGATCCATTTTATAAATAAACCTAGGACCTCTTCCCCTTTATATATTTTTTAGCATGCTTAGTTATAAGTCTTTCAGGCCTTGTTTTATTTTATCTAAAAACATATGTATTTAAAATCACCTCTTATTTGAGCCCTATTTGCTTACTTGTTAATTGCACAAATTCACGAAGAACTATCTGCCAGGAACCACACTAGTGGATCCTGAGTGGTGCCTAACACCTTCCCCTCGGGATAATTCAAAGCCCTTATCCTATCTCTGGATGTCAAAATGTAGTTATAGTTGAGCCCCATAGGTGACCTAACGCACCTTAAAATCGTTAGGTGGCGACTCTTCAAAATTGCTAACCCCTTTCCCAAAAGGAAGGAGTTGTCCCAACCGAATGTCATAAACCCGATTTTGCAAGAAAAAGGAGGCGCGACAGCATGGCGACTGTACTAGAGATTTTTTAGGCCTTTACCATTGCAGATTGTTCTTGTGAATTTGTACATCTCTTTATGTTCAAATATTTGCTTAATTCCTTTAAGCATTTAATTTCTCCTTTAAAATATGAAACTGACATATCTTCCATGTTTTCTTTCCTTTTTTGCTTTAAATTATGAAACTGTTGTACTTATCATTTTTTTAATTTGCGAATACATGCCAACATGCTTTTAATTATTGCATAATCATACTCAACATCATACTCCACTCGTGCCAAAAAAAATACTATAGCAAGCTTATAATGAGTGGTTGCACTCTTCCTATATCATTACCCCCTAAATTCAGAAAGGCATATTTGCGGTAAATCTAGTCAATCAACGGTGATGTCGACAGTTCCGAGCCTTCCCCCTTGAGTTTTCCTCTCAAGGGTACCAGTGTAAAACCCAATAGAAACCTTGCTCTGTAAATTGTGCGTGCATCATGGTCAATTCTAGCCGGATCAGTTATGTGTTCCACATAATGATCGTTTAAGATAGACTTGTCCAAAGTCCACTAGGTTTCCCTAAACCCGAATATATGTTGCCGCATTTTGTGCATTTATTTGGAGAACTAGATGCATCCTGCTAATTATTGATATTAGATAGTCGAGTTCTGGTGGGGGTAGGGTCTAACCTTATTTTCCTTGCAGAAATATGAGGCCTAAAGTCCCTAGATTCGTCATGGTCACCAACATTCACCCAAGGTTGCTAAGCTGTTGGAAAGATTTGCACTCTAGTGATCAGAATCTCACGAAAAAATATCTGGGAAATCTAACCTCCCTCGTGTAAATCCAACCCAATAACATGATCATATAGGCTAGCACATTGTTTTGGCATTGTGAAAGAGTCGTATTCTTCATTGGGGTATTAAAATAATACCTTTGCTGGAGGAAATAGGAGGATTTGGCTGGCCTAGTATGGGAAACTCCGAGCTTGCTAATGCCTGAGAATCAAAAAGGTAGAGGCTTCCTGCAAATGACGGGTTTGAAGATGAATCTGGAGTTGACACGCTTAATGGATTCATACATCCCCTTTGACTACTTGTATGGAAGGTACGGTCACATCAAATCTTACCGCACCTACTCTGGCGAGTTTGCCGTCACATCCTTTGGACACGTCCACCATAGGGTTTTTGTTTTCATATTTTTCTTCATGGGTCTGATTGTATTCCGATGAAGAAAGGTAGCATTCATACTAGGCTAGCTATGGTAACCAAAAACCTAATAAAGAGGATTGGTGGGCGGGCATTCAACATTGTACCTATGATTTTTGCAGACATATATCGAGCCTTAGAGAAGTTTCAACGAGGAGTAAAAAACTTCGAAGGCAGCAATCTGCTACTTCCACTTTGGCTCATAGAGCATCTCCAAAAGGGGGAATATCGACAAGGAATTCAGTGTAGGGATTGGGATGATCACATTGCTTTCCACCATCCAAAGCAAATGAATTACATCCTCGACATGTTCTCTCAGCTTGAGGATGCTAAAGAATAGGTCGAGCTATTTGATAATCTGACCGAAGAACAGGTTCAATGGATGTTCGAATGGTTTCCTATAGAGGAATTCATCGCCCGATCCAGAGATGCACCTTTCCTGATATTAATTGGCCTTAGAGGAACCTACCTTTACGTCCCTCTGCGAGTTATGAGGCAAGCTAGTAGGAAGCAAGTCATACCCAGGGTCGACAAGGTGAGCCACTTTCGAGCTGACTTCCAAGGTGATGATAGTCACTACTAGTGCCACGCCCAACACATGTGGCATAGCAAGATCATAATGGGGAATGACACCATAGAGCTATATAGATACCACACAAATTGTACTCCATTCTATTCAGGTTGGTTGGAAGATAATTATGATGGTTTAGGCCATCCAGGGTTTGTTTAAGGCCATAGGATTGTAGACGAAAAGGCTGAGACATAAGTCAAGTACAACCAGTTGCACAAAAGGATCCAGGAGTGCGAAAGTGAACATCACGAAATACAAGAATCCAACCAAAAGCTTATCGAGGAACGGAAAGATATGGCTACCAAAGCCAATAAAGACTGGGATACTTGGAGCGAGACATAATAGAACTAGAAAGGAAGTTTCTCAAAAAGGTCGAGGATTGTCAAGAGGCCAAAGGGGTTGAAGGCAGATATCTAGCTAGAGCATACCTGTTGCTGGGACTTCGAGAGTTGGGAAAGCTATTCGAAGGAGCCGAGGATGCCGAATCCGGGGAAGGTCTTTCTGAGACTAAGAAGATAGGAATTTATCTTTTGTGCTTAAAATGTAACAAGGCCAATGTCTTTTAATAACTTTTATTTCTTGTTTATTTAATGTCGATTTGGGATTCGTCTTATCTTTATCAATAAAATGAGGCATTTAGAATTCTAAGGTATCCAAATCAATTCGTCGCTAGGCATACCTCAGGCACAATGAGGTTCCTAAATTAGGACACAATTTATATTCCTGCACTACGTGTTTAAATATTGCAACACTTTTTATGATCCTCACTAAGTTGTTTACCTTTTGTTTTATTTTTGTTTGTTATTCCCCTCCCCAAAGGTTAGTTCGTGCACTATGGCAACATCATATTATTCCACGAGATCCAGGGGCCCTCCACCCACTCCTCCTCTTAGTCCTACTAAGAACGAGAACAAAGACAAAATGGAAGATTTGAACATCAGAATGGAGAACACAACGGCAGAGGCCCATGATGGCCATGGTATTCGGGTTCCAAATGAAAATGTGTCACAACTTGAGTAGAAATTATGGAAGTTTCAAGAAGAGCTTGATCGGGTTTTGAATCTGGCCAACCTATCCTTCTCCCTAAGCACCCTAGACACCATCTTCCCCAATGGTCAAAACGCCACGCCTCCACAAAAGCAACCAAATCATCCCACTGCTCCAACAAAAAACAAATTCAACACTTTCTACACTCCAAACAACAATTCGTTACTCATCTCCGAACCGCAAAATTCTGCAAATAACTATTTGCACATCCACACACCGGGACACCATAACAATCCCATCTACACCTGAGTCTGATAAAGAGGATTTACTCATTAGAAGCTTGGATGAAGAGCATAAGAAACTAACTAGACGAATCCAAGACGTTGAAGCAAGTAAAGGGATCAAAGGGTTGAACTATGAAGATCTCTGCATACAACCAGATGTCAAACTAACAGAGGGGTAAAAACCTTCCAAGTTTAAGATGTTTGATGGTACTGGTGATTAAAGGGTCCATCTGATAATATACAGCGACAAGCTGGCCGGGATAGGAAAAGATGAAAAGATATGCTAAAGCTATTCATGAGAAGTCTGAAAAGAGATGCGCTACCTTGGTACATCAGGCAAGATCCTAAGAAGTGGTCAAGCTGGGTAGGTATGGTATCTAATTTTATGGACAAGTACAGGTTTAACACAGAGAACGCGCCAGACATGTTCTATATCAAGAATCTAAAGAAGAAGTCCACGGAGACATTTTGCGAGTATGCTACTCGCTGGAGGTCTGAAGCTGCTAAGGTCAGAACCACCTTAGATTAAGAACAAATGAACAAGTTCTTTGTCCGATCTCAAGACCCGCAAGGCTATGAATGATTGATGGTGATTGAGAATCATAAATTTTCTTACATTATCAAGCTAGGGGAATGAATTGAAGAAGGTATTAAGAGCAATACAGTTACAAACATTGCGGCCTTGCAAGCCACAAATAAGGCCTTTTAGCCTAGTGGTATGTCTAAGAAGAGGGATGCAGGGGCCATGATGGTTGCTAAAAAGACCAAGTCTTCTCTCAAATACCAAACCTACCGAATATCTTCACTCACATATCAGTCACTCCCAAAGTACCAAGCACCCTCCTACCAAGCTCCACCACCAACTTATCAGGTACCTCACCCACCCACATATTAGCCTACCTCACCTAGATATTCCTAGCACGCTCATGTCTACCAAACTTACAATAGACAACTATCTCATTACAAATCACCCCCCCCCCCCCCACACACACGCGAAAATTTCACTAGGCCCTGACCTAATTTTGATCGAAGGCCTCAAAAATAATTCACAACCATCGTCGAACCCATTGATCAACTATATGAGAGACTCAAAGCCACCGGTTATGTAACCCCCATCCTCGCTACAACACCTGAGAATAAATCTCAATGGGTTAACCCAACCAAATCTTATGTATAGCACTCAGATATGAAGGGACACACCATCAATGAATGTCTCTATTTAAAAGACAAGATACAATCCCTATATGATAACAAAGTCATTATAGCAAAGGAAGCTACTCCGAACGTCCGCAACAACCCTCTACCAGATCATAAAGTCAGAGGTATTCACATGATTGAAGTAGAGGATGATTAGGATCTTCACGGATCTATCAGGTTGATCACGAAAGGCGATGATCCAAAGAAGCCAACAGTTACTTTCAACCCTATCATAGTCCAGATCCAACCATCCAAGGTCACTAATGTAGATGTGTCTATCCATCTTGAGTTTGAAGCAGCACCATCAACAAAGGCACCCGCACACATTTGAGGTTACACTTTTGCCATCCAAAGAACATGACCCATTCGAAGTAAAGGTGGCCACACCGATTCCAGTGGCGATGTCCACCATGCCCTCATTCCATACCAAAGCTATACCTTGGTATTATACAGCCAAGGTTAGGAAGAAAGGCAAAGTCATGTTCAAAGATACTGTTGCAGCACCGGGTATGACAAGAGCTGAGAGAGTCTATACCGTGGAACACCTAGTTGAGTCAAGCTAGTAGGCCTCCAACCGGCCACTCATCATTGAAATAGGTCTAGATGACCTTTGGAGGAAAATACATGTCAAGGAGTATTCGATCATCGACCAACTAAACGAAACACCAACATAGATATCAATCCCCTTGTTGTAGAATTCCAAGACATGCAAAAATGTTCTATTGAAGGTGCTGAGTAAAACGTACGTGCCAAGTAACATCACTGGCAGGGAAATGGCTAATACAGTGGGACAAGTATTAGATAGCCATAAAAATCACCTTCTATGAGGACGAGCTGCCACCTGAAGGGTTGGGTCACAACAAAGTCTTACATATCACCGTGCAATATGAAGACTATTTCATCACTAGGATCTTGATCGATGGGGGTTCCAGCCTTGATAAATGTCCATTGATAACACTCAAGAAACTGAGTAAAGGGCCGCATGAGATAAAATAAGGAGAAATCAATGTGAAAGATTTTTATGGGTCTCAGAGGTCCATCATCGGTGACATTAGCCTATGTTTGCAGATGGGACGAACCTGGTTTGAGGCCGATTTTCAAGTGATAGATGTGCCAGCGTCCTACAACCTGCTCCTAGGAAGACCATGGATTCATGCTGCTGAGGTTGTAGCTTCAAGTCAGTATCAGGTGGTAAAATCGAATGGAATCACTAGGAAGTGATCATTCACGGCATTGATAGCAGTCTTATATACAGTCGTCAGACCATTTCGGCAATCGGATGAAGAAGAAAGCTATTGGAGAAACCTTCCACCACATCGAGCGGGTCAATGCCGTCGACAAATACAAATGGTGGAATAAAAAGATAGAGAGCATATTGAATTGGAGTGGGCACAAACCTGGTAAAGGACTCGGAAAGAACCTCCAAGGGATCTCTAAACCTATAAAACTCAAGAAACGCGACGCTATATTCGGTCTAGGATATGAATACACTTGTGAGGAGTTCAATAGTTGGTCGCCACCATGGTGCGGTCCTTACTACACATTAGAGCAACTGATACCTTACTTGGGGCAGACTTCCAGACATGCTAACATTGTCTATGGGACAGATGAGGAAGAAGCACTCGCGGTAGTGAAAAACTTATTTTTAGAGGAAAATGATTTGGGTTGCTGTGTTATTCTCGAGAAGGAGGCGGAGGAAGGTACTTCCATACAAGATGTGCGTAGAGGGGCATACCTCAGAAATTGGACCATCAGAACCACCAGAGCCTGATGAGCCTCGGGGTAGCAAGGTTAAAACAAGTACTATTCCCTATATTATTTATGATTTTTTTTCGCATTTTTCAATTTCCGCAATAAGATCTTCAATGTTTGAAACAATTGTTCAATTTATCAAAAGCATTTTCAATTTTTCATGTGAATTAATATTTACAATACCAATACAAACATTACAATTATTTATCTTGATGAAGCAATGACTGTGACTTGCAATAAGACTACACAACAAACGGATATCAATTTCGAAGAAGATGACATACTAGAGGAGATTGTCGAAGAAGTCAAAAACATTGAGAATAGACTTAAGTCCAACCTGAACGAAACAAAAATTGAACTTGGGAGATGAAGAAAATGTCAAGTAAACATGAATCATCATTCACTTATCACCATCAAAAAAGAAGTAATACACAGAATTTCTAAAGGAATATGAGGACATATTCGCCTGGTCGTATAATGACATGACTTTTCTAAGTATGTCTATTATGGCTCACAAACAACCAACCGATCCAATGTGTCCACCGGTAAAGCAGAGGCTCAGAAGTTCAAGCCTGATATGAGTTTGAAAATCAGGAAAAATCACCAAACAAGTCAAAGCTAAGGTTCCCAGGGTAGTGAAATACCTGACATGGTTAACCAGCATCGTTCCGGTTCCAAAGAAGGATGGGAAGGTCAGAAGCTGTTTCGACTACTGGGATCTCAACCGTGCTAGTCTAAAAGACGACTTCCCTTTTTCGAATATATTTATCCTAATTGAAAATTGCAACAAGAATGAGTTGCAATCATTGGGACATTGTTTCGCTCGTTATTATAAAATTTTGATGGATGAGGAAGACGTTGAGAAAACAGCATTCATTACGCCGTAAGGAATAAATTGTTACAAGATGATGTCGTTCGGCCTAAGGAATGTAGGGGCTACCTACATGAGGTCCATGACTACTATTTTCCATAATATGATACACAAGGAGATAGAGTTATATCTGGATGATGTTATCATCAAGTCCAAGAAGGCCACTGATCACATGGAAGATTGAGGAAGTTCTTCAATAGATTGCGAAGGTACAACGTGAAACTCAATCCCACAAAATATGCATACGGGGTTCCAGCAAGAAAGTTACTTGGGTTTATTGCGAGCCGTCGAGGCATAGAAGTTGATCCATCAAAGGCAAAGACATTCTAAAACTGCCACCGCCAAAGAACAAGAAAGATGAGATGAGTTTCCTAGGAAGGATAAACTATATCAGCCGATCCATAGCAGAGTGTTCAATTATCTGTGAACCAATCTTTAAAATGCTAAAGAAGGACGTCGCTACAAAATGGACCAATGACTGCCAAAAGGCCTTCGATAGAATCAAGGAGTATCTGTCAACATCATCAGTCCTAGTTTCCCCAGAGCCAGTAAACCCTTATTGCTCTACCTTGCAGTGTTAGATGGAGCTCTCGACTGCGTTTTGGGGCAGCACAATGGAACAGGGAGAAAGGAACAAGCCATTTATCATCATAGCAAGAAATTCACTCCGTACGAAGCCTGATATTCTCTTTTGGAATGCACCTATTGTGATTTGATTTGGGTAGCTCAGAAGCTAAGGCATGACTTATGTGCTTATACCACGTACCTCATCTCAAGGGTGGATCCTTTAAAATATATATTTCTATAGCCCATGCCCACTGGCAAGCTATCCAAGTGGCAAATCCTATTGAGTGAGTTTGACATTGTTTACGTACACAAAAGGCAGTCAAAGATGGAGATTATGTACCCTTAAAATTATATTATCCCGATGAAGAGCTATCATTCATAAGAGAAGACATTCCAAAATCTAATGACGCTTGGAGAATGCTCTTTGATGAAGAAGCGAACTTCAAAGGAGTTGGCATAGGAGCGGTCTTAGTATCAAAAATCGATCACCATTATCCAGTGTCTACCAAATTCAAATTCTCATGCACCAACAATATGGCCGAGTATGAAGCTTGCATCTTAGGGCTCAAAATGGACATTGGCATGAATATAAAAGAGCTGCTAGTGATTGGAGATTCAGATTTACCCATACATCAGGTACGAGAAAAATGGGCAACCAATAACTCCAAAATACTCCCGTATCTGCATCATGTACATGAATTAAAAAAAGGTTCACAAATAAAGAATTCCAACAGGTCCCCAGGGTCCAGAATGAGTTCGTCAATGCGTTAGCCATCCTATCATCAATGATACAACATCCAGATAAGAATTTTATTAATCCCATCCCATTGAAATTTCATAATTAGCCAGCTAATTATGCCCATGATGAAGATGAAGCAGACGGAAAGCCTTGGTTTCATGATATCAAGGAATATTTAACAAAAGGAGGATACCCAGAGCTTGCTAATTATACTTAGAAACGCACACTTCGGAGATTATCCAACAACTTCTTTCATAACGGGGGAATCCTGTATAGGAGGACTCCTGATTTGGGGTTACTAAGGTGTGTTGGCAAAAAAGAAGCATCCAAGATGCTAGAGGAAATTTATGCTGGGACCTGTGGTCCGTATATGAATAATTTTGTCTTAGCAAAGAAGATACTCCGGGCAGGTTACTTTTGGATGACTATAGAAACAGACTGCATCTAATATATTCGAAAATGCCATAGCTATCAAATACATGCAGATATGATAAAGGTACCTCCAAGCGATCTCAATACAACAAGCTCACCATGGCCGTTCACCGCCTGGGGAATGGACGTCATTTGACCAATCAAGCCTGCTGCATCCAATGGACACACATTTATCCTAGTGGCAATTTTACTATTTCACGAAGTAGGTCAAAGCAGCATCTTACAAGTAGTGACTAAGAAGGTCGTTATAGACTTTGTCTGCAATCGTATTGTTTGTTGCTTCGGTATTCTAGAGTCAATCGTTACTGGTAATGCCTCCAATCTCAACACTTATTTGATGAAGGCCATGTGTGAGACTTTCAACATCAGACACAAGAACTCCACGACCTATCATCCTGAAATGAATGGAGTCATGGAAGCCGCCTACAAGAATATCAAGAAGAAACCGAGGAAATTGATTGAGAAGCATAAACAGTGGCACGAGAAGTTATCATTTGCTCTATTAAGGTATCACACCATAGTCTGTACATCAACCGGGGCGACCCCATATATGAGGGTTTATAGTACAGAGGCCGTCATTCCCGTCGAAGTAGAAATTCATTCTTTGAGGATCATACAGGAAGCAGAGCTCAACGATGCAGAGTGGCTGAACACTCGCTACGAGCAGCTAGCTCTTGTATATGGAAAGAGAATGAACGCAATTTTCCATGGTCAACTCTATCTTATCAGAATGTCCATAGACTTCAACAAAAGATTCAAGCCAAGACAATTCACACCAGGGCAGCTGGTCATAAGGAAACTTTTTCACATCATGATGAAGCCAAAGGGAAGTTCTCCCCTAACTAGCAGAGCCCATACATGGTTCACCGAGTTTTGACAGGAGGGACCCTCATACTTTCAGAAATAGATGGAGAAGTTTGGCCAAAGCCGATTAATTCAGACGCAGTCAAGCATTAAGTTGAGTAATCTTTATATTTTTCCTATATGATGTAAATTGAACTATGCCTGACCCGATTCCCACTTAATAGGGTATATGTAGGCAACCTTATGGGTTTGTTCATAATTCAATAAAATTTTCATCCCCTCCCCCTCCTGAAATGGGAAACTGGGGCAGAATTTTGAGGAGGACCCTCAAAAATTACGAAGTAATTTTAGCCAATCCCCATACGAGCAGTAATCAGAAGCATCAACCCATCACACCGGGGAAGAATTTTGAGTAGAACCCTCAAATTTCCGTAGCGAGAGATGATGCAAAGTCCTGAATTGCATCACAACCGGTGGTTCATCTAAAAACTTTTTTTATTATACATTTATGTCACACTTTTACAAAATCATGCATGTGTACTATTGAAACTGTACGAACTAACCATCCCTATAAAAAAACTCATGATTTTTCTTTGGATGCAGACACAATGTTTGCAAAATCATTGAAACATATTACACACTCATGAAACAAATATCGTTCAAGAATACGATTCTCCGAACCATTGCATTTACCAATGTATGCTATCAGCACGTACCCGTAAGGTCCCGTATGTCACAGTTCTCCCAATAGTCACCATGCCGAAATCTGCTCTCAGCTAAGAAACTCTAGTGTCATTTGCTATTCTATTTTCTTCCAAGGTTAAGCTCTACCTCTATCCACATTTGTATTGGATAAGACTACTATTCTGCCTTCCAACTTGCATAAGGATACTATTCTGCCTTCCGAGGTTAAGCTCTACCTCTATATGCATCTGCATTTTATAAGGCTACTATTCTGCTTCGGCCTGCATAAAACTACCCTTCTGCCTTCCAACTTGCATAAGGATACCATTCTACCTTCCAACTTGCATAAGGCTACCATTCTGCCTTTCAATTTGCATAAGGCTACCATTCTGCCTTCCAACTTACATAAGGCTACCATTCTGCCTTTCAACTTGCATAATGCTATTATTCTGCCTTCTGAGGTAAAGCCTCCTCTATCTGCATTTGTATTACATAAGGCTACCATTCTTCCTTCCGAAATTAAACGTTGTATCTATTTACATTGCACAGCTAAAACATCGCCACATTGCACGATTGAAAAATTGCACATTGCACGACTGAAAGATCGCCACATTAAACGGCTGAAATATTGCCACATTGCACAGCTAAAATATTGCCACATTGCACGGCCAAAATATCGCTACATTGAATGGCTAAAAGATCGCTACATTGCACAGCCGAATGATCACCATATTTCACGGCTGAAAGATCGCCACATTACATAGCTGAAAAATCGCCACATTGAACGGCTGAAAGATCTCCATTTGCTACTGCATCCTTCATAGGCTAAAATATCGCCAACTTATCCATACGCATAATCGTTTGGAGGCACCATCCTCATAGCCTGAGAACACCATGTCATGGCCGGAGGACCCCTTTCAATATTTATTCATATCATTATTCAAATGCGTCATGGTTTGGAGGCACCATTCTCATAGCCTGAGAGAATCATTTCATGGACTGCAAATCTTTTATTATACGCTTCATGTCCCGGTACATTATGGTCTAAAGATGTCATCCTAACCGGTCAAAGACAATATTCATAGTTCAACAGGAATTTGTATCATGTCTAAATTTACGCACAATATATGCTTGTATTGCTTATTTGCAGGTAAATCGACAATCAAAAACCATTCCGACAGGAACGATCCTGCTCCAGTTCCCACAGCCACATCAAACCTAACCATTCCCGTAAGTCGTCCACTCACCCAACCCGAGATATTGCGTCCATTCTTCGAAAGTTTCCATTGGCATACATTGCCGATGGATCCTGAACTAGATGTGGCCTGATTTCTGTAAAGCCAAGGATATGTAGGCAACTCAGAAGCTAGAGTACGGCATAAACCTCTTCAAACCTTTTCGCTCGGTTAAAATTGGTCATCATATCTTTACCCGAAACTCCTTCATCCTACTTGGGTAAAGATGGGCAGCTATTGACATCCAATTTTTCCCCTTATATATTTTTAATATGCAAAATAATTTTGAAAAAGAATATATTTACATATATAAGCATATAAAAGTTTTTTATTATTTCTTCATACTTTTTGAAGGTTTTTAATCAATTTTTTTCGCTTATATATGCCTAAAATCTCAATAATTATGTCCGAAATAATTATCTTTGATGACTCATTTGTTGGATATTTACATTTATGCTAAAATATATCTAAGTTAATTTTTTCATATTTTCATAATTTTATTTAGTATTTTTTAAAGCCAATGGCACATAATTGCAGTATTAGCCATTTCTTAGGTTTAAATTTGTCCCATGTTTATAAAATGAGATTCTATATTTTTAAATTGTTAATTTTACATTATAAATCATTTTTGAAACTTTCAATTTATTTCCAAAAATTAATTTTCTATTTTTATAATTACAAAAGGTTAAAATGGCTATTTAAATGATAGCCCAATATCATTTCAATTATATCCTAATTTGACCCCAATTTGAACCAAATTTTCCCACCAGATTCCCACTGAAACGCGACCCCTAACCCAGTTTACATGACCCAACCCGATCTCCCTCCTAACCCCTTTAATCATGGTCGTTGATCATTTAGATTAACGACCACCATTGATCTTCCATAATTAAACCCAAAAGAACCATATACTTATCTTATTACTCACCTACCGCCGCCCTTGAATCCCCCTTCTCTCTCAACTCTCTTTGAAACTTTCATGAACTCTAGCCGCCCTCTCACCCCACCCTAATACCTACCTAATTCATGGCCTTCCGTGGTTATTTGAGGCCTATACCAGCTTTCCATGGCTCCTATGTGTTTGGTTCTATGGTTTTATGACCAGACCTCAAAGGAGACTGGTCTAGTCCTAGCTTGACTATTGTTCATGGCCTTTCTCAAGCCGTCCACGACCATTTCCGGCTATCCATGGCCTTTCAAGGTAGGTCCTTGAGCTTTTCTGGTTAGATTGTTAGTTCTCGAGATCTTTCTCGTTTCTTTTGGGTTTTATGAAACCCTAATATCTAAGACATTTCAATTATTTCGGATGTACTTTAGAAGTGTACTTGATATGAGTATTTTAAGTGTTCTCTCGAAAGTTTTTTCAACTTTCTTTCAAATGACCCTTCATCTTCTCCGATTAGGGTTTTCCTTTAAGTTTTTTTGTTTTCAAAGATCTTTGATATTAATGTGTTTGGATTTTGCTAAGTTTTGCTCATGTCTTTATTCTCTCTAATTCAGCATGTTAAAAACCTAGTTATTTTTGTGGTCTCATTCGAGTTCTGAAACTATTCGTTAGATGTGTACTTGTTTGATTAAGTTCCTCATTATTATTTGAGTTATTTGTTTTATCATCTTTCAAACTCGATTATTGTTGAAACACCCTAGGTCTTCTTGGTCTGAAACTGTTTGTTTGAGTATGCACTTGATTTGATTAAACTTTTTTGTTTCTGACTCTCTCTTCTTTAAGTAACTTATCTGATTTCGAGATTTACTATCGCTTCAACTCAACCCTCGTTGAAAACCTAATTATCAAAAGGCTTTCATCACTTGTTTTGACTCTCTTCTTCACTTTGGCTACATGTGTGAGCCATGACTATCTACTGAATCGTATGCTTCTTTTTGCTACTATTGTATGTTGTTTCTTTTGGCAATGTGCTTGGCCTCGCATGACTGATGTTTTTGTTCACTCCATATATATATTGAAGTGTAGAAGCATGTTCTTCCTTGATTTATCTTGATCTTGTGACTGATTTCAAAAGTTTTTCATATATGAGCCTTGATTTCACTCGCCTGTTTAAGACTAATTGATTCTTTTCCCTTTTAACGTAATATTTTGTCTTGCTTATTTTTTTCCTAAAATAAGCATATTTTCGTACTCAAACTTGATTTTGCACTACATGTTTTTACTTAACCTTATATGGAAATAATCAATCTATTCCCAAACAGATTTCTTTCCATATTTGAACATGTTACTACGCGTTAAACAGTGATTCCTTAATTAAAGGGAATCACTTGTGTAATTGATTCTGACTAGTGGTTGTTTCTATATTTGTATTAAGAATTTATTTATTACCTTATTCCTCACCTTTTTTCAAAACTATAAATACCCACCTTCTTATTTTTCAAAGACACGGATGAACAACCTAAGTCCAGAATACACACTTCACGAAAACTCTCTTTCTTTTTTTTTCTCTGTTACTATTTATGCTACTGCTTTGTCTAACAGGCCGAAAGCCAAGGCTAGGCTATGGATATTTGCTCACTTTTCTTTCCGCACTTTGCTTCTCACTGGTATGTCCTAGTTAAATTTTTAAGCACCAACAACAATATGTTTCTGTAATTGCTCCAACTTCCACTATGCTTTTCTTGTTTATGCTTATATTGTTTTGCAATCAAGTCGCATTATTAGCATATGGCAGTGCGTTCATTTACCCTTTTTAATTTAATGCTCTCCTATGTGTATGAATCCCAAGCCCCACATCCCCTTTTTATGTTTGCATTATTTGGCTAGTATGTGAGCATGCCGGCATCCCCTATTGTTGTGCATACCTGAACCTGACCCCTTCTAGGGTCAGATGCTTCATGCAGTATATCCCCAAACCCCTGACTCCTTTGTGCAAATACTGACTTTGTGTAGTTAGAATATTACTACTACTATTTTCAAATCAACCTTAGCACTTACTATATTTAAAATCTCTATTTCTGCACTTCCACTATACTCTTAGAACTTAGGCTCTGCCCCTCTTATGTGAGCCTTGCCTTGGGACCCTTGAGCTCCTTCTGAACTTGGAGACATAAAGGCTGGCCCTTTCACAGTGCATTCATTCTCTATCTGATTACACAAACCTGGGTGTAAGCACTGCCTGGGGTCCCTTGAGACCTTTTAGGGAACAATGACACAACTAGGTCTGCTAAAGGCTTTGAAATCAATGGCATTTGCAGTGATTAATTATATTAATCAGACAAGAAGTCAAGATCAGGCTTCTTTAGGTTTTAACATCTTATTTTACACTTCTCTTGTAATTCAGCATTCTGTAATAATTAATAAAAAAATATTAGGGTTGGCTAGTTAAAAAGGATGGGTAATTATGTATGTTTAGTTGTTAGGAGGGTGGATAACATGCCTATAGGTTTGCTGTTCCAAATACCGCATGTATTAATCTACACCTAGATGTCCTGCCTATAAGATCTATTTATTAAAGCTCTGCAAGTTTTAATTCTACACTTATATCCTGCCTATAAGATCTGCTTTCAAATTTTTCATGTTTTACTTCCACACTTGGAGATCATGCCTATATGGTCTAATAGCTATAATCATACACCATGCCTATAAAGTTAAAATCAGTTTATAAACTAGATGTCATGTCTATAGGGTTAATATCAATATAGAAATCATGCCTATAGGAATCTCGTTGTGATTAAATAAATCCTGCCTACTCCATCTCATTAGATATCATGCCTATAGGACCCAATCAACTTTAATATTAGATATCATGTCTGTAGTAATGAAAATCAGCAACAATTTAGATTATAATCTAAAACTAGTTTAGATAAAAATCAATTTGACTCGTACTATTTTGAATCAGTTTAAAAAACTTACTCCTATCATTAATGCGGTATAGTAAGCATACATATAGGATCAAATTTGCCCTTTTAAAACTATCACTGCTTTGCCACTTTTGAATCAGTAATAGATACCATGCTTATAGGGTATCATCAATACAGACTCAGGCAAGACTTAGGTAATAATGATAAAATTTAATCTGCCTTTGTTTAATTAGCAACTGCTACAACCGGCACGCATGCATGATTCAGACTTCTTATCTGAGTTACGTAATAAATTGATCGCTTCAACAACTAAAACTCCCCTGTCTTAGTACTTTAAATTCCGACCCTAAATATTTTTTAAGTCATGCTATTTATCTGCTTTACTTGAGGAGGTATATATGAGCCTCTTAGTTGATTACATGTTTCCTATGATATGCAGTCCTATGTGTTTTGAATGTCGCTTTAGTCTTTTTTACCTTTAAAACCCAAGAGTCAGCCTAAAATCCTCCCTCATATAGGAATAATAGTCCTAAATTCCTCTGTGACTGATAGGAATCGGACAGTTAATAGCATGTGATAGAGGTTTAGACAATCCACATTCTAATACATTAATAGGGCGGGAAGGGTAGATATGGATATGATGACCGGTGCACTAATACCATGTGTAGCCCCCTTTTTCGAGGAGTGATTACCGGGTATTGCATTGATGTGATCCATATTATAAATAAACGTAGGACCTCCCCCCTTTTTATATTTTTTAGCATGCTTATTTTTAACTCTTTCAAACCTTGTTTTCTTTTATCCAAACACATATTTATTTTAAATTCCCTCATATTTGAGCCATATTTCTTACTTGTTAATTGCACAAATTCACAAAGAACTATTTAGCAGGGAACCACACTAGTGGATCCTGAGGGGTGCCTTATACCTTCCGTTGGGAAAATTTCAAGCCCTTACCCTATCTTTGTTATCAAATATAGTTATAGTTGAAGCCCATAGGTTTCCTAATGCACCTTAAGATTGTTAGGTGGCGACTCTTCAAAATTGCAAACATTTTTCCCAAAAGGAAAGAATTGTCCCAACCGAATGTCATAAACCCGATTTCGCGAAAAGGGCGCTCGATAGATGGTTGACGCTTCATCTGTTCGGCAAAGTAGAGCCAATGTACCCCAAGGTTACTCCAGTTTGTCATTTGCATAAATAATTATATGATCATGGGCAGGCGGTAGCTGAGTTAACAACAACCATTAACCAACTAGCAAAGGCACAGTTACAAGAAGTTTAAAATTCTCACCAAGTGAATGCCATGGATGGTGTTAACATGCTAGTGAACCAAAGAAGGCAAAGAGGTCAACAGATCCAAGGGAGTTTGTATCAATTTTACAATGATTGTGGTGGATTCCAAGATGATGGTTATGATGAGCAGAATGAAGATGTACAATATGTGAATAATTATCAAGGCCAAAGAAGAAATTCTTCCAACTAACAGCAACAATGGAGATCCCAGGACAACTGGGGAAATCAGCCACAAGGAAAAAACAATTGGGGAAACAATAATCAAAATCCAAATTGGGGCAATCAAAAAAAAATCGGAGCAATCAAGGAAACTGGGACAACAACAACAACCAGGGTGGATGTAACAATAACCAGGGAAATCAAGGGCAAGGCTTTCAAAGGCCACCAATGTACCAACAACCGAAGAATCCACTACCTTTTCCATCCCACAGTCCTAGTTCTTCCAACAATGAAATGGGCAGAATTGAAATGATGTTTGAACAGATGATGAAAAAGAGTGTTCACTCTGATGCGCAATTGGCTTCGCACAACACTTCAATCTTGAGTCAAAAGGGTCGGCTAGGCCAAATCTCACAGTATATGAATACTCCCCCTAAGGGGGATCTATCGAGTTATACGGTGGTTAACCAAAGGGTGGGAACAATCATGTTATGGCGATAAATACTAGGAGTGGATGAGGTAGTGATGTGAATGCCTCATAACAAAAGCAAGTTTTGGGTGATGAAATTGAGTTGCAAGAAGATGAAGTTCCTTTGGTTGTAAAAAATGTGCTTGATGAAAATATGAATGAAGAAGTTAGGATGGATATTCATGATACCAAGGTGGAAACACGAAATGACGTGAACCCATCTAGGGAGCACGTAATAGAAATGCCAGAGTAAGTTGTGCCAAAATTCAAGGCACCTTTGCTTAGGCTACCTCCACCTTAACCTCAGAGACTATCCAAGCATAAAAATGAGAATCAGTTCAAAAAGTTCATTGACATGATGAAGATCTCATCCATCATTGTGCCTTTGGTGGAGGCTTTGGAGCAAATGCCTGGCTATGCTAAATTCATGAAAGATTTGGTGACAAAGAAAAGATCCATGGATTTCGAAACTATCAAGATGACCCACCAAGTTAGTACTATAGTACATTCAATGGATCTGAAGTTGGAGGATCCCGATGTTTTCAATATCCCTTGCACTATTGGAAGTGCAAACTTTGCTAAAGCTTTATGTGATTTAAGGGCAAGTATCAATTTGATTCCGTACTCAGTTTTCAAGACTTCGGGTATCGGGCCACCAAGCCCGACATCTATGAGATTGCAAATGGCAGATAGATAAATGAAGCGACTATTGGGTATTGTTGATGATATGCCTGTCTGGGTGGACAAATTTATCTTTCCAGCTAATTTTGTCATCTTGGATTGTGAGTTAGATTATGAAGTCACGATAATATTGGGGAGACCTTTCCTTGCTACGAGAAAGGCTCTGGTTGATATGGAAGCAAAGGAACTCACTTTTTCGGTGGGTGATGAGAAGGTGGTTTTTCATGTGTGAAAATCAATGAAGCAACCCAATTGTACCGAAATATGCTCATTTATGGATCTTGTCACAGTTGTTATAATTGATGACACTAATGCAATGATCAATGTGGAAGACCCTCTGGAAGCTGTATTGTTAAATCTTGATATAAATGATGATGAGGGCCGAGTGGAGTGCTTGAATGCTTTACATTGAATGAGCTCTTATTCTTATGAGCCTAGGAAACTCTCTTTGGATCTTAAAAATAGAAAGACTCCTCCAACAAAGCCTTCAATTGAGGAACCTCCGGTGTTGCAGTTGAAGCCATTTCCTTCACACCTTAGGTATGAATTTTTAGGCCCTAGTTCAACGTTAGCAATTATTCTTTCCTCTTGTCCTACTAACAAATAGGTAGATGCCACATTGGCGGTGCTCAAAAAGAGAAAGAAGGCAATTGGATGGACTTTGGCTGATGTTCAGGGAATAAGCCTCGCATCCTCTATGTACAAGATTATTCTTGATGATGATGAAAAACCCTCCGTGGTACATCAAGGGAGGATGAATGAGGCAATGCAAGAAGTTGTGAAAAATGAGGTGATCAAGTGGTTAGATGTCCAGGTTATATACCCTATCTCTGAACAACTCGTGGACTTCTATGGTGTAGTGTGTGCCGAAGAGGAGTGGTATGACCGTGGTGACCAATGATAATAATGAACTAATTCCTACCCAGACAGTTACCGGATGAAGGGTGTGCATAGATTATTGCAAGCTGAACAAGGTGACCCACAAGGATCACTTCCTATTGCCTTTCCTTGACCAGATGCTTGATCATCTTATTGGGTGTGGCTTCTACTGTTTCTTGGATGGATATTCTAGATAAAACAAAATCTTCATTGCTCCAGAAGATCAGGAGAAGACCACATTTACTATTAGATATGACACCTTTGGTTTTCCTCGGATGCATTTTGGGTTGTGTAATGCATCGACGACATTCCAATGATATATGATGGTTATTTTCACCGATATGGTAGAAGATATTTAGAGGTATTCATGGATGACTTTATTGTAGTGGGTGATTCATTTGATGAATGTTTAAAAAATCTTGATTGAGTGTTGACCCGTTGTGAAGACACCAATTTTGTGCTCGATTGGAAAAATGCCACGTCATGGTTGAGGAGGGAATAGTGTTGGGTAATAAAATTTCAAATCATGGCATAGAAGTTGATTAAGCCAAAATAGAGGTTATTTCAAGGCTTTCTCCCCTCACTTTTGTCAAGGGGGTTAGGAGTTTCTCTGGACGCGGGGTTATACTGGAGATTTATAAAGGATTTTTCTAAGGTAGTGAACCCTTTGTGCAAGCTTCTAGATAAGTATGCAAAAATTTGAACTTCTCAAGCATAAGTTGACCACCACCACTATCATTACCACACCCAATCGGAGCTTGCCTTTCGAGCTCATGTGCAACACGAGTGATGTTGCGGTTGGGGTAGTTTTGGTCAAAAAGTGAACAAAATATTTCATCCAGTGTACTACACAAGAAAGACAATGAATGAGGCTCAAAGGAACTACAGGGTGACTGAGAAAGAGTTGTTGGCTATTGCGTTCGAAATGGAAAATTATTTGATGTATCTCATGGGAGCCAAGGTCATACTGCAAACTGATCATGCGACCCTTAGGTACTTGATGATGAAAAAAGACTACAAAGCTAGGTTGATGCGATTGGTCTTGTTACTTTAAGAGTTTGATTTAGAAATTGTGGATTGGAAAGGTAGTGAAAACCAAGTGGTAGACCACTTTTCCAACTTGGAGGAGGAAGGAAGGTCGTGTGATGGTCTAGAGATCAATGATGCATTTCCCGATGAGCAGCTACTTTATGTTTCAATAAGTGAAATGTCATAGTTTGTGGATGTTGCTATTTACCTTATGACTGGCATCATCCCGTGTGAGCTCTCTTATAATCAAAGAAAGAATCTCAAATGGGATAGTTTGGATTTCTATTGGGATGAGCCGTACTTATTCAAGATTTGCACGGATGGTGTGATCCGAAGGTGTATTCCAGAGGAGGAGCAATTGAGTATCTTGGGGGCTTGTCATTCCTCTACCTATGGTGGCCATCATGGAGGGGCGAGGACGTTTTCCAAAGTTCTTATTATGGGTTTTGTTGGCCAACTTTATACAAAGATTCGAGTGAACTTGTGAAGAGGTGTGATGAATGTCAAAGAGCGGGTGGAATTTCGAAGAAAGATGAGATGCCTCTCAATACCATTCTTGAGATTGATATTTTCTATCTATGGGGAAATGATTTCATGGGCCCATTTGTAAGCTCGTGCGGGAACACCTACATTCTAGTGGCGGTTGACTATATTTCAAAATGGGTCGAGGCCATGGCTTTTCCCAACAATGAAGCTAGGAGTGTGTTTGCGTTTCTCAAGAAAAGAATTTTACAGGGTTTGGCACTCCTCATGAAATCATAAGTGATGCGTGGTCGCATTTTTGCAATAGAGATTTTCACACCTTGCTTGAAAAGTATGGTGTCAACCACAAAGTGTCTACTCCTTATCATCCTCAGGTGAGTTTCCAAGTTGAAGTCTCAAACAGGGAAATTAAGAGTAATCTATCTAAAATGGTCAATGCAAAAAGGACAAATTAGTCTAAGAAGTTTGATGATGCTCTATAGGCATATAAGACTACGTACAAGACTCAGATTTGGTATGTCCCTATATAAGTTGGTGTTTGGGAAAGCTTGCCATTTACCATTTGAGTTAGAGCCTAAAGCCGTGTGGGCTTTGAAGAAATTGAACCTTGATTAGGATGTAGTGCAAATCTTAAGGTGGAGCATCTTAATAAAATTTATGAATTCCAATTCCATGCCTACTCCAGTTCGTCCTTGTACAAGTATAAGATAAAGTACCTTCACGATAAATATGCTCGTGGAAAGGAGTTCAAAAGAGGGGATTTGGTTCTCTTGTTCAACTATCGGTTACGGTTGTTTCTAGGAAAGCATAAGCCAAAATGTAGTGGACCGTTTGAAGTGGTGTTTGTGACTCCATTTGGTGCACTTGATCTGAAGAACCAAAAAGGTGAGGCTTTTAGAGTCAATGCGCATAGGGTTATGCATTACTTGGGTAAGATTGATGACAACCACGTGGTAGCACTTCTTCATCTCAAATGATTTGATGGTTACCCGAGTCGTGCCGCGATGTTAAATCAGGTGCTTCTTAGGAGGCAACCCATGTGTTTTTCTTTTTTTTTCTTTTTTTTTTATTTTTCTTTGATTTTCATTGTAGTAGAATTTACTTTTGGATTGACTGGTTGTGAGATTCTGCAGGATTGTGTTGATGCAGTGCAGGACAAAGTGGATAGTCTCTGAAGTTTGCAATGCGGACCACACTATATTTTGTGCGGCTTCAAAGAACTTAGTGTGAGGGCAGAAAATCAATGCATACCGCATTGAGCATGGATGTGAAACAAATCTCTGAAGTTTTCCACCATGACCGCATTACATTTTGTACACTCTGCGGTGGACCATTGCAACCATGGAGCATTTTGTGCGGACCGTAATGGTTGCCTTCTCAAACTTATATAAGTCTATATGGTGCGGACCGCACTGCATTTTGTGTGGTCCGCAGTGGTTAGGTAAGCTGGGCCCCAGGACCTTTTCTATAAATGGGACCTGAGGCCCACATTGAACTTTTCGAACTCTTTACTCTAAGAACTTAAAAAATCACTGTTCGTTTTCCTTCTTGCTTGTAATTAGCTGCTAAAACTCGTCGATCTTCAGTACTTCTCAAATCTATTAACTTTGGCCTCTCCTTATTTATTTTATTTTGTTATTTCTTCTACCTTTTTTCTTCTTGTTTCTTTATCTTGCCCTACTTGTTTTTTATTCAATGTTGTAGAATAGGCTAGTTAATTTTTTTAAAAAGTTAATTTAGGTAGTTAATTGACTGAACCAACACTTAGGGACTCTAGGAATAAAATTGGACAAGAAAATTGATCATTGCATGAACCCTAGGTTGGTATTGCTGTGCGGACCACGATAGAATATAGTGTGGTATGCGGTTCCCCTGTGCGCTCCGTATTGATATTTTGTGTGGACCGCACTGCTAAAATCCTGCAAGCTGAACAATGGACCACCGAGGCCGCATTGCATTTTGTGCGATCCATGGTACCTCAATGCAGACCGCATTGTCATTTTGTATGGTCCACAGTGCATGGATTAAGAGAGTGGGTTGTCTGAACCCCACCTCCGGGGACCGCAATGGATTTTGTGCGGTCCGCATTGATCCCTGTGCGGCCATACTATATTTTGTGCGAACGGCATACTGTAATGTTTTATTGTATGCAAATGTTATACCTGTAACTCTGAAGTACATTGATTATATTAATACTAACAAAGCAGGATTGACTTTGTTTGCAGATGATGGTTGAATCTAGATATAAAGGTGCTAAACAACCAGGAAGAGTAGAGTCCTCCCGGGGTGGGAAACAAAAAATGACAAGAATGACACCCCAAGTTTGGAAGGCAGTACAAATAAAAATGATGGCGATTCGGGCCACTAATATAGTTGTGTCCCACTCATCGAAAAGTGAGTATGAGCCCTCCAGGGAGGCATCTTCAGACTCCGTGCCTGAATTTGTTCCTAACTCGTCGAAGAGAAATAGACTGAGAGACATTCCTCTACCTTCCCCTACTGCCCAAGCTTCAGTACGTGTATTTTCTAAGTTATCTGAGGGCTCAGCTGCAGGTAGTGACATGAATACTCCACCTCTCCCATAGCTTCATTATCCAGAGGGTGCGCTTAAGGAGAAGAAGATGAAGTAGTAGGAGAAGAGGTAGTAGGAGAAGGGGTGAACCACAAGTAGGAGGAGTAGCTAGAACTAGAAAACCCGAGGTGTGGCAGGACCTCTTTGTGAGTGAGGTGGCCTATCATAAGTTCAAAGAATGGTGGCTTGTGCGGAAATTGATACTGGAGAAAATCTTTATGGATAGAGATCTCTTACATCACAACCCTAATGTGAGAAGATAGTTTAGAGAGATAATGGGATGGGAGTACTTCTTGAGCAACTGCGTGGATGCAAACGAGCACCTAGTCAAGGAATTACACACCAATTTTGCCTAAATCAAGTAGGGCACCAAAGTGACCAAGGTGCAGAATTTGAAAGTGCTATTTGATGGGAAAACAATAAATGACTACTTGGGCTTCATTGAGGAGGATGAATCACTATATCTGGCGAAGAAAGAATTAGGTGAGGAGGTCTGTCCATGGTTGGTACAGTACTTGACAATCCCAGGTACCACCCCCGATTGGTTGAATGCGGGAGTGAGGATCTTAGGGAGAAGTTTGAATTATTAGGCTAGGGGATGGGAGACATTCGTGTGCAGCAGACTAGACCCCACTACCCAAGATAAATCACTCGTTCTTCGTTGGGCTATATTGGTAGCATCGATTATTGCAGGGTACCCGATTAACGTCGGTATTATGATGTCTTTGGTGATTACGCATGTAGTAAGTGAATGTGACAGAAACTACACCTTCTGAAGCTTCTTAACCATGTAATTGAGGGACCTAAAGGTGGAAAAGCAAAAATTTTATATCAAAGTGAAAGCAAAGGCCTCGTTCTCATGGTACAGCATGCAGGGTGATGACAACCCTAAAGGTAATAAAAATAAAGGAGCAACCATTGCTTCAACTGGCCAGTCTGAAGAGCCGGTAGTAGAAGTGGCTCCAGCTCAACTTTCTCCTACCTCAGTAGACATGCCTCCTAGTCCATCCACTTCAGTTGTACCAAACATCCCCTCTACCCCCGGCCTAGCCATTAAATTCCCACTCTCTGAGCTAGGCCATTCTCAGACTCAACAACTAGATGAAGACAACTTCCTCTAAATTGTCCGTCCTTACTACTATAGTGGCGGCTCACTTGGCTCCTCCGCCTCCACAGGTCCCACAGCCCATTGAGGATGCTCTCAAGGATATTTTGGAAAACCAGAAGAAGATCTTTGATACTCAAAAAGTTCTTAGTGACGCAGTGAATTCTCATGGGAAAGCTCTCAAGTAGCTTGCTTGGGAGGCCAAGAAAATGAGGAAGACGCGGGCTTACAAGGAATCCGATAAGGAGTTACGGGTTGAGCTTTGCAGGTTGAAGGCAGATCATCTGCCTTTGCATTTATTGCTACATGACCCGGTGTCAGCAACCCATCCCAGCTAGTGCAGTTAGAGAGGTCTCCCAAAAGGTGGAGGGTCATTCCCCGTGCATATGATGTAGTCGTACAGTTGGATGACCCACTGGAGGCTTCCGCCAGTCAGCCACATGATGCAGCCCAAGAGCCTATCCAGGTCCTGGCCCAGGTCCCAACACAGGACACTGGGAGCAAGTCTCAGGTTCCCAAGCATATTGAGGACCCAGGGACCACTCAGGATCCCATGAAAACAGACGGCCTATAGGGCGTTTTTGTGTCCTCTTTTCTTTATTTTTGGCATGTATTTTGGTTAGTTGGCATTGAGGACAATGCCAACTTTCAATTGAGGGGGTAAATCCTACTTTGACATGATTTGTTAGATGACAATATGCATATATATGATAAATTTGATGACAGTATATATATGACAAATTATTATTTCTAGCTTTCCTTTTTCATCTTTGGTATGTATATAACTTTAGCACTTCATTACATTTTTCGTACTTTTTACTTTGGGTCAGTTTATAAAGTTACCTTCTTTTATATATATATATATATATATATATATATATATATATATATATATATATATATATATATATATATATATATTCATTTTACTTTCCACAATTTTTCCCTCTTAGCTTCTCATTTATGTTTGTAGCTTCTTGTTTTGGATTTTAGCAATAAGCCATTAGGTTTTTTAATGTCACAATTCCTTCAAAAAGTGGAATTTGTGTGAACCGGTTGGCTCTTTCCAATGATGGATGGCATGACTACCCTCTTAAGGGTTTGAGTCTGTTTCTCTTTTCGTTTTTTGCTTTTTAGTACTTAGTGGTTAAGGGTGCCTCAAGCAAAGCTTCTCTTGGGCCTAGCATATTTGCCTTTGATCTTATGGTCAAAAACAAATCGCTATGTACAAGATAGTGAAAGTTGTGGCCTTGATACTCTTTTGTTGGCCGATAATCATCAAGTGCTTTTTTGGGACCAT
The DNA here is from genome assembly GCA_034376525.1 of Nicotiana benthamiana. Classification (NCBI taxonomy): domain Eukaryota; kingdom Viridiplantae; phylum Streptophyta; class Magnoliopsida; order Solanales; family Solanaceae; genus Nicotiana; species Nicotiana benthamiana. The sequence goes on along the minus strand of CM067331.1, from coordinate 86,900,705 downwards.
TATGTGCTCAAATCTTATATATGGTTTTGTGGGCCCCCTACTCAGTGTCTTTAGCGATCCCATAGCTGTGTGATAAGAAATTGTATTGCAAGTCCAAGTCCAAAGCCATTGGTCTAGAACTTGCCCTGAATATTAGTCGAGGCGAAATCCTAAGTGAATCTTGACTTGAGACATGATTATAGGCTCTTCTTGATCCAAATGACAACTTGAACACTTCCATAACATAGCAATGATAAAATTCCTAGTTAAACCTTTTGAGCGTTAAACTTTTTTTCTTCAAGAACCATGATACAAGCCTTTACCCATTATAAAAGATACCCTCTCTTGTCACCTCACCTTTCCTTAGCACATGGCAAAAGTATAAGTTTGGCGGAAGAGACGAGGATTGCAACAAAGTGGTAAAAAGGTACAAAAATGAAGAAATGGAAAGGTAATGAAAAATAAAGAAAAACAAAAAAGACAAAAAGAATGTTCAATGTGTAAATAAAAAGGGATTTAATTAAAAAATAAGCAAATAAGGAAAGGTTTGGAAAGTTGAGAAAGGAAAATGATTTGAAATGAACAAGAAAGAGTGGAAATGTGCCTCTCTAACCCCTTATAAAGAAATGGAATGACTCAATAAGTTAAGTGAATGTGTTCCAAATTGAAACAAAAGAGGTGCTTAAAGGAAAATGGAACCTACTTAGATCAAACATTCCCTACCCAGAACCACAAGCCTTCACTATGTCTCCACAAAAGCCCTATATGATCTCTAGTTGAATGAAGCTTATATTAGCGGTGACTCATATAAGGGGCAAATGTATGGTACTTAGAGCCGGACTTGTGACTTTTACTTGAGAGAGATGAGCATGTTTCCATTAACCTCATTTTTAGTGCTACTACCCTAAAGGTGAGGTTTACTTAGGGAGAGTTGAGGATGTGTGAGTTTGGGTTCCACAATGCCCAAAGTAATAGAAAGAGTTCTTTGATGTGTTGAGTCAACTCTTCATGCTCTTGTGTTCCACTTAATCCATGGTGTTTAAAAGAGTAAATATTGTTAATGATTCATTTGTATTGAGGGCAATTGTTAGTCCTAATTGATGCTAGATGAGGTCACTTTAGGACAGCTCAATTTTCTTGGATGTTCTCTTAAGGGGTAGGTCATATTTTCTTTTCTTGAGGACAAGAAAAAGCTTAAGTTTGGGGGAGTTGATAACTAGGGAATATGACACATTTTACACTCCTTCATGCTCAAGTTTTGATTAGAAATGTGTACAAAATAGTCCCAAAGGCACAATAGTTGTGCATGATACAGGTTTGATCAACAAGGTGACAAAGTATCAAAAACCAGCTCAAAAAGGAGTACAACCTGCACAAGTACCAAGACAAGACAAGATCAGTCAATCAGGGCCAGTGTGGCCACACACCCTTCTATGTGGTCCGTACAAGTGATATTCAGAGAGGTTGTTATTCAGACCAAAAGGCAATGCGGTCGGAAGAGATTTTATACGGTCCGCATTGGGATCATTCTGGCCGCACTCGATTTAGTATGGTCCACTGAGCCAAGGTTCAAAGAGTGGTGTTTTGGAGGTTGAAACTAAATATGGTCCACATTCCTTTTTTTGTGAACCGCAATGGAAGCCACCGCGGCCGCACTCGATTTCGTGCGGTCCACATTGATGCAACCACACTTGTTTTTGTGCAGTTCACACTAGCGTCGTAGGGGTATCTTTGTCCAAAATTTTTGGCCCATATAAGTAGTTTCTTTTTTCATTATTAGGGCATCAGTTAGATTTTACAGCAGAACTGCACTCGTGAATAGGGTTTTCTCTCTATTTGTAGTAATTTTACAATAGTTTTACGATTGAATCTTAAAGTTTTAATTAGTAATTTAATTTTATGGGTTTATCTTCATCTATTTTTTTGCTTTCATCTATAACTATGAGTAGATAGACCCATTAGCTAGGGTTGTAGCTCAACCCTAGTGTGGGTAATTGATGGGTCTTTTGTTTTGATGCTTGATTATCTAGGGATGTTTGATATTTGGGATAATTTAGGGATTTAATTGTGAATTAGTGGTTGCAAATGCTAGTTTGTGCTTAATAGACTTTTGCTTTTTTTGAGAAAGAGAGCCTAAGTCTATGAAAATTAGTCCAACAAAGAATTGTCGCATATTCAAGAGATTGATAGCCCTAATTATAAGGTTAAATCTAGAGATAGAAATACCCGACTTGAACCTTGATTACTTGCACAAATCTGCATATCTAATTGGTCTTGAGAAAGTCAATTCGGTAAAAATCACTCGAGCTATCGAGGGATATAGGGTGAGTAGAATCGTGCGATGGTTATATCATACTCTCCAAATATGACAATCTAGCATTAGACTCATGAATCTATCAGTTGACCACCTAGCCGAAAGTCACTACCCTAGTGCCTTTTATCTATTTGAACAACTTTCAATAGATTAACTGTAGCTTTATTTAGTCTAATTTAGAATTTTAGTATTACAAATTTAGAATTAAATTCAAAACCATAAAAGATAAGAATTGCAATTAGGAGCAAATACGCAACTCTAATTTAGATAGGCACTCAACTCCAATTTCTAGCTCCCTGTGGAAATCGATCCCGACCTTAATCAGGTAAAAGCTACTTCGAACTCTCTCGCTACTAAATAGTAGTACAGGATCGGATTCTATCAGCATTTCACTATGCACATTCGTGTTTAGAAAGGCATTCCACCTTCCGATAGAACTCGAACATAAAGCACTTTTGACATTGCAGCAGTTGAACTTCGACATAGAGACAACATGCACCAGCAGAGTCATTGGGTTACATGAGCTCGAGGAATCCAGGTGCTAGGCATTTGAGAGTGTTATATTATACAAAGAAATGATGAAACTAATACATGATAAGGACATCCTGGATCAGCACTTCAAATCCGGAGATCTAGTGTTGTTATACAACACGAGATTGAGATTGTCTTCGGGTAAGTTGAAGTCCCATTAGTTAGGACACTTTAGAGTGGTGCAAATGTTCTTAAGTAGAGCTGTTGAAATTGAATCAGAAGATGGGACGAATAAGTTCACAGTGAATGAGCAAAGGTTGAAACATTACCTCGGAATGGCAGAAGAAAAATGGGATAGAGAGATAATAACTTTGGAAGAGCCCCAGTATGCGAATAAGGAGTAATGATCACAGCTTGCGTCGTACCGCAACATTAAATCAGGCACTGCGTGGGAGGCAACCCATGAATATTGTTGTATTTGTTTTCTTATGTATCTTCTAAAACCAAATTCCTCCCAATGCGATTACAGCTCTACCGCGGTCAATGACGAGTATTCTCCCTCACAAGTGCGTGACCTACCATGACCGCGGTGAAACGCGAACTTTCTACCTCGAGGTATGTCACTCACCGCAAATGTGGTAGGACCATGGTCGACCGCGGTGAGACAGGAGTCGCCCAGGTAATTTTATTTTTATTTTTTTAATTTTTCCCCTCCCCTTTAATTCATTAAATAATCCCCCATACTCCTCATTTTCCCAATCTTCATCTCTGTCTCTCTAACCCTAACATTTTCCTCCTCTCTTCTTCTTCTTCTTCTTCTTCTTCTTCTTCTTCTTCTTCTTCTTCTTCTTCTTCTTCTTCTTCTTCTTCTTCTTCTTCTTCACTTATCTTACAATCCCACCAATCTCCCCCAACCTCTATTCCTCTCACTCTCTCCTACATCAAGGTATGACAAGCTTCTCTCTCTCTCTTCTCTTGTATTTTAGTTTTAGTTCCATATTTTAATTGTGTCGTATTTCTAGTAGATTTTTCCTTTAGATTTTCTTGTTTTGCTGGTTACTGGGTTATGTGCACACTGATTATAAAGAGGTGTGTGCACAATGTTGTAAAGAAGTGTGTTCTTGTGTGTATAAGACTAATTGTTATGGGGTGGAATGGTGAAGTACAAATTGTTGTTTTGGGGGAAGAATTGATGTTTCCATGAGGGCTAAATATGATAGGATAGTGCCTTTCTCACAAGGTCTTTGTGGAATTGCCCCAATAGAGTTCTAAATATGTGACCATGGTGGTGGTGAAATCTGAGTAACCATCCAAGGTTCAAACAACTCAAACCCTTAATGATAGGAGCCTCTATTTGTTTTGGCAGGTACAATGCATCCATCTAGGAAGAGATACACAACAGGGAACTCCGTTAGTGGACCAGGTAGTTCTTCGAAAACTCGGGATCAACCTAGTGTGGAATAGTTTGACTGTTCTGGGTTTGTCTCTAAACCAGCTAAATACTAGTATAATGCCAAGGCGTCCAAGAAACTATTACTGGAAGTGCATATTGACAGACCAGCCTTGCAAGCAGAATGCCCAAATATATTCAATGAGTTGAAGAGGTGTTAGTTGGACATCTTCTTTGATGAACCGGGGGAGGTGAATATACTGATTGTTAGGGAGTTCTACGCTAATTTACCGGAGCAGGAGAATAGGGTGGTCACAGTATGGAACACCCAAGTAAATGCATCCCTCGAGGCTATCTGCTGAGTGTACCGGCTGCCAGTATTCACGGGGGGTAGAGATACTTACCTTGCTTATCATCGCCCCAACTGTCTATTAGGCACTAATTCTTGAATTAATATGCGTGCCTGACAGGGAGTACATATGGATAAAGCACCAGATCACATTTAAGTAACAATCTCTCAATTGGGAGGCCAAGTGTTGGCTCACCATTTTCAACAAGTGCTTTCTACTCTCCAACAACACGACGATGTCAATAGGTGACAAGCAGCAGCTATCTACAGCTATCTACAGTTTTATCTGGGCTAGCAAAATCACAATTGGGAGAGAGAAGGTATTGTTGGTTAAGGATGACTATGAAGCTGATGAGGATGCTGAGATTGTTGTGGCCCCACCTCAGTAAGAGCTGATGAGGCGAGTCCCTCACAGGGTCAGTGAAGCACCCACATGACACCGCTGGAGCAAGATATGGCTAGTCTCCATACTTCTATCACTAACCTGGGCACCAGAGTTGACAATTTGACCACTCAAAAAGCCAAGTCGGAGAAAAAGATTATGGGATAGCTTCGAGCGCTAGGACAAGCGTGTCACCTCGTCCCTGGCACCGTCACTGATCAGGATTGAGCTTCAGGGAAGTCCCTTTACCTTACTATATTTTATATCTGTGGGGTGAGGGATGACTGTCGTTGTAAAAATTTTATACCATTATAAGTGTTGTTTTTTTTTGTTTGTTCGATTCTGTTGGGTCATGTAGTTAACTTTGACTTGGCCCGAAGACGGACACCTCTCGACAGGTTTCTTAAGGAAGAAAAGTCATAAAAAAAAAGAATATGGGGACTCTTCCTGATGACAGATCTTTTAGACAGTTTTCTTGAAGGAAGTCAAAAGAAAATCCAAAAAAAAAGGTTTTTATTAGGTAGTGTAGTAAATCTCATTTAGTTTTTCTTTAGGCCACGGTTCTTTTCCAAAGGTTTAGCTTGAACTGGGCATAGGAAGTTTTTGTTCATTTTGTTTTTAGTTTGTAGTTAGTATTGATGGTTTACGAGCTGATATAGAAAGAAACCATTGGCGTAATACACCTGAACACAATAGACACAAGAGTGTAATGCTTCATCTCAGTGGTTGACATTTGCTAAAGTGTCTTAAGTTGTATGTTTGTAACTGAATTGAACTTTAAAAAGAGAGTGTCTTGATAAGTCAATCTGGAGTGAATCATGTGCCATGTGTGTGAGAGTTATACTGTATTCTATGATATACATTTGATGCCTAGAACTTTTCCCGTGTGTTTGCAAAGCAAAATAGTAGCTTCATTAAGTCGTAGAAGTGATATGGCATTTCTTTGCTAAGCTAGATATATTAAGTAGACCCACTTAAATGTAATACATCGTAGTCAACCCCGTTGAGCATGTAAGCCTGTTTCTTTAGCAACCACATTTCAAACCTTATCCAATCGTTTGAATGGCCTATCTGTTTGAACCCTTTTACATCTCATGAGCACGTGAATGGTCTTGAAATATGCAAAAGCTAAAGTATGGGGTGGTGGTTTGGTTTTTGAGTGCAACCAATGAAATAGAGAAAATGTGCAGTTTTTGGGAAAGTAAGAGAATAAGCATCACTTAGAAAAAGAGAATGAGAAAATGTAGTAATGGATAAGTGGTGACTCGAGATAATTGCACCTAATGGAGTGGGATGTTATAAATAAAAATGTGGTGGAATGTGTGGTTGACATAAGTACGGTATTTATGGTTAATGGATAATATTAAAAGTGTTTAGAGAGGTTAGTCACTATATTCAAATATATAACTCATCCCTTAGCCTACATTACAACCAAGCGATGTCCTAACTGATCTTATATTGAATGGGATCGATTAGTAGAGGTAGTACACTACGGGCAAGCCTATGGTGCATCTTTGTGGCATGTAAATATCCTTTTTGAGAGTGAGCAAATTTTGTCTATCTGAGTTCCTAATTGTTCTTATAATTATTATTTGTGGAATTAATCTCTTGTGTGATGTGAGGGCATGTGATTCGTGAAGGACATGTAAGTCTTTACTTCTGTATAGAGTAGTTTAAGTAAGTGCGAATATTGAACATCATGTGAGAGTCGGCTTTTGAGGCAAAAATTGTTCATTACTAGGTACAACTTTGGTAAGTTGCTCTTGATGTGATACGTTAGTGGAAAAGCTTAGTGACGGACCCTTTGTAGAGTGTGGTGGATTGCTTGAGGACTAGCAATTATTTAAGTGTGGGGTGTTGATAATAGGCTATATAAATGATATTTACACTCTATATATATATCATGTTATACGGTTGTTTTAAAGGCCAAATGATAACAAAATACGCTAATTGGTGTTCTTTTGATTCACAGGGACTAATCCAAGTTAGAAATAGCCTATGGAGTGTTTTGGATTCAAGAAGGTGGATAAAAGGCAAATCAAGAAGAACCCAAGTGAATCGAAGCAAGAAAGAGGTGAAGAGGAGTGTGTTTGGATGCAACCACGGTCGACCATGGCTAGACCGTCGTAGGCTATGGGAACGAGGCAGAATGATTACCTCTCAACTCAGTCACGCTGCATTTTGTCGCCGCCGCGGTAGACTGTGTAATTGCCCGAAAATCATGGAACTAAAGTGTAAATCGGGAAAAACTTATCACTACCCTTTATAAGATCATCAAACTCTCCCAAGCAAGGTTTATGCTTGTTTTAGACTGATTGCGAGGCAAGAACAAGTGTGAGAAAAGAAATCAAACATTAGAGTTTTTCTATCTTCTATTTATCATTTCAATTGCACACTATGAATATTTTTGTAGTTTTATCTTGTTTTGCTATGAGTAGCTAAATATTTAGTTTAGGGTTGATAGAACCAACTGCTAGATGAAGTTTGACTCAATTTTGTTATAATCGAGCCGGGTTTGTTATATGATTGTTCAACAATATTTTGTATGGTGATTAATTGAATGGGCCCTTGATTAATCGTGTCTAATTGCCTTCTGTTGCTTGAGAAAGAAAACTAGGTTAGACTGCTATTGAACAACACCACTTTTGGGTAATTGAATAGACTCATTACTTGAACTTAAAAGTGGGGTTAGAGATAATGAAACTTTGGTGGGATACTTCAGAGATGCATAAACTATCACCTAAAGTAGTTCGAGAGAATGCTCTAGTAAATTATCATAGTTGATCGAGAGATAATTGCGATAACCTATATATCATAATTCCCATAGAGTACCATGGCAATATTATAGCGAAAGAGTTAAAAACCTAAACTAGAAATTGGGGAAATCAGTATCCTAGACCCTTTTGCCATTGAATTATCATTGATTTAGCAAATTGTTAGTTTTAATATCATTTTGAATTAGTTATACTAAAACCCAATATTTGTTGATAAAAATATTGCATTTGGTAATTGATTGAGCTGGTAATAACATCACCAAGAGTTGTAATAGATAGGTTAGTTCCCTGATGATTCGACGCAGGACTTAAAAATAGGATTATATTTGCAACAACTGCTTTGTGTTTTATAAGGCATAGTTGGGCATGATTATGTCCCTTGAAAATCATTAACAATGGCGAGAAAGTACTTAAAACCATTATGAGTTTGTGTAGAATGAGGCCTCAAAGTTCCCACATGGACAAATTTGAAAAAATGAGACATCTTAATGCATTTATCGGGGAAAAGTAACCTAGGATATCTAGTCATAGGAACAAGTAGAGCGGGTAAATGGCTGTTAGAAGAACATCTACAAGGAATACCAGCAATATTTATTTATCCTAACAAAAGGAATATGTCCCCATCCTTGATGCTATAGGACTTCCTCTTTGATGCCATAAAACATAAAATGAGTTTTACAATGAGAGTTATTAGATGAAATAGATATTAGTGCAGCAAAACTACAGAGCATCATTTGGAACCAACAAGCTTAAGATCAGTTGAAGACATTAGAAGTCTATAGTAAAGGAGAATTTACCCACTTCCAGTGTCCTTTTAAGAAAGTGGGGCTTGTAGAGCACATAAAAGTGAGGTGATTTGAATTGAATCATATAGTTGGATAGCTAGTTGAGAAAATGAGATAATATCGTATTGGAAAATATGGAGAAACAATACATGATGCAGGGTAAATGAAAAGAAAGTGAGAGAGCCTATGGAAGTAACCTTTCTATTGTAACCACTAGGAATGGTGGTAATATAAAGGGATTACGAGAAAGCTAATTTTCTTAATGAAGATCTCTGTATGTAGTCATGTGATGTATAGTTTTAGAATTCAAAAATCCAACTGTGTTTAGCAACTCTACTTCATAATGAAGCACTACAACATACTTTTACACAACCAGCTATTACCAGCCACATTGGGAGATGCTATAAGACTTGACTTAGAGAAAGGTTTTGACATATGAATGTTTTACTAGGTGTATTGCTCCTTGATCAACCCAAAACCAAAAGGCGAGAGTTAGACTGATAAGCATATCGTTGGACTAGAACATATGTAGATAATCCATTATCGGAAGGAGATAATTCAATCTCAGCAATTGCCGCATGATATCAACCCTTGATGAACTTGAAGTGAGGTGGGAACCCAGTGATATAGTATAAAATAATCGTGGAATGTTTGCAGATGTTCATAATGAGTTCTCCATGGATTTTGACTTGGGAAATACACAGATGCTAATGAGAGACAAAACGACAGAAGCAACAGGCGTAGTGCTACGATAACTACCAAAGGTGAGCTTGATCTTGACGGAGAGCCCAAATACTCCCAAGTAGCAGCATCAGCCTCTAAGCTTGACCACTTAACCTTCACCTGGCACACAACTTTATTCCCTTCTTTAACCAACCTCCATGCAAATACTGCTTCTGGTTGAGGACAGTAAGGGCTAGGAAATGTTACACTGACACATAGAAGGATATGTTCTTTCATGGTTATCAAACAAGTGTGGGGAAACTAGAACAATGAATTCACTAACTACACAATTATCACATGTAGTGGAGATGTAAAGAGAAAATAAATATTTGTTATGAGATAGGCATGCTTTTGTTATATTAATTCCCAACTGCAATACATGACCATGCCACAGACAACCACGATACTAGGAACAAAATGAGCTACTTACTGTGGGTTGTCCCTAGTGGACACAAAAGTTATACAAAGGTGGCGACACAAGATCTTTCTATGATAGGGATGTGAGGATCTCAATTTTTAGAGAGATTTTATGCACACAGTGATATTTTGAGTGACATGCACTCACATGATAGGTGTTAAGTATGCTATTATGTTACTAGACCGTGAGAAGCTTTCATGATGATACTCGCAAGAGAGTAGAGCGAATGTTCAAACCATATAAGCCACATACAGAAGTGAGCAAAAGAGTGACTCGAGAAGAATCGCAACACTAGGATTCTTTACATGGAAGTTGACACCGTATAGCTAAACTTTATGATGGTGCATACATAGGCACAAATGACCAGACGTTGTCCACAAAAAGATTTTGTAACAAATTCATCGGATGTAGTCCCCTGTTGAGAATTTAGGAAAAATTGAGAAATGTTAATCCTAGAGTTATAACTTCGTTCAGGGACGTACTTATAGAACTTAATTGCACAAGAGGATGTAAATAAGAGAACTTGTGATAAAGTTGATTCATGAACAACACGTCTCCTTCAAGGAGGTACACACAAGTTTTTGTGACTCACATCTTATTAAGACCATATTTATGATGACCCTCTCAATATGGATGTAGACATCCAATGAGTAAAATTTTGTTTTGTTCATAATAATGTACTAGGGAGTGACTTACTTGGTGACTTTAGGTTAATAAGGCAAAAACTTAATCGATGCCCCTCGACTTCACATCTCTAACACACGTTGGTAACATATTATTATACTACATTATCTGGTAGTGCAGTGACATTAATAGGAATAAGGGTACTCCCCTTAGCAACTAATTCTATCAATCCCTCCATGGCTCGATACAATCTCCTAACAAACGCTTGGGCAATCTCTATCAGATTCAATGGTGGGTCATTCCCACCTTAATTCTTCAAACTTATGGATTATGGTGTCAAGATTATTCATCTTGAGAATAAGATATATTGAGGAAATTAGCTCCCCATCTTGGGTTTTACCACACTAGTTTGAGTATCAAAGAAGGGTAAAATTCCTAAATATCTTAATAGCCTCCAACTTATAGATGTGGTGAACAACATACCGATAAGAAGTACACTACTAGACACGGCTCCGAGATATCTTAGGACGCTTTTAAACCTTAGGCATTGTTACCAAGTTTGTCATGCCCCAAGACCAAGGGCACGACCGACTCTCAACCGAGCAAGCCTATTAAGTTTCATTCTACCCAAAAATTAATTTATGAATAACAAGGAGATGAACTCCATAAATCTTATTTTATGAGCATTACATTGACAATGTTTATCTTTGTCTTTCATTAACAATTCAACAATACTAACCAAATTATTACAACTAATAGATACGAAGGAAACATTTTGCCAAATAACAACATATCTAGTTCAAATTTTCAGTACCCGACACCCCTTACTATTTGTCTATGGAGCCTCTAAATACAACTGAAGAGTAATATGGAAATGCCAGTAACTATGCACCGGCTATACCTCAAAATACAAAATACATGATCATCAACGGTACATGACCCCAAAATGAAGTAGGGCTCATGAAGTCAGCTGAAAGGGAGATGTGTCACTAGTTGCGAACAACATTGCCTTCTACGGAACCACCTACATCTATTTAAAGACTTAGTGCCCCCAGCAAAAGTGACGTTAATACCATCGAATAGCACTAGTATGTATAACTAAATAACATCTCATTAGAAAGAACAACCATACAAGATCAAAGAAATCATATAAAAGGAATTGCATAGCTTTCACATAATTTCCATAGCTTTAGTTTGGGGCATTTAATATTGTTCATCATCATTCATAATACCACCGCTTTCTTGAGCGGAGTCCAATCACGACCCGATCGGCCAGATTTCCTCATTTGAGATATGTACTTTGATCACAATCTCATTCTCACTTTCCGGAAATTAATATCAACACAATACCACCATGTGTGCAGCATGACATCCGATCACGGCCCGATCAGCTAGGCCCCAAGTATGATGGTGATAATTGTGGCCCTATATGCAAAATATGGCCTACTGCATAATTGTTTTGCGATCGCAGAACTAACACATGATCATATTTTTTAAACCTTTAGTAATTTGATCATAACTTTTTGTAGGAATGTTCAAATGATGAACGGTTTGAAGCGTTGGAAACTAGACTCGAAGACCTTTCATATGATAGGTTGCTCATCGCACACAAAACACACACACACACACATACACACACACACACATACACACACACACACACACACACACACACACACACACATATATATATATATATATATATATATATATATATCGTCCAAAATGTAGACTTGTGCAAACTCATTTTGAATTTTAGCCGATTATGAAATTTTCCAACTTGACTTAGACTTAGGCCTCCGATTAGACCCCACATTACTTTTTGTAAAACATATACACTGATTTACCAAATTCAATTAATGCACATCATGTTAATAGCACATAAAATATTATAATTAGCCTACATGGCACCACGAAATCCTAATTTACTTTGTAAAATATTTCGAGGCATTACATAAAATAATACAATGTATTATATAAAGGCCAAATACATCTGCAACCCCCTAAAGTTGGTAAAAGTTTTTATTTGGATACTTTAATTTAACCTATTACCTATTGGACACTCAAAAGTATTTGTGAAATGTACCGATTGGACACAAAAAGCTGAGTCCGAGGAAATAATAAGCTTGTGAAACTCACGTAGCTGACATGGCAATGTAACTAATGAGAGAAAGCTACGTCAATAAAAAATCATGTTAGCTCCAGACAAAACCCTTCACCTTTCCCTACTCATATCTTCCATATCACTTCTAAAACCACCTTGGCCCGTCACCTCTACCTGTCATATCTACTTCCCTGTTCAACCACCATATAATTTCAGCACTAATCATCACCATATGAAAATCACAATTTTTTTTTAAAATTTGAACTAATAAGTTACCAAAAGAGTACTCTGTTAATCACACTTATGAAAAACACAAAATCAATCACCAAACCTGTGCTTTGAATCTTCTTGTCGGGATTAGGATGAGGAATCAATAACACCCAGAAAGTCCAACACCCCTATCCTTTCCCCCTCCCCCCTCCCCCAAAATCTCATTTCACTGCTTGAATCCTAAAAAACTTGTGCATTGGTTGGGTTGATCTCAAATATTTTTTGGCAAAGGCCACGAAAGTTGATTTGGGTCTCTTAACACATGAAAAAAATGATTACAACTGATCTCAAAAAAATTTCGAATGAAACTCTATTTTATCCTACAAGAATTTTGGCTTTGAAGAAGAAAATGGTTGTGAGAATGGAGAAGAAGAGAGGAATCGTTGGTTTTCTTGAGAGGATGAGGCCGATGATTTCTCTCGCCAGATTCGGGCAGTGAAGAAATGGGACTGCCTTAGATTTGTTTTGTTATCTAGGGAGAAGAAGGAAAAAAAAGAAGAAAAAAAGAAAAAATCTATTTTTTAGGTCTTCGCGCCAAGATACAGGTTGGGTAATCGCCCAATGCCTGAATTGGTTAGCCCACATATAGAAACGCCATCCTCGCTGCCTTTTCATGTACTTTTCATCAACACGGAAAAAATGAAATACACAATAACACACAAGAAAGATAGAGATATCACTATATAGATTTTTTCTTGTAGAGTTTTGTCTATTCGATAATTTTATCCTTTGTGATTTACATCATAGAATTCTGATGGGGACTTTCTTGAAAGGTCATGAAAATATTGTAGGATGTCTTGTGGTTTTTCATATGAGGTGATGAATTGGTTGAATTTTTTCGTATAGTTTATCAAATTTATTCTTTTCTAAGAATTTTAGTGATGATAACATGAAATTGGTAAGTTCTTATTTGCAATATTAGCTGCTATATCTAGTGTAGATTCCACTTTATTGAGTGTAAGTACCCCTTATTCAATGACTCTTTCCCCGCTTATGTAGCGTTTGTGAATAACGTTATATCTGAAAGCTATTTTCCATGAAGTTTCAGTTGAATTAATATCATCAAAGTTGGGCATTAGTAACCTTTAACTTATTTATTTGTCTATCTTGTGCAAACTAAAGTTTGTTAAACGCAAGATCATTTAGCCTATCAAACCCATAGAGATTACTATGACACTCGATTGCGCATGACCATTAGGATATTTTTTTAATTTGCATCATATACATACTGGAGAGTAATTCGTGTGCTTTAGCTCTCACACGTTGATACGTGCCGTTTGAGTCATAAAACTTGTATATCTGTTATATGCTTATAGCTACCACCTAAATTAATTAGTACATCAAAAACTTTACTCGGGAGATATTATCTTCTTCTCATTTAATGTGCAATCATATATTTCCTTTTCTGGCTTATATTTGTGAATGGATATTTATAGACTTACATCGGAGACTTACTGTTGCCAGCTTGTATCTATGTGTTATGAGTGAGTCTGGATAGGTGTAATAGCTCTAATTGAAAAAAAAAACAGAATACTGGCAAAAGAGATGGAGCATTGAGGTTGATGCTATGTTGCACTTATTTTGTTTCTTGTGCAAGAGCTTCTCAGATGTCCATAGAATTAAAGTTACCAGTGTAATTTCAGTATACAATATAGTTGGTACAAATGTTGCATTGAATCAAGATGAAGATGAAGATGGGTACCCCAAGAATATTGACAGGCGCTCAGATGTCTATAGCATTGCATGTTCTGTTGGCGTAGCTACTGCTGGTACAACAATTGATGATGTAGCTACTGTTGGTGCCTGTTCTATATTTTAAATTCATAAAATTGAAATAAAGGTAAGGTATATACTAAACTTTGGTCAAATTAATTCAAGCCTCATTGTAGAACGATGTTGATCCTGAAACTATGGAGAAACATGGGTGTTTGGTTAGTTGAACACATTCTTTACTTTTAGTTATTATGGGATCTGATAAAAAAATTATATACTTTGTAGGCTCAAATCCAAGAATTGGTATAGTTTGAACCATCACTTTCTAGAACAGAGATTGTAGAAAAATGCTTTGGACCTCAAAGTGATAGTCATATTTTTTGTTTTGGGGGTGGATTAAAGGCAAAAGATGTGACAGGTGGAACTGCCTCAAACACTAAATTATTGGCTAAGCTACGTTGAATTGAAAATAAAAACAAGTCTTTGAAGGATCATTTGTCTAACTTCAAAAATGAAATGAGAGAACTTAAGCAAATAAAAGAATTAGTATTAGCGCAACAAACTTATTTCCAGTCTCCAGTTCAAAAAAATGATTGTTCGGATCCTTGATGATACCAAGTGAGTAACAACTTACCTGAAACCTCAATTTATTTTATTGATTTAAGTGTATGCTGTTAATATCATTTACAGAATTTATTCTTCTATTGACTCTGATTTACTGGTCGATAACCCATGCCGGTTGTTCAAAGTGACAATTGGGATGAAAAAACTTTTCTTGAGTTTTGTTATATGTTGAAATAGCTTAGACCAGCTGACTCGGTGACTGCTTTGACAGTGCCCCGAAAACTCCATGGAGAGAGATGAGCTTAAATATGCTCACTTGGTGGATTACGTGTTAACAAAGCCTCTTCGGCCGAGTGTGTTAATTTCATGCTTTCAAAGAAACCCTTGGCTTCGGAAACAAGGGGCATGTAAAAAGGAGGAAACATCCAACTCGTGGAAGTCTGCTAAAGGGCAGACATATCCTGGCAATACATAATAATGCTGTAAACAGAAGAGTGGCAGAATGTGCTCTCAAAAACAATGAAGCAACATCAACCTGTGTAGATAATAGGAAGGCTGCTTTGGCACTTTTCACGCCACCACATAAGTATGATACTTGCTTTATGAATCTCCAAATGCTATAAATGGAAGGGTAAATACTTAACTTGTTTCTTGATCATTCTTGTCATCATATGTAGCTGTTTTGTGTGCATATAAACTAATAACATTAAAGGGATCAGGGTGGCCTTTTGTGGGCTAAAGAAAAAGCTGATGCTATAGGATTCTTGAGAACACCTGCATTCTTATGTGTTGGGATATGAATTGCTTCAATGCCTTTGTTGTGTCCTATAATTGAGATAGAGAACCCAATGATTACCTCTTCTTGCCTTGGTGAACGAGTTCTGTTACTTGATTGTTGAATTTGTACTTGTCCTTTTGAACATTATCCCTCAGCTTATTGGCTTTGCCAATATTAGCAATAACAGCACATGTTATTCAAGTAACAGATGCAGAGTGCATGAAGTGTGGGATTGATTATTATGTGGCAAAACCATTTGAATGTCCGATTGAGGTTCCGCCTGATGATTTAATTTAATTTGGTTGTGAAAAAGCTCCTCAGCTGTCTGAATGTCCGATTAACACATCCCTACGTCGGAAGTGGATGGAGGACCTTGGATGCTTAGATGTCTGATAGTTGGTTCATAATATTGCTGCTGGATAATGTAGCAGATTCAGCGCAAATACTCTATCATGCCTTATGTGCTAACTCCCAACCTATATATACCAGCTTCAATTTCATATTTGATCTATTTGACACATTGAAAACATTTTTATCTAATATTGGATGAACTCAAACTAAAAAATAAAGTCTGCTACTGCAATAACATATAATAATACCATGCAAGACGATTCCTAAATTGCCAATATACAATCAAGAGAATATCCAAAAGATACAAAAGTTTTTCTTTTCCAAACTTTAGCTTACCATCAAAATATAAACATCATGAACAAAAGTAAATGCCTATGAATATCCAAGAATATGAATATATATTCTAGGTTCTCTTCTTATGAATATATTAGTAATATGTAATAATGTTTAAGAATACAACATTGTGATTATCTTACATTATTAATGTTCGGTGCAACTAACTGATGTTGATCTTTTTGGTATTATTTTATGAAAGCAACATCATCTATATATTAATATTCTCGATTTTCTAGTTGCAAATTAAATGTGATTTAGGGACTTCTGACTTGTTTCTTTAGGGACTAGACTGTTAGTCCTTAAATCCTTTTTAGAAGTAAAAATTTTTGTTGCTAAATTTATAGCTTTGTAGTCCTGATCTGTTCGACTTAAATATCAGCTTTAAAACAAAGATATAACGGCCAGCTTCTAACTGGCCGCGAAACTTTTTAATGATCACATTTAAACTAGTCCTGGAAATATTTAAAGGACCAAGAATTTAGTCACCAAAATATGCAAATAGGCACCAGAAACATGGTCCATAAAAACTATTTAAGGTCTAGTTTTAAACTGGTCGTGAAACAATTTTAGCGACCAACACCATATCTCGTTGTTAATAAACTTTAGCGGCGGAAGCTATAACGACCAGAATAACTGGTCATTATTGACCATTTAGGACAAATTTCTTAATTTTAGGGACTAGTTTTCCCTTCACTATTAAGCATTTTTCTTGTAGTGTAATGGGTTTATATAATAATTTCGGACTTGGGCGTATGTTCGGATCGAATTTTGGATGTCCCGGGCGTGTTTTGATGGCTAATAGTGAAAGTTGATTCGCTAAGGATTTTGAAGTTCTTTAAATTTTGTTTGGAGCGAGTTATTGTATTATCGAGGTCCGACGGAACTTCGAGATCAGGAGTAGTTTTGTATTGTCATTTAAGATTAGCATGCAAATTTTGGTCTCAATCCGAGTAGTATAAGTACGTTTCGGCACATTGAAAGTAGATTGAAAAATTTGAAGTCCATAAGTTTGATTCAATTGATTTTAAGGGGGTGACTTTTAGGTTTAGAGTTATTTCACGCATTTTGAGGGTTTGAGTGATTCTATTTTATGATTTTAGTAGTAAGAGTAGGCCCGCGCTAGCACGAGCTCAAACTTAATTGCCATCTGAGCGCTTTCTCCTTTGTATTATTCATTAATTACCCATCTTTTTCTCATGAGAAAAGAGTATTCTTAAGATTTTTGTTTATGTAATGTATAAATTGGCCATGCCGGTATTTCTTGTGAAGTTATTTTCTCTTAAAGCTTCCTTTTTCTTTCAAACAAATTCTTTTATTCTTATTTTTGTTGAAATTGTTTTTACAAGGTTACTTTATGATAACTCTGTTTTGAAAGTTAAAATGCAAATTTGATGTATGAGTATTCCTTTTATTAATATTATGATAAAAAAAAAATTTAGAACTTAAAATATTCCATGTCCATTCTCATTTTTAGTTCATATTATAATGACATGTGTTAGCACTTATTTGGAAATATTTGTTAAATTTGGCTTATTTCAAAACGTTAACAGGTATTCTGCAATTTTACACATTAATTATTTATTTCACACTACAACTTAAGAGCTCAATAAAATATTAAGTCAATAATGCTATCTAATCTTTTACGAAATCAGCTTAATTAAAGTAATTGTTAGTAGGCTTTTATAAAAAGTTCTTATAAACTACACTTATAATTTATTATTCATGCAATCTTAAAATTAGCACTAAATAAGATCATCGGTTATCAGCTTATATCTGCGGCTGCGGGTGAGAATATTTATTTTATATTAGTCGCATATGTGATGATGCTTCACTTCCTCTCTTTTTCTTTGATAACAAACCGAAGTTTCTTTCTATTACTTATTAAAGCAACGTAACAAATGTGTATTTTTAAATCTAATCCGGCCAACTCAAGATTTTGGAAAATATTTCATTTTGCAAATCAAAAATCACTTTCTTCCTTCCCTTTCAACAAATTTCCCAAAACGTATTAACTTTTACAAAATATAATCCAACACCAAGGCACGAATTTTTTTTAATACTAAAAGAAACAAACAAACAATCCTTTGAATTTACTAAAGAAAAAGAGAATAAAATAAATTAATAGGCCAAAATAATACAAAAAAATGGTCATCTACGCGCGAAGGTCCATTAATAGATTTTTTTTAAAATAAAGAACGGTGAGTGAACTTAACAGAGTTTAAAAAAGACTTAACAAAGGGTTTTGTTGACATTACTTAGATGTTTGAGTAGTTGTACAACTTATTTTGTATGTGTGATGTATATAAAGTGTATATAGTATAGGAGTATTGGGCTGTGATGTTGAATTGATGTGGGCTGTGATGTTGAATATGAGCCCAGCCACTTTCTGAGCCCAAACACTCACCTGACCCGGTCCGCTGCGCCCAGGTAACCGACCCGGTCCGCCCAGGTAATTATATTTGTATATACTCTGTAAGGTTAGAAAGATCCAGAAGATCAGATTTTACTTTTCCTTTTCCCAAAGCTGGCTCTTCGTTTCTCTCAATTTTCTCCTCCTTCTCTCTACTCTCTCTCTCTAACTTTCTGTGATTTCTCTCGTATAATCTCAACATTCACATGGTATCAGAGCCTAATATCATTCCGATC
Source organism: Nicotiana benthamiana (assembly GCA_034376525.1). Classification (NCBI taxonomy): domain Eukaryota; kingdom Viridiplantae; phylum Streptophyta; class Magnoliopsida; order Solanales; family Solanaceae; genus Nicotiana; species Nicotiana benthamiana. Next base: position 86,881,734 of record CM067331.1, on the reverse strand, counting down.
ATGTTTATCTGCATGCCGGTGTTAATTTTAGGCTCTTGTTCAACGATTTTTGAAGGTTTTTCTGAGACCAAACGTCTGTGATGATTCCGATCTTCATCGGATATGGTTCAAAATGTTTTCTACCATTATGTCCGAGTGTATCTTCTCAACCTCAGCGTTTAACGACATTTTGATCGCTTTTGTGGTGGTTTTGGTGAGTTGTCGGTGATTAGGGTTTTCGGTGACTTTGTTTTAGTGTTTTACTGCATTCTGGTGGTCCGATTCTTATCTTGTGGATGTTTGGGTAACTTTCCGACATCGTTTCTCGGTTTTTTTGGTGACTGAATCAACGTCTGAACCTAGGGATTCATACCTAGGGTTTTCACTGCTGTCTGAAGGCCGATCTTCTTCCGGTAGCGAAGAAGGAGGGTAACCTTGGTTTAAAATTGTGCATCCGGTTTGTGTATCTCGATTTTGATTTTGTGTTTGAATATTTGGCTTTGTATGTAGCTATTTGATTGGTTGTAATTTTGGTTGCTGAATCTGTTCTTCCTTGTTGATATATCATGGCTGCTAACACCAGTACTACTACCACCAACACTGGTATTTAGGACTCTTCAAGTCCTTTATTTCTATACTCCTCCGATGTTCCCGGGGTATCTCTCGTCCCCACACCTTTCTCAGGTGATGGTTTTGGGGGATGGAGAAGAAAAATGATTGTTGCTTTGACTGCTAAAAATAAAATTGGCTTTATAGATGGAACTTGTCCTCGACCAGCTACTAATGCTGCTCAACAGAGATTATGGGACAGGTGTAATAGTATGGTAATTTCATGGTTAACTGCTTCTATTTCTCCTGCGATTGGTGAGTCTGTGCATTATTCTGATACTGCTGAAAGTATATGGTCACAACTTCAGGCGCGTTATGGTACTGCTAATAGGACCAAAATTTATGAATTAAAAAGAGAGCTGTGTAACACTTCTCAAGGGTCCCTTGATATAGCATCCTATTTTAATAGACTTAAAGGTTTATGGGATGAAATTGAGTCTATGTGTGTTAACCATGGTCAAAGATGTGTATGTGCTGCTAAGGAAGGTATTGTAAAGGAAAATGATGATTCTAAAGTGTTTCAGTTTTTAATGGGCCTCAATGACACTTACATGGGGGTGAGGAGCAATATTCTGATGATGCAGCCCCCTCCAAACCTTGACAATGTGTATAATATCCTCCTGAATGATGAGAAACAAAGGCATATTCAGTCTCCCTCTCATTTTAATCCGGATTCTGTATCTTTTAATGCCTACTCTAACAGGAAGCCTGTTGACTCTAATAAGGCTACAATGCCCAATACTTTTTCTCCATTCAAACAAAGAGTCAACTTTGATCAAGGTAGAGGGTCGTTGTTCTGTGGATACTGTAAGAAGTCTGGACATTTAATTGATAAATGCTTCAAACTTCATAGGTATCCACAAAATACAACTTTCAAAGGGAGGAAATCTGGTGTTGCTAATGCTGCTGTTGCTTCAAATTCTGATGGTCATTTGTCTGTTCCTCAAGGGAATCCTGCTGCCAACCATGATTCTGTTTCTAAAACAGATGGTCAGTCTTCTGTGATACCTGGGTTGAGCAGTCAGCATTATGATCAACTGATGAATCTTTTACAACAATCCCAGTTAGGGGGTTCCACTGCTCCAAACCCTTCTCCCACGTGTGCTGTCAATTTTGCTGGTACTATGCTAACTGAGAGTCCAGTTTCTGATTCCAAAGTTTGCATGCTTACTAGTATTAATTCTGTGTCTTGGATAATTGATTCTGGTGCATCTAATCACATGACCTATGACAAACAACTACTTTTTAATCTTACACCTTTATCTGTTCCTTATCTTGTGTCCCTTCCTAATGGTTGCAAAGTAAAAGTAACTTGCATTGGTTCTTTTCAATTGACTTCTTCTATTGTTCTTCATAATGTACTGCTGATTCCTTCTTTCACACACAACTTAATTTCTGTCCATAAGTTGGTGAAGGAATTACATTGCATAGTCCTATTTTCTGAACATTCATGTTTCCTCCAAATGTTACAGGGCCCTTCTCTGAAGAAGCCACTGGATCTTGGTAACCAAACTATTGGATTGTATCAGTTGACATGGGTCCCTTCTTCATATTCCCATTCTTCAACAAGTTCTGTTTGTGCTGCTTCTACTTCATGTGATACTAGCAAGTTTAGTGTTTTGTCTTCTATACCTATTACTTGTAATGATACACTTCTATCTGATAATAAAGCTGTTTCATCTTCCTTACATGCGACTAGTCTAAATTGTAATAATGATTTAAATCATGATATGAATTACATTTGGCATTTGAGACTTGGTCATATTCCTTTTGCTCGCATGAAATGTATTTCTGGTTTATCATTCCCTTTTGCTTCTAAACAACCTTTCCCTTGTTCTGTTTGCCCTATGGCTAGACAAACAAGGCTCCCTTTCCCTGACAGTTCCATTAAATCCTCTAAACCATTTCAACTGATTCATGTTGACACATGGGGTCCCTATCACACTCCAACTTTCTCTGGATGTAGATACTTTCTCACAATAGTTGATGATTTTTCAAGAGCAACATGGACTCATTTGTTAGGTTCTAAAGGCAATGCCTTTTCAATGCTCAAGTCCTTTATCTATATGGTTACTGTATTATTCTCAAGCAGCTTCAGTTCCAGCTTGGCAGGATGCCATGAGAAAGGAATTTGAGGCTTTGGACACCAACCAAACTTGGGATGTTGTCCATCTTCCTCCTGGTAAGAAGCCAATTGGTTGCAAATGGGTTTATAAAATAAAGTACAGGGCTGATGGTTCCATTGGAAGGTATAAAGCCAGACTTGTGATTAGGGGGGATACTCAAGTTGAAGGGGTTGATTTCACAGAAACTTTTTCTCCTGTGGTCGAAATGTGTACTGTAAAATGTTGATTGCTGTTGCTGTGAAAACGAAATCGGAAGTTATTTCAATTGGATGTCAATAATGCTTTTTTACATGGTGATTTGGATGAGGAGGTGTACATGAAATTGCCTCCTGGTTTAACTGTATCTGCTTCTGTTTCTGATTCTATTTCCTCTCCTCTGGTTTGCAAACTTAAAAAATCACTTTATGGGCTGAGACAGGCTTCCAGACAATGGCATGCTAAGTTGTCTCATGCTTTTTCTCTCAGAGGATACAAACACTCTTTGAATGATTATTCTTTATTCATCAAAGGTACAACTGGGTCTTTAGTTATCCTGGCTGTGTATGTGGATGATATTATTATCACTGGTGAAGATAATGATGAAATCTCTGCTCTGAAACTGTTTCTTGATGAATAGTTTAAAATCAAGGACCTTGGGTCCTTGCATTATTTCTTGGGGATTCAGATGTCTCATGTTCCTGGTGGAATGATCCTCAATCAGCAGAAATATATTTCTGACCTGTTGCATCAGTTTGACTGTTCTGGTGTATCTTCTGTTGTTTGTCCTTTAGATACAAATGTCAAACTTCTTGCGGATTGTGGTGACCCATTACCCTCTCCTGATCAATATAGGAGTTTGGTGGGTAAGCTTTTATTTTTGACACATACCAGACCTGACATATGCTTTGCTGTACAGCATCTAAGTCAATTTCTCAAATGCCCCAGAGTACCTCATATGAATGCTGCTTTTCATGTGTTGAGATATCTTAAAGGCACTTCCTCTATGGGCCTCTTCTACTCTGCCAATGATGTTTTTTCTTTGAGTCGTTATTCTGACAGTGATTGGGCTGCCTGCCCTGATACCAGAAGGTCTGTTACTGGATTTTCTGTTCTTCTGGGAGATTCTTTGGTTAGCTGGAAATCCAAGAAACAACCTGTTGTATCTTTATCATCTGCTGAGGCAGAATATCGGGCTTTGAGCAAACTTGTGGCAGAACTTTCCTGGTTATCTCGTTTATTATCTGATCTTGGTGTTACTGTCCCTCTCCCTATATCTGTTTATTGTGATAGTCAATCTGCCATACACATTGCTACTAATCCAGTTTTTCATGAACGCACAAAGCACATTGAGGTGGACTGTCATTTTGTACGTGATCAGGTCAATGCTGGCTTCATTCAGTTGCTTCATGTTTCCACTTCTCGACAACTAGCTGATTTTCTCACAAAGCCCATTACTGGGACTGCTCTTCATCCTTTGCTGTCCAAGTTGAAGGTGGTGTCCCCCTCCAACTTGAGGGGGGGGGGGGTATTGACATTACTTAGATGTTTGAGTAGTTGTACAACTTATTTTGTATGCGTGATGTATATAAAGTGTATATAGTATAGGAGTATTGGGCTGTGATGTTGAATTGATGTGGGCTGTGATGTTGAATATGAGCCCAGCCACTTTCTGAGCCCAAACACTCACCTGACCCGGTCCGCTGCGCCCAGGTAACCGATCCGGTCCGCCCAGGTAAGTATATTTGTATATACTCTGTAAGGTTAGAAAGATCCAGAAGATCAGATTTTACTTTTCCTTTTCCCAAAGCTGGCTCTTCGTTTCTCTCAATTTTCTCCTCCTTCTCTCTACTCTCTCTCTCTAACTTTCTGTGATTTCTCTCGTATAATCTCAACATTCACAGGTTTTTATCATTTTAGCTTACCCCAAAAAAGTAATAGTTTCTGAAAATATGCATTGGGCTATAATTTATTTTGGAAACTTAGCGGAGCCGGATGAGTTTTCAGTTGCTATTGTATTTTAAAATAAAAAGGAAGAAATCAGGTGGCGGTGAGAAATTCAAAGCGCTACAAATTGGCATATAGCTTCGCGACGTGTGCAATGAATAGTTATGTGGGACAAAAGTTAGAAAAGTTAGGGGAGTCTACCATGACAGATTCAAAGGGTTCGTCAAGTATGATATCAATTTTCAAGCCAATTAGTTTAATTTTTCGTATCAGCTAGTAGAATCATTTTGTCTACTGTAGTTACAAGTGTGCCCCCATGGCCCGATTTGTAATCGGATATAGCTCAATTTGTTAACCGGACGCTGCTCTCGTTCTTTTTTTTTTTTTTTTTTGAGCAAACACTAGGCAAAGCCTAGAGTTAAAATTTTATTGATAATATAAAAGTAAAATTACAACATAATAATTTGAAAGTCCAAAGTATAGCATGATCATCACACAGTTCATAACACACTCTGTGGTGATATGCATCCTATAATTGAAATATTGATGCCAATCCATATAATTATCTAATGTTGGATAATTGCCACCCTGAACGCGCTATGTCACCTTTCCTTCCTCGAGGGAATGAGCATATGCTAATACCACCCATAGAGGTTGTATTGAGTGACATCGCATTAGGACTAGGCTGCGATTTATGAGTTTGATTGAGTATTATGAAACTCTGGACCATGACACAATAGCACCATTCAGTATCGCACTCAAAAAGGCCCATGTATGGTTCGCAACACTGTAGATTCCCTGCGTTATCCAGCACTGTTGCATTGATGGATTGAAACTGCATTCCCTATCTTTGTTGACTAGTCTCGATCAATTCACTAGCATACATTGCACAACATTCTTGAAACCGATATTTGAGCCTCCCATATTGTCGATACTGCTGGTTGACTGCATTGAGAGCAGTGGATTTTGGGAGCTCCCATAGCTTGAGAAAAAGATAGACAGGCGTGCAAAAAACTGCTCCAAACGATGCAGCACCTGTGACAGCTGCTATTTCTGATATTTCCCAAGACAAAAATTGGTCCTTGTCTCAAGAAAAACTCATATGTAACGTTGAAAAGCATTGCTTGAGTCGCGTGCTTCAAAAAGCATGCTAGAGAGTGCTGCTTTCCCCAACACAGATGTTGGGACTTGATTCCAATTATATTTTATTGCTGCCATTTCCGTATGGCTGGTGCATTTGAAAGTATTGGCAGAATTGAAAATGTGAGTTGCAATATCCAAGGCACTACAATATCAATGTTAACTAGGCTTCCCAATGTCATGCGCGTGCTAACTGAATACCAGCTTTCCTTCAACAGCCTTAGCATTATCCTCATAATCTTTTTCATCATCAGCAATAGTCCGACAAATTTTTTACATACACATTTTGGCATTTAGTGGTGCAGTCCAGTTCTCTTTCCTGTTTGCTATCTTGCAAGAAAGATTGTTGCCAACGCTTGAAAATGTGTCCTGTAATGCTTAGTGAATCATAGTCCATTGTTTGTCTTGATCCATTTATTTGCTGATCCACTCTTCCATTGTATGCAAATCATAGTCCAGCTGTGGATACTGCAAAAAAGAGAAAACAGTTAGTGAAAAAGATTTCTCAAAGATGCCCTTATTGCCTTCTATTTCTTTCTCTACTTTCTAGCAACTCTTATTCTCAGTTTTGTACATTGTAGCTTATCGTTATTTACAATCCTCCTGCTCCAGACATCAAGATCCCATAAGTGAAAACATTCGATGTTACCACAATCAAGAGCATGGTTTGCCAGGTGGTCTGCTAGGCTGTTACCCTCTCTGAGAATGTGAGATACCTTGAAGTTACACCCCGATTTGAGAAAATTGATTTCCTCCACCATATCCATAATGTTCCAGGGTGGTTTTCATTGTCCATCTATGATCTTTTGAAGCATCAGTGAATTTGTCTCGAGCCAAACATTAGACATATTCATTGATTTGCACATTCTCATTGCCTCTACTATTGCTGTTGCCTCAGCTTCATTGTTAGAGCCCTCCTTAATTTCTCTTCCTTCTGCATATATCAAGTCATCTCTGTCATCTCTTAAACAAAACCCAATTGAACTTATCCCTAGATTCCCTCTACATACTCCATCAGTATTCACTTTTATCCAACCTGTTGACGGAAATTCCCATAGCACTTTGTCGACCTTCAGACGTGGTGTATATTGTTCCATCATAGTTAGAAGATCAATCCACTTGTGAGGTACATGAAGACCTGGTTTTTTCAGTTGTATTAGTGATTGTAGCGTTGACGAAATTTGATATATAACTCTATTTACTAACACTGATTCGCCGTATTTCAAACTATTTCTTCTCTTCCATAACTCCCATACAATGCATGCAGGTAAAGCTTGAAAAACTAATTTAAGTCTAGGTACAACTGGAGTTGTCCAGCATTTTGTAATTGCTTGATGTAAAGACAAACCTTCTGAATGAATTCCTGCTCTCGTTAGGAAGTACATCCATACAGTCGAAGCTGCATTTGATGTGAAGAATAGATGAGCTAGAGACTCCTCTTTAGAATCAGCACAACACCAACATTTAGAAGCCATTGAATATCCTGCTCTACGCAAGAAATCATCAAGTGGCAGTTTTGCTTTCCACACCTTCCACAAAAAGAAAGATATCTTGAAAGGTAGGCCTTTGACCAATATCATCATGTAAGCGATCCTTGGATTTTCTCTTCTTCTCAAGTAATCCCATGCAGTTTTTACAGAGAAATGTCTCTTTGGTTCAAGCATCCAGACCGAAAAATCTAACTTTGCACATTCTTTTGGTCTGTACAATGTGATTAGCCCACTCTTCAAGTAATTTTTGAAGTAATTTTTCCACATTCCACATACCATTATCAATCAAATCATTGACGTTTTGTATGTTTTCATCAATGGGGAAAGTTGTTGGAATTTGAAAATATAATGCACCCATCTCTGTCCAATTGTCGAACCAGAATTGAGACGATCCCATTCTCAATTTCCAGTAGATTTGATGGTCAATCAATTCTCTGCATTGAAGCATTTTCTTCCAAGCGTGGGATCTACCCTTCCAAGGTACTATTACGGGATTTGATTTCTTACAATATTTTTGACATATAAAAGCACTCCATAGACTTGGTTTTGTTCTAAAATTCCACCACATTTTGCAGAAAAGTGCCTTGGATACATCATGAATGGATCTGAAACCTATACCCCCTTCCTCATAAGGCATACATAGGTTTGTCCATGATGACCAATGTCTTGTATTTCCTCCCACATAGTGCTCCAGAAAAATTTCGCAAAAATGCTATGTAATTTGGAAATGACATATTTAGGAGGATTAACTGCTAATAACATATGAATTGGCATACTTTACAGAACAGTTGCGATCAATACATCCCTTCCGCCTACCGAAAGGAGCTTTCCTTTCCACGACTGTAGTCTGTACATAACCTTTGAAATTAATGCCTGATAGTAATCACTCCTTCTTGCATAAAATATAGGACATCCAAGATATGTCATTGGGAAACACTGTTTTCCTATACCAGTAATCCTTTCCACCTTGTTAGTCACCTCATCTTTCGTTGAATAATGCAGATATATGGCTGATTTGGCTTTATTAACCAGTTGACCAGAAGCTGCTTCATAATCTTGCAGTCAATCACAAGTGTCAACGATTTTTCATCTGATGAGCAGAAAATGATTGTATCATCTGCATAAGCCAGGTGGTTTGTTTTTGGGCTCCATTTGGGAAGTCTAAATCCGCAGAAGAACCGGTTATTATGCAGTGAGTTCTTACCTCTAGACAATTCTTCTGCTGCTAGAAAGAATAAGGCAGGTGATAGAGGATCTCCTTGTTTTACTCCCCTAGACGCTTTGAAAAAACCATTTGGTTTTCCATTTATTAGAATAGAGTACCAGTTATTCCTAATCAAATCATATATCAAGCCAATAAAATCTTTAGGAAATCCCATCTTCCTTAGCACTTTTGTGAGGAAAATCCATGATAATCTATCATAAGCTTTTGTCATTTCTAGCTTTATCACAACATTTGGTCCTGCTTTAGTTCTTACCCTGATATCCTTAATGATTTCTTGGGTTAGCAGAACATTCTCTACGATATTTCTTCCCTCTACGAAACCTGCTTGCTCCTCATAAATTATGTTTGGTAATAGTTCCCCCAACCTTTCATGAATGACTCTTGAGAAAATCTTATTAACAAAATTACTAAGACTGATAGGTTTCATGTCTGCGAAGTGAATCACTTATTTTTCTTTGGCAATAAAACCAGATTTGTGTGCATCACACTCTTTGGAAGCTGGTGACCGCAGAAGAAGTACTTGACCATGCCGACCACATCTCCTTCACAGCATGATTGGTAGAAAGCTCCAGTGAATCCTTCTGGACCGCCTGCTGAATCCCCATTCAGCCCCATTACTGCTTTCTTTACTTCTTCATTCGAAGGTAAGGCCATCAATATCTCATGTTGACCAGTATCTATCATTGGAGGTACATGTATTAAAAGATCAAAATCATTGGGAAAATACCTCTTAGTAAATAACTCTTTGTAAAATTTTACAGCTTCCTCTGCTATTTTGTGATCTTCTTCAATCCAATTACCATCTATATCCTGGATTCTTGATAATTTTAGTCTTTTCCTTCTCCTATTAACCTAAGCATGAAAATTTGTTGTGTTTCTATCACCATCTTTGAACCACATCATGCCTGCTTTTTGTTTCCAAAATATTTCTTCTAATGCAAGATATTTAATCAATTCAGCTTGAACCTATCGTAATCTTTGTCTGTTTATCTGAGTAGGATTAATTTCAAATTGATTTTCATGAATCAGTACCACCTCCTCTAGACCTGCAATCTTCTGGAAAATATCCCCATATGTAACTCTGCTCCAAGTAGAAAGTGCATGTTTAAGCTTTTTTAACTTGAAGTTAAAATTGCTGAAGGGATTTGCACTAAAATCACCGTTCCAGGTCTCTTTGACTACATATTTAAAAGATTCATGCTTTATCCAAAAATTAAGAAATCTGAACGACTTCTTAACTGGGGGAGTGTTTATATTACATTTGAGCAGCAAGGGGCAATGGTCAGAGCCTATTTTGGACAAATGAGTTACCTCCAACCCAGGAAAGGTCTGTTGTAGTTCATCATTTCCTAGACATCTATCTAGTGTTTTGAAAATACATTCCTCTTCTGATCTTCCATTCCACCATGTGAAAATGCTTCCTTTAAACCCCAAATCGTTTAAAGAGCATGAGATTATGCAATGTCTGAAGTCATCTACTTCGAAGAACGAGATTGGCAAGCCACCAAACTTCTCTTCCTCATCCCAAATCACATTAAAGTCTCCTCCGGACCAGCCATGGAACAGTAATGTGCGATGCCATTGAATATAGAGAATCCCATAGCTTAATTCTTTCAATACGATCGCATTTTAGCATATACTAGCGTGAGGATGAGCTCTGCATGTGTTTCATTGTGCACCAATTTTAAAGTAACTGTTGATTCAAATTATACAGAATATTAAATTCAAAAATTTCATCAATAAAAGCCCAAATCTTGTTCGACACATTCACTACAGCTTGGGCCAAACCAATTCTTGCTCTATATTTCTCCATTTTGTTAGACTGCTGCATAGGTTCAATGATTCCTATGAATTGAAATTTATGTTTCCGATGCATGGTAACCAGCCTTTTAAATGTTTGCTTTGTATTTACTGATCTCACATTCCAGATAATGGCATCCATTATAAGTTTTTGTGTTCGGACAGAATGCTCCTTGTTTTTACTACCTTGGACTGTGCATTTGAATTCTCTTTTGACTGTTTCTTTTTTTCTTTTGCTGGGAATTTCACGAGTTCAATATGTCTTGAAGACATACCCCCATGCTTGGCAACATTAAGGAAAATTTGAGCAGTGGATTCTTCCTCCAAATCTACATCTCTTATTTCCGCGTGGGTCGCAGTGTTATGTGTTTCTACTGCTGCTTCCTTAATAGAGTTTAGATTTGCATCCCTTATTGCATAGACTTGCACTGACTTGTTTTGGATTTCTTCTACACTTTGCTCTTGATTTGTATCTGAATTTTCTGCTTCACTCAATAGTTGATTATCACCAATATGCAAAGTTCCTCCTGGATCTATGGTATTGATATTTCCTTTTGATGACTTTTTTGTTTCTGAATTTGTGCATTCCATTGCGATTTGACTATCATTTGCATTATTTGCATTATCCATGCCTTTAGCCGTTTCATTCTCATTTTCCAAGTTTTTTTTTCTCCCATTCCATCCTCACTATGCATCGATTCTGGAATTTGACCATCTTGTAAGACTTCCTCTGTTTGGTTGTCAAATTCTTCATCTTCTACCAATTCATTTTCTTTGTTGTTTGCTAATTGTTGCTCATTACTAGGGTTATTGACCTGAATTGCATTATTTTTAAAAACTGCCTGAACCCATTGTTTAGTTGAAGGATCGTTGAGATGCTGCTCTTTCCCCATCCCTTGTTGTATACCAGCTGGATTATTTTGTTGATTGTTGTGTGACTGACTTTTGGACGAGCTTGGAGATGTATTTTTTTGTGCTACTTGGGAGGCTGATGCTACCTGTTCCTTTATCCCATTTTCCACATCTGTGTGCGGAATCTCCTTGTTGCTGTCGGATTTTGAACTGTGTTTGCCTCTATGACTTCCATTTGGTTTATTACATTATCCTCATCATTTTCCTTTTGTAGCAATTTAAAATTGTTGGTAGTATGGATTTGTTTATTGAGCTTGAGATTGTTACCAATAACTACTTTGCTTTGTGAAACTGAGACTTCGGCTTGTTTTCCTTTGCGTAGAGTCCTATTGTCACGAACCTCTTTCCATTGATGTGCAGCTGAATCAATTCGACCAACACGCTCCTTCGAGACTGCATTATTGTGCTCTATTACTCCTTTGGCTATTTTTTTACCGTTAAAAAAGTCCCTAGCATCCCCTTGAAGTTTGACAACATCATCTTCCTCTAGTCCAGATTTTTCTGTTTTAAATCTAAAAGTATTCTCGTCGTGTCCTTGATGTTTGCAACAAACACAATATTTAGGAAGGTTATCGTACACAATTCGTTGATGTAACTTGATAGATTTTCATGAAACAGAATCTAAAATATGCAGTATGATCTTTTTAGGAAGTTTATCCAAAAGATCTACCATAACCTTTACTCTTGCCGCACTAGGTCTCGATCTGTCCTGTGTTGCCTTATCAACAGCAAGAGGTTTTCCAACAGATGAAGCTATTGACATTAAAGACCTCTTAGCAAAAAAAATTCGTGGTAAACCTGGAAAAAAAATCCATACAATTGCCTTCGATGTTTCCTCCTTCGGATTGAAATCGAAAGACCATGGAAATGTTCTGAAAAAATATTCATCTCCTTTGGATTTAAGGTATCCAGTCGACATTGAAAGGAAGTGAACATAATCATTGAAAAGATCGAATCTGACCAATAGATGCCTAAATTCCAGCAATCCCATATTGCAATGACCTTTAACATCAAATTGCAACGAAAAAAGTCTTCTCAAATCCGATATATCAGGTCTGCCATAGGAAAATATTAAAACAACAGCTTGGTGTAAACCTTCCTCTCTATTGAAGTTGTGAACGTCTTCCATAGTGAATTGAATTACTGGACCCTCATGGTCGAAATTAACTGTGCACAGCTCGATTTTTGACTGAACAGGTTGTTTATCTTGAATGATTGCAGCATATGATGGCTTTTAACCTTGTGTTGAATCTGATGGAACATTATTTTTATCACTCTCTCCCAGAGTCAAAAACTGGGGAGAGATCTGCGCTGCCATGGCTGTCAAAATCCGGTCAAAGTATAATCGTTAAACCCAACAATCATCCATTATTCAAAATAATTCTTCAATCTACAGTGAATTGATTTAATTTAAGATCTTGAAGAAATGGAAACTGATTGGGATAAGAGAAAGATATGGGTATGATCCCAAAGAAAATGGGAATATTATGACACTACAATTGCCAGCATCCACCGCCGGAATTTTTATCCGATGAATAGTTAATGAATGCTATTTACACGATGAATAGTGATCATATTTCCATTCTTCTCTTAGAGAGAAGGCAGAGAAATTTTCTAGAGAGAGATTTATGTCATTTATGTTGTTTAATGTGAGTTTAAGACATGTTGCTCTCGTTCTGGCTTGTTAATAGTAGTAAAAACTTGTCGATATGTTTATGTGGGGCCCACGTCCAGCTAGACGAGACTCGAGTTAAATTGCAAATTTGATATGGAGCTTGATGGAGGCCAATTTTGTACTACTACAAAGTAGCAAGAGTGATCGAAGCAACTTTTACCCGAGATGAACGGGATCGTTTTTTACAGGGAGCTAGAGATTGGAGTTGAGTTTCTATTTAAATTGCCATTGCGTAATTGTTCCTAATTTCATTTCTTTTCATAATTGCTTTTTTCATAGTACTTCTAATTTTTATACTACTATGATGCTAAACAGAGCTCAGTTAAACTAAGAGTAAGTTATTGGAGATTGCTAAATAGTTAAAAGGCACTAGAGAAGTGACTATCTTCTAGGTGGATTATTAACGGATTTTTGAGTCTAAGGCTAGATTGTCATATTTGGAGATTACGATATAACCATTGCACGATTCTACTCACTCTATACCTCTCGGTAGTTTGAGTAATTTTCCCCTAATTGTCATTCTCAAGACCAATTGGCTGTGATAATCTGTTCAAGCAATGGGGGTTCAAATCGGCTATTACTATCTCTAGGTTTAACCCTTTAATTGGGGCTATCAATCTCTTGACTACACCCTAATTTCTTGTTGGACCGATTCTATAGACTTAGGCCCTCTATTTCAAGAAGAGCAAAAGTCAACTAGGCCTAAACTAGTGTTTGCAACCACTAGTTCATTATTAAAAATCCTAAATTAGGCCAAATATTTAACACCCTTAGACAATCAATCCTTAAAATACAAGACCTATTAATTACCCACACTCGGGTTGAGCCACAACCCTAGCTAATGGATCTAGCTACTCATGACTATAGAAGAAAATAAAGAAATAGATAAATAAAAACTCATAATAATTAATTACTAGATAAAACATTAAGATTCAATGATGAAGTTAAGCTAAAATTACTCAAAATATAAAAGTACTACTGTTCACGAGTGCAGCTATTCGTCAAAATACAACTGATAACCTAAAAATGGGAATATAAAATATTAATACTAGGCCAAAAATTCTAAATAAAAATACCCCTGCAAGGCTAGTGCGAACTCCACAAAATCGAGTGTGGCCGCATTAAGGCTCTTGGTTGAAATAATTAGCTCTCTGAACTTGGGCTTTGCGGACTGCACAAAGTCGAGTGCAGCTACGGTGGCTTCTTTTTCGGTCCTCACAAAATAGACTATGGACCGCATTGAAAATAATCCTCCAATCTTGGCACTCTCTAAAGCTGGTCATTGCAAACCGCACAAAGTCGACTGGGGTAGCAATGAAATCAATGCGGTCCGCACAAAATACTCTGCGGCCGCATTGCTTGGCTGCTTGAAAATCAAACTCTCTAAACCTCCTCTTTCTGGACCGCACTAGTCCTGTTATAGCGAGCTTGGCCTTATTCTTGGTGCTTGTGCATGTTTCACTACTTTTTGAGCTGGTTTTGATAAATTATCACCATGTTGACCAAACCCTGTAATCAAGTACAACATGTGAGCCTTTCGGACTATTTTTTACATATTTCTAATAAAAACTTAAGCTTTTGCTTGTCCTCAAGCAAACAAAATAGGACCTATCCCATAAGAGTAGATCCAAGAAAATTCAGCTGATCTAAAGTGACCTCATCTAGCATCAATTGGGACTAACAATTGCCCTAAATTTAAATGAATCATTATTAACATTCACTCTTTTAAGCACCATGGATTTAGTGTGACACAATAGTATCAAGAGTTGAGTTAACACATAAAAGAAACTCTTTCTATTACTTTGGTCATTGTAGCACCCAAACTCAGACATCCTTAACTTTTCCTAAGCAAACCTCACCTTTAGAATTATAGCACTCAGAACGAGGTTAATGGAAATATAGTCATCTCTCTCAAAGAAAATCCACAAGTCCGCCTCTAGGTACCATATGCTTTTCGCTTATGTGAGTCACCACTAATGTAAGCTTCATTCAACTCAAGATCATATAGGGCTTTTGTGGAGATATAGTGAAGGCTTTTGGTTTAGGGTAGGAAATGTTTGGTCTAAGTAGGTTCCTTCTTCCCTTTAGCACTTCTTTTTCATTAATTTGGCATATATTCACTTGACTTTTTATGTCTATTTACTTCTTTCTAAAGGATTAGAAAGACACACTGTCACTCTTTCTTGTTCATTTCAATCTTTTTCTCCTTTCTTAACTTTCCACACATTTCACTCTTTGCTTTTATTGAATCCTTTCATTCCTTTACAAATTGAACATTGTTTTTGTCTTTCTAATTTTTTTCTTTTTATTGCATTTTCTTTTCTTCATTTTGTACCTTTTTTACCACTTTGTTGCAATCCTTGTCTCTCCCCCTAACTTATACTTTTTCCATGTGCTAATGAACGATCAAGTGCCAAGAGAGGGTATCTTTAGAACGGGTAAAGCCTTATGTCATGGTTATGGAAGGAAAAACGTCTAAGGCTCAAAAGGTTTGACTAGGGATTTTATCATTGGAAGTGTTCAAGATAACATTCGGATCAAGGAGAGCCTATAATAACGTTTTAAGTCAAATTACATTTAGGATTTCTCCTAGACAAACATTCAGGGCAAGTTCTAGACTAATTATTCAGGACTTGGACTTGCAATACAATTTCTCACTACACAAGGAATTGCTAAAGACACGGAGGCGGGGGACCACAACAACCTTAGGAAATATTTGAGCAACACAATGGTCCCGAAAAACCACTTGATGATTATCAGCAAACACAAGAGTCGCAACATCACAACTTTCACCATCCTTCACACAACGATTTGTTTTTGACCATGAGATCAAAGAAAAATGTGTTAGCCCCAAGTGAAGATTTGCTTAAGGAACCCTTACCAACTAACTACTAAAAATCACAAAGAAAATAGACTTAAACCCTTAAGAAGTTTATCATGCCATTCATCATCAGAAATAGCCACCCGGTTCACATATATTCCACCTTTAGAAAGAACCATGGTAATAAGAAAACCAAAGGCTTATTGCAAAAACTCAAAACAAGAAGCTACGAACATCAAATAAGAAGCTAAGAAAGAGAAAAAAATGCGAAAGTAAAATGAATATGTGCAAGAGGGGATTTAATCGAATATACAATAGGGAGAATAAATATATACATAAGATCGAAACTTGTATATACAGACCCAAAGTAAAAAGTATGAAAAGTGCAATAAAATTCTAAAATTATATATGTACCAAAGATAAAAAGGAAATAAGGCATAAAATATCGTTATATCTACATTCATCCAACATCTCAAAATAGGGCTACTCAATCTGTCTGCATGGAATCATGAGTCTAGGTCCCTGGGTCCTCTGTCTGCTCGAGAACCTATGACTGGCTCCTTCTGATCTGTGGCTCTACAGGGACTGGGGCCTGACGTGGATTAAGCGCTGGGCTAATTCCTGAGGTTGGCTGGACGAACCTTCCTGCAGGTCCTCCAACTATATAACTACATCGTCAAACCAGGGAATCACCCTCCTCCTCTTAAGAGGCCTTTCGTACTCCTGAACTGGCTAGGGTTGAGCTATTGGTGTTGGGTCATGCAATAGAAAATCCAAATGGAGATGATCCACCTTCAGCCTATCAACCTCTACCTTGAGCTCTTTAACCTACTCCTTTGAAGCCCGAGTCTTCCTCATTCTCAATACTTCCTTTGCAAGCTCCTTAAGTGCCTTCCTATGTGAATCTAAAGCGACCCTAATCAATTGGTGTTTCTAAAATATCTTCTTCTGGTTGTCCAGAAGCTCCTTAAGAGTGTCCTCAATGGACAGTGGGACCTGTGGAGGAGGAGGTGCTGACTAGGCTGTCACTGTGGTAGATAGTACAGACACCTTATAAGTAGTTGTTTGCATCTATTTGTTGACGCTAGCGAGGTCCTGGCTCATACAGTGGGAAGTCAATGGGTATGCAATGGTGTAGGGTATCTCTAGAATTATAGAAGTGGTGTACCTGGGCCTATGTCTGCTGAGATGGAAGGAGGCTGAGTAGGGGCCACTACTACTACTGGCTCTTCAGACTGGCCAGTTAATGTAATAGCTTTGCCCTTCAAGTGCTTATCCTTAGGGTTGTCATCAGCCTGCAGGCTGTACTAGGAAAAGGGAGCCTATCAAACTTCTGCTTCTCCGTAGATAAGTCCTCCAGGTACATGTTCAGCAAGTTGGGAAAAGAATAACTTATGTCACCTTCGTTTACCACCTGCGTGATAACTTGGGACATCACATTCCCAACGTTAATCGGGTACCTCACCAAGGTTGATGCTACCAATATAGCCTGGTGAAAAGGGAGTAAGTTGTCGTGGGTAGTGGGGTCTAGCCTATTGCAAACAAATGTCTCCAATCCCTTAGCCTCAAAAATCAGAGTTCACCTCCAGATCTTTACTCCCACAATCAACCAATCAGGGGTGGTACCTGTGATTGCCAAATACTCTAACAACCAAGGACGTGTTGCATCCCCCAATTCCATCTTCTCCAAGTACAAGGACTCATCTTTCTTCGTGAAGCCCAGGTAATCGTTTATGGTCTTTCTATCAAATTTCACCTTCATGTTCCGCACTTTGGTGATTGTGGTACCAGTTTTTAATGTGGGTCACATTTTTGTAGAACTCCTTCACCAAGTGCTTATTGGCCTGCTCCAACTTCCCTATAAAATACTCTCATCCAGCTCTCTCTCTCTGAAATACTCAACTTATTGGGCTTGTTAGGCTCCAGTTCATATATAATGAATTTAAGCTCAGGTATTAACTTCTTCTCAGGCCACCACTCTCTGAACATGTGGTAGGCAACCTCACTCACAAATCGATCCTCCCATGCCTTCGGTTTTCTAGTCCTATCTACCCCACCTACATGGGGATCACCTCTTTCTACTGCTTCCTTTTTCTTCTACTACGGGATGCTCTCCGAATAGTGAAGATGTAGGAATATGGAGTATTCATTTCCACTACTTGCTGATGAGCCCTTAGACGACTCAAAAGATATAAGCACTTAAGCCTGAGTAGTGGGGGAGGCTAGAGGTGTATCTCTCAACATGTCTCTCCGTCCAATCGGGAACATACTCTGACACGGATTCTAATGAATCCTCCCGGGAAGGCTCATACTCACTCCCTGATTGGTCAATAGCTCTGTCTGCAACATTAACGAGCCTCAGGATGTTTTTGATTTTTTGACGGGCTTGCCGAGTCATTCTTGTCATGCCCCATCCCCTACCCAGAGAGGACTCTCCTTTTCCTTTATGTTTATCACTTTTGCCTCGTGATTTTACCATCATTTGCAAACAACATTTAGTTATGGTTTGTTAGTATCAGTAGAAACAATAAGATGCAAAGTTGTAGAAAATTTGTTACAGACAGTTCAAGGTTGCACAATGTGAACCGCACAAAATGAAGTGTGGCCACAAAGGGGCCATACGGACTGCAAAAAATGTACTACGGTTAGCACAAATGTGGGGTTCATAGTACACACTCTCTAAATCAATGCACCATGGACCGCACAAAATGGTATTGCGGTCCGCATTGAGGCACCGCGGACCACAAAAAATTCATTGCGGCTGAGGTCCTCAAATGTTAGCAGTCAGAACTTTTTCATTATGGTCCGCACAAAATAGCATTTTGGACCGCACAAGGGCACCGCAGGCTGCACAAAATCTATCGCGGTCCGCACTGAGTGCCCATCAGCAATACCAACCTAGGGTTCATATTTTGTTAATTTTTAGTCCAATTATTCGCCTATTCATGATTCCCCAAGTGTTGCCTCATTGTTTTAACTACCTAGTCCTAATTGAAGCAGTATTTAACTAACATAAGTGTTACATGCGTTTTTCCTTAAAATCTCGTCTTTAGTTTATTGACGTAGACTCGGGGATGAGATTACCTGGAGGTTAGCATATTTATGCTATTTATGGCAAGCAATAACTAAGTACCATGAAAGAAAGGGTACACGAATTAAAGAAAATGAGTTCCATTGAAGGTTATTGATTTGGAATAAAATCCGAGCCGAGCGATAATACTCGATAATTATGAACTAGTATCATACAAAGTACCATATGATCACTGTAGTATAATATATAACATATATATGGATTATTTTAAAAATAAATAAAATTTTAAGTAATTTGTAATAATTTAAAAATTATATAGGTAATTGATTAATTATCGGATACCCAATTAACTAATAAATAGATTAAAAAAATTAATTAATATCCCATCCCCACCCTATGTGGCAAAAAGCCACAAAGTCACTTAGCCGGGTGTTTAATGTGTAATAATCAAAGTAATAACTCAAGTCTTGATAAGATTTCTATATCTTATCCATAACCTTTAGCAAGAATGCCTTGAAAAGGCTTACAAAAAGAATAAGATCTGCCTTTGGCATTAAAAGCCAAGGAATTGAAAACGTTCCATTTTAAATCAAAGCAGAAACGTTCTACTTTCAAAACCAAACGTGATTCCTCCAAAATCAATGAATCCAAATGTAATTCTTTCCAAACTTCAAACGGACAAAAACGTGTTCCCCTAAATTCTCAAAAACATTTTCCTCTCATTTTCAAGAAACCAGAATTGTTTCGTTACAAAAAATTTTAAGAATCAGAAACAAGTTTTCCTCCATGAATTTCTAAGATGCGGAGGCAAAATTTCGTTCAATCAACAAAGGTTTTCTAGCGAATTATTATGCAAAGTTTTCCCCACTCCAGGTATATTGAGGCTATCACTTCTTTCTTTTGGCAAGATCCATACAATGCGACCGAAATATGCAAATACACAAATTTCATGAATAACTCTATTCGTAAAAGTATTAGAGATATCTATGTTCTTGAATTTTCGTCTATCATTATATTTTGTCATCTGTTTATGGGTCTAAGAAAAATACGAAAATTGAAAAGAATTTATTTTATGATATTGCTCAAATGGCAAAATAGTCTTATGCAGCTCCGAAAGATTTTATTAACGTACTTTTCATGCATCGGATTCATGTGCATTAATCCATGACCAGATGGTGTTATATATATATATATATATATATATATATATATAAATATATATATATATATATATATATTTATATATATATATATATATATATATATGTGTGTGTGTGTGTGTGTGTGTGTGTGTGTGTGAGAGAGAGAGAGAGAGAGATATGGGAAAGGTTATAGTGTTATATACGCACCACCACCTGACCGGCTGGTATACATCGATGATTTTATCCACAGTGGCCGATATGATATGATGGGATATCCGCAGAGGCTGATGATATATATATGTATGTATATGTATATATCTGTGTGTGTGTGTGTGAGAGAGAGAGAGATATGGGAAAGGTTATAGTGTTATATACGCACCACCACCTGACCGGCTGTCTGATGATGTTATGAAACATGTACCTATGCACGACATGATATTCATATGTATATGCATGATGCTAAAAGTATTTCATGATTTACATAGTTATTCAGACTTGTAGGTTGAGTCAAGTACCATATATTTCTTCCATGTTCGTTGTAAACTTATTGATGTGCCTTACATACTCGATATATTTTTGTACTGACATTCCATTTGCCTGGTATCGATGCATTTCATGTACGCATGTCCGATAGACAGGTCGAGAGCCCTCCAAGTAGTCTATCAGCTCAGCGGAATATGTTGGTGCACTCCATTTGCTTCGGAGTTGCTTGCTTGGCTAGTATGATTTAGACGTGTATTGTTTGATATGGCGAGATTCTGTCCCAATCTTTATGACATTTGTGTACTCTTAGATGCTTGTGGACATATGTCGTATACGTGAAGGATTGTACAGCTTTGTCGGGCTGTGTCTTGAGTTTAGAAATAATCATATTGCCCTATTAGGCTCGTATGTCATGTGTATATGATAATGTAATAAGAAAGATACATTATGTTGGTACCTGGTTGAGTGAGGTACCGGATGCCCGTCACAGAGCATTGGTTTGGGTCGTGATAAAAGTGGTATTAGAGCATTTGTGTCCTGGGGAATCTATAAGTAGTGTCTAGAAGAGTCTTATTTATGGGTGTGTCGTGCACCATACTTATAAACAGGAGGCTATACGGCATTTAAGATTGTCACTCTTTCTTCTTACTCTAGATTGTGTGGTAGAGCCCACTTATAAGAATTCATGTCGCGAACTACTATTTTAATTCGTAACAAGACAATGCCTATTTTTAGAAAGATGATCGATAAGAGATATAGCCGTGGAAGGGTTGAATTAGAGTAACTTGGTTTTTCATCATGCTTATGATAAGTAAATGTGAGTTCTTCAGCAGATCATATGCGTATTGAAAGGTGTAAGCCTCTTGATAAGAAGCCTTAAGGAAATAATGCCTATCTGCCTTTCCGGTGAGAGCAAATAAGAGATTAAGAAGATAAATACAAGTTTCAACAAGAAAAAGAAGAAACATAAAGAATGGTAAAAGTTGCCCAGTTAACAAAGGTTAACGTTATTATAACTAAGGCAGAGGCACATAAGCGTTTTGAGTTATATTTAATAGTAACAGAGGTATATACAATTGGTCGTACCCATTCCAGAGATTGGGATAGTTGATATTTCCAATGGATATTGCAAATATGCTAATAATCTCCTTTTGTAACACTTAGATGGTACACTTTAAAATAGTGTAGTCAGATACGAGTATTACAAAGATGCACTATAAGCCTTGAAGGGATGTATATTACTTTAGTATGGCTCGCGTCCCTAATAAAGAGAAAACGTTAGGCAACTTGAAGAGCCATTGGATGGAGCAAAAGGAAGTTAAAAGCAAAAGAATATCTTGTTCAAGTTTTCAAAATAAAGAGATAAGCATAAATGTTAGCAGAAAATAAGAAAAGAGTTAATGAAACATTATGAGATGTGGTACATGGATGACAATGGTAGATCAAAAGATGACAAAATTACAAAATCTATAGTCAAGTGAGGGAAGAGATAAGGGGTGATAGGCCTTAGGTCAACAAAAGAGTATAGGCCATACAGTCATGTCCTCATTTCGAGAAATATGTTCGCAACTCTAGCAAGATTACCAAGAGGAAAAGTTAGATCCTAGAGTAATAGAAATCAGTATTGGCTGGTGAATAAGGTAAAATAAATATGAATTAGGGACTGAGTTATTTGGTAGTAGTCAGCATCATGAGAATTTCAAATCGCATTCCGGTGATAATAGGACGGACAACAGAATAAGGTTCTAGAGAAATTAAGAGGATGGTCATTCAGGAAGACGCTTCCATAAAGAAAGCAATGTTATAAAAGTTAAGCTTAAGGGACAGTATGTACCAGTTACATTAAGCGTCATCCTCGCGAGTAAGGGAATGTTTCATCTTTGGTACAAAAGGATAGCCGAGGCGAGTAAGGGTCGTTTATAATGTGAAAGGAAATTCAAAGATGAAGAGGAAAAATATCTATTGTCAGGTTGCCATAGCTCCAAGTCTTTGTACTCCCCTAAAGAGGGGGGAATATGGAGTAATGAATGAAGAATGCGGTAAACAAGAAAAAGGAATGAGATTACACTTATTCTTCTCATACGTATATGCTACAATTCCAGAGTATTATGCAAAGACGACATCAATGAGAGGAAGTAAGAGTCCCTGCCCGAGATGTCATTGATAGAGCTAGTGCGAGACAGTTAAGACAAAGGAAATAACCCATGAAAGATTTCACGGATTATTGACATGAGAATGGGCCAACGAGCAGTTAGAAGTTGATTTAGGAAGAGCCTAGTTACGACTAGACAAGAAGTTGCAGACACATTAGTATATCATGCCAGATAAATGTAATCAACCCCAACAAGGAGAATTTGGCCCCGTGGGTATGACGTTATAATACTTGAGATATATCTATATTGGAGTTGGAGAAGTTAAAAAGTTATTGTATGAGTGTTACGAAAATAAAAGAGAGTGCTACTAGGAGGACGGTGAAAAATAAGTCCAGAAGCAACCCCACAAGCACAAGGGAGCGGAGATAAGTAACTACGGATAAGTATATGCAAGGAAGGATAGTAGAAGGTCCGTCAAGTATACGGTATAATAAGCTCGCATCTTTACAAGAGTCAAAGGATCCTCTCTAAGTACTACGGTGAAGGACTAGGTTAGGAAATGAGGAAGAAGGTCTCAACCTAAGCACAATGACCTAATGAAGAAAGGATCATGTAATAGCAGTCTCACAACAAAAATTGTATGCCCTCCAAAAGAAACTGGCACCTACTGTGGCTAATGAACCGGGAGAATGATCGAATGCAATATTCGAGCCTATGTGAGTTGCACAAAAAATTCTGGCATGTGTGGGAACTAGGATGAGTTAAGTATGAACGCAACAAGGGGCTGAAAGACTAGGAAACATAATTGCATACATTTAAAGAAAGCTCGGATGGAAGGAAAGGAATTATTCGATCAATGATCCAGAGTTAGAATGTCATGGATACACTCAAGATTTTGGAGCATTATATTTGTTGACAATCATACAGACATAGAAGACTCCGGTATAAGTTAAAAAGAAGAATTGAGCCCAGGGCATAGACAAAGGATTGAAATGTTAGAAGACTCTATCATTGATACTCCATAACTCCCGTGGAAGGCTAAGGTAATAACTGATACCATGAGCCACAGATCGAAAGATATCATAAGCCCACATCACCCAAGTAAATCAGGAGTCTGATTATCGGACCTAGAAAAATTATAGAAGTTGTACTTGAGAACATGACAAAATCACTCTTAATATAAGATGTTCAAGAGAAATAATATAACAACCATAATATATGCTTTATGGGAAAGCTAGTTAGAAGAAGTACCAGCCTCATAAGAAGTCAGTACAAAGCTCCAATCGGATTGTGTATATAGTAGAGGTGCGAGTATTATAATATAGCTTCAAGTGATGGACGTGAATTTTCAACTAGTTGGAAGGGAGGTCAGGAAAGAGATAGAAGATACAACTCAAAAGTTTAAGGTATGTAAGGTAAAGGTGAACAACGTACGAGATACTTAAATGCAGAAGATCGTAAATAGTCCATACTTCAGATAGAACGCTATGAGCAAGGAGATCCAATCCCAGGAGTGATAGCGACATCTTCAACAACATGTCTTCCAGTCTATGGTTTCTAAATACTGAGAGATCTAGACAAAATAGTAGAGAAAAGTTAGAGATAATGTGATGTCTTGCTTGACGTTCCATAATAACATAAGGAAATCTATGGTGCAAGCAAGTTGAAGGAATGTTGTGAGTAGTATAAATGGATATACATAAGTCGCAAGCTAAACTATAGTAGAGCGACAAAGGTTTTAAGGAAACATGACTGAGGATAAGGAAAGGTAACTGAAAAAGTGACGAGCATGGATTAGTCCTCGGGATTTAGTCCATGGAAACAAGAGAAGTAATTGTTTCTTTAAGTTATTGAAAGTTCAGTATAGCCTAAATGAACTCAAAGGAGTCTAAGATTAATAAAATTTAGAAGGAATGGAATGTTGACCTGGTAAAATAAGGGTATAATTATGATAGATAAAGGATGAAGTTTGGGACTTCGTTTGAATAATGATTTGAAAAATTAAAAAAAAGAAGAGAAGGAGAAAAGATTTCGCTAGCGGCACGAAATTAGGATACCTTTATACGGTGAATCACATTGAGTCACTAAGAAATGTGATTATGGGAATCACTTCGAATATTCCTTGATGTAACGTAAGCCCTAGTGAAAAAGTATTACGTAAGAAGTTTCAAGTTATTAGTAGTATATTGTAGATCAATATTAAGGTGAAACGACAATGGATGAACAAAAGTTACAAAGTGTGAAATGAGATTAGGCCATCATTCTAAAGATGGCCAATAATGAGGAAGCATTAAAGGACTTAAATTTATACATATTAAATAAGTAGTGAGAGTAAGATGGGATTTGGTAGCAAACCTCAGCAACGATAAATTAAAGTAAGAATTACGGCAGTAAATTCATACGGATGGCTAAAACGGACTTATGTGATAAGATATAACAATATTCATAAATTCAACAAAGTTCTAATCAAAGAACATCAACATAGTCATAGATGCCCAAAAAGACATCTTATCATGCTCTACATATGAAGCCCATAGATTGCGCACCTTTAAAGTTCAAAAACATGTAGGCTGCATGATAAAAGGTAATAACAGTTATGAGACTGGAAAGGTTCCGACCATAAGTCGAGGTATGAGAAAGAGGCCTAAAGGAGAGAATGCTTTGGACATTAGATTTAATCATAGAACAGTTGCTTAGATGACAATATGAGTAAGAAAGTATTCGTAAAATATAAGATATAAAAATGACAAGAGCACCAGTTAACATTTGAGGACGAATGTCCCAAAGAGGGGAATGATGTTACATCTCGCATTTTTCCTACGTTAAAATTTCGTCTTCAGTTAATTGACATGTACTCGGGGATGAGATTATATGAAGGGTAGCATATTTATGTGATTTATAGCAAGCAATAACTAAGTACCATGAAGGAAATGGTATACGAATTAAAGAAAATGAGTTACGTTGAAGGTTTTCGATTTGGTTTAAAATACGGGCCGAGTGATAATACCAGATAATTATGAACTAGTACCATGCACGGTACTATATGACCAATGTAATAAAATATATAAAATATATATGAAGTATTTCAAAAATAAATAGAATTTTAAGTAATTTGTGATAATTTTTAAATATTGCAGGTAATTGAATAATGACGGAGTAACAAGACATGACCCAGTTAACTAATAAGTGAATTAAAAAATTAACTAATATCCCACCCCACACGGCAAGAAGCCACATAGTTTGAAATGACTAAGTAGTCACTTGACCAGGTGTCTATTATAATCTTTTATCATCTATTCATGGGTCTCAGAAAAATACAAAATTGAAAAGAATTTACTTTATGATATTGCACAAAAGGAAAAATGGTCTTATGAATCTCCGAAAGATTTTATTAACGTACTTTTCATGCATTGAAAAAGTGTATTGACCCGTGACCAGATGACAATATATATATATATATATATATAGAGAGAGAGAGAGAGAGAGAGAGAGAGGATATGGGAAAGGTTATGGCATTGTATATCCACCTCCATCTAATCAGCTGGTACACATTGATGATTTTGCCCACAATGGCCGATATGATATGATGGGATGCCTCCGAGGCTGATGATGTTATGAGACATATACCTATGCATGACATAACATTCATACGCATATGTATGATGCTAAAAGTATATCATGATTTACAGAGTTATTCTAGGTTGAATCAAGTACTCTATATTTCTTCCATGTCTATTATGTACTTATTTATATGCTTTACATACTCGGTAAATTTTTCGTAGTGACGTCCCTTTTGCTTTGGCACATTGGGGTTTCATGCCCGTAGGTCCTGATAGATCGGTCGAGAGCCCTCCAAGTAGGCTATCAACTTAGCAGAAGATGTTAGTGCATTTAATTTGCTTCGGAGCTGCTTGTTTGGCTGGTATGATTTAGATGTATATTGTTTAGTATGGCAAGATTCTGTACTGATCTTTATGACATTTATGTACTCTTAGAAGCTTGTGGACATATGATGGTACGTGAAAGATTGTACGGCCTTATCGGCCTATGTGTTGAGTATATAAATAATCATGTTGGCCTATTAGGCCCGTATATCATGTGTATATGGTAATGTAATAAGAAAGATACGCTACGTTGGTACTCTATTGTGTAAAGCACCGGGTACCCGACGCGACCCATCTATTTTGGTTGTGACACTATGCTTCAAAATTTTAAGAAAAAAAGAATGGAAGGAACAAGTACAAAGAAAAAAATAAAATAAAAAAATTCAAAGGCAATAATAAAATTAAAGAATTAAAAAGAAGTTAGAGTTACCGTAAATGAGATTTATTGAAGATTGATGAATCTTATCAGTTAAGTTCGTGCAATTTTAGAGGGATGAGTAGTATTTTTGTACTTCTGAGATTAAAAGGATCGAAAAGTTTAAAAGTAGGGCCTCCGGCCCTATTTATAGAAAAAGGCCATGCGGCGTAGCTTACCTACCCACGGAATCATGAGGAATATACAAGTTGACCACTGCGAACAGCAAAAAATACAGTGAGGCCGCAGTGGACCACCGCAGATCGCACAAAATGCAATGCAGCCACGGTGGAAAACTTCAGAGAGTCCTAACTTTTGTCCAATCACTTTTCGGTCCGCATTGGTTTCTTGCCCCCGCACAATGGGTCTTTGCGGCCGCAAAAAATGACTCCGGTCCGCATTGAAAACTTTAGAGAATGACCCTTTTTCAACTTGTTACGCACTATATCAACACAATCCTAAAGCATCTCACAATCAGTCAGTCCAAACATAAATACAAAGAAAAACAAAGAAAAACAAAAAGAAAGACACATGGATTGCCTACCAAGAAGCATCTAATTTAGCATCGCAGCAGGACGCATGTTACTATCAAATCATTTTAGATGGAGAAGTGCCACCATATGGATGTCATCAATTTTGCCCAAGTAGGGCTTGACCGTGTGCCCATTTACTCTGAAAAGCTCACCATTTTTGTTTTTCAGGTCAAGTGCACCAAACAGAGTCACAAAAACTACTTCAAATGGTCTAATTAAATTGGACTCAAGCTTTCCTGGAAACAGACGTAACTGAAAGTTGAACAAGAGAACCAAATCAGTCACTTTGAACTCCTTAACATAGGCATATTTATCATGAAGGTACTTCATCTTGTCCTTGTACAAGTACGAACTGGAGTAGGCATGGAATCGGAATTCATCAAGTTTATTAAGCTTCTCTACACGAAGATTTGGTGCCACATCCAATTCAAGATTCACCTTCCTCAAATCCCACATGGCCTTGTGCTCTATCTCAACAAGTAGATGGAAAGATTTCCCCCCACTCTATGACATTCATCACACCTCTTCACAAGTTCACTTGCACCTTTATACAAAGTTGGCCAATAAAACCCACAACTACGAACTTTGGAGGACGTCCTCACCCCTCCATGTTGGCCATCATAGGGAGAGGAATGACAAGCCTCAAAGATACTCAACTGCTCCTCCTCTGGGACACATCTTCGAATCACACCATCCATGCAAATCTTGAACAAGTACGGCTCATCCCAATAGAATTTCAAACTATCATGTGTGAGTTTCTTCCTTTGGTTAGAAGAGAGCTCACATGGGATTATACCAGTCACAAGGAAATTAGCAACGTACGCAAACCATGGCATACCATTCATCGACACCGAAAGGATTTATTTGTTGGGAAATGAATTATTGATCTCTAGGCCATCTCGAGGCCTCCTCTCCTCCTCCAAGTGGGTCAAGTGGTCCGCCACTCGGTTTAACTACCCTTCCAGTCCAAAATCTCCACATCAAACTTTTGAAGTAACAAGACCCATCGCATGAGTCTAGCTTTGTAATCCTTCTTCGCCATCAAGTACAGGAGTGCGGCTTGATCGACATGGACTATGACCTTGAAACCCATAAGATACAGCCAAAATTTCTCCATTGCAAACACTATATCCACAAGTTCTTTCTCACCCACCGTGTAGTTATCTTGAGCATCATTCATTGTCTTGCTCGCATAGTACACTGGATGAAACATTTTGTTCACTCTTGGACCCAAAACTCATTTGTTCACTCTTTCACCCAAAACCGCCCCGACCACAACATTGCTTGCATCACACATGAGCTTAAAGGGAAATCTCAAATTAGGTGCGGTAATGATAGGAGTGGTGGTCAACTTATGCTTGAAAAGTTCAAAGGCCTGCATACATCTCCGATCAAACACAAACTTGGAATCATTTTCCAATAACTTGCATAAGGTGTTCACGGCCTTCGTAAAGTCTCTGATAAATCTCCGGTGAACCCTACATGCCCAAGAAATTTTGAACTCCCTTGACAGAGGTAGGGGAGCCTTTAAATCACATCAATTTTTGATTTGTCCACCTCTATTTCATACTTTGAAATTCAATGCCCAAGAGCTTTTCCCTCTTCCACCATGAAGTGGCATTTCTCCTTAATAACATGATTGGTTTCTTTACAACGAGCCAACACTCTCTCAAGATTTTTCAAACATTTTTCAAATGAATCACCCCCAACACCAAAGTCATCCATGAACACCTCCAAATTATCATCCACTATATCGGTGAAGATGGCCATTATACACCGCTGAAATGTAACTGGTGCACCAACAAGGCATCCTAGAAAAGGCAAAGGTGCCATATGAACAAGTGAATATGGTCTTCTCCTGACCTTCCGGAGCCATCAAGATTTCATTATAGCCAGAATACCCAAAAAACATTAGAAAGCACGCCCAGCAAGGTGGTCTAACATCTGATCAAGAAAAGGAAATGGAAAGTGATCCTTACGTGTCACTTTATTTAACTTGCGGTAGTCCATGCATACCCTCCAACCGATGACTGTTCTGGTTAGAATCAACTTATTTTGTGAATTTTCAACCTCGGTCATGCAACACTTCTTCGGTACACATTGCACCGGCGAAGTCCAAGAGCTATCAGAGATGGGGTACACAACCTCGACATCCAACCATTGGATCACCTCATTTCTTCACAACTTCTTGCATTGCCTAGTTCAATCTCCTTTGACATTCCAAGAAGTTATTTACATCATGTTCCAGGATAATCTTGTACAACGAGGGGCTTATTCACCGAACATCAGCTATGGTCCATCCAATTTCTTTATTCCGCTTTTGAAGTACCGCCAATGTGGCATCAACTTGCATGTTAGTAAGACAAGAGGAAAGAATAACTGGAAAAGTTAAACTAGGGCCTAAGAATTCATACCTGAGGTGTGGAGGCAATGGCTTCCGCTCCAACACCAGAGGTTCCTCAATTGAAGGTTTTTTTGGTGGAGTCTTCCTATTTTCAAGGTCCAAATATAGTTTTCTAGGCTCATAAGAGTAAGAGCCCATCCCATGTAAAGCATTCACGTACTCCACTTGGCCCTCATCATCATTAACATCAATATTCAATAATACAACCTCTAGAGGATCCTCCGCATTGATCACTGTACTAGTATCATCAAAAATCACTACCGTGACAAGATCCACAAAAGAGCATACCTCAAAACTATTGTGTTGCTTCATTGACTTGCACACATGAAAGACAACTCTCTCATCACCCACCCGGAAGGTGAGTTGACCTGCTTCCACATCAACTAAGGCCTTCCCTGTAGGAAGGAAAGGTCTCTCTAATATGATCGAAACTTCATAATCTACCTCACAATCCAAGATTACAAAATCAGTTGGCAAGATAAATTTATTCACCCGGACAAGAACATCATCACAAATACCCAATGGTCTCTTCATAGTTCTATCTTCCATTTGCAATCTCATGGAAGTTGGCCTCGGTTGCCCATTCCCAAAATCTTAAAAACTTAGTAGGGAATCAAGTTGATACTTGCCCCTAAATCACATAGAGCCTTAGCAAAGTCCGCACTCACAATGGTGCAATGAATGGTGAAACCACCTGGATCTTCTAGCTTTGGGGTCATTGAGTGCACAATTGCACTAACTTGGTGGGTCATCTTCATAGTTTCATAATCCATGGATCGTTTTTCTTTCGCCAAGTCCTTCATGAATTTAGCATAGCCCGACATTTGTTCCAAAGCCTCCACTGAAGGCACATTAATGGACAAGCTCTTCATTATGTCAATGAACATTTTAAATGATTCTCATTTTTCTGCTTCACGAGCCTTTTAGGAATGAGTCTTGGCTTTCGGCACAATCAGCTCCAGCATGTTTATTACGTGTTCACTAGACGGGTTCACGTCATTTTGAGTTTCCACGTCGGCATCTTGAATATCAATTATCACTTTTTGATTTACGTTCTCATCACTCACATTTTCAACCACCAAAGGAACTTCAACTTCCTGGAACTCAATTTCATTACCCAAACTTGGCTTTCGTTTGGAGGCATTAACATCACCGCCTCATCCACTCCTTATAGTTACCGGTATCACATGATTATTCCCACCCTTTGGGTTGACTATCTTATCATTTGTTAGAGCCCCTTAGGGCGTGTATCCAAGGATTGTAAGATTTTGCCTAACTGAACCTCCAAATTTCTAATTGAAGTATTGTGGGAAGACAACTAAGCATTGTAATCAGGGGTCTTTTTAATTATATGTTAAAACATCATTTCAATTCTCCCTATGTCATTGTTGGAAGAACTAGGCCCTTGTGATGGAAATGGGGGTCGATTATTCGATTGTTGATATATTGGGCGCCTTTGAAAGCCTTACCCCTGGTTTCCTTGATTTATATTGTTCCAACCTCCTTGATTTTTGTTACTACCCCAGTTGTTATTATTTCCATTCCAATTACCCTGATTGTTTTGATTATTGTTCTAATTGCCACAATTGGAATTTTTGTTGTTGTTTCCCCAATTACCATTGCCTTGTTGTTGATGATTGCGCTAATTTCCTTGGGGTCTCTATTGTTGTTGGTTGGAATAATTTCCCCTTTAGCCTTGATAATTATTCACATATTGCACCTCTTCATTTTGCCCATCATAACCATCATCTTGGAATCCACCACAATCTTTGTCAAACTAATCCAAACTACCTTGGTTCTGTTGACCTCTTTGTCTTCTTTTGTTTACTAGCATGTTGACACCCTCTATAGCATCCACTTGGCAAGGATTTTGAACTTGTTACAACTGTGCCTTTGCTAGATGGTTCATTGTAGTTATGTGCTCCGCTATAGCCTGCCCATGATCATGTAACTCTTTGTGCAAATGAGTGATCTTTGGGTTACTTTGCCACTTTGCCAAGCGGAGGAAGTGTCAGCCATCTCGTAAAGAATGTCACAAGTCTCATCATAGGTAAGTTTCATAAAATTTCCCCCAGCAAGTTGATTCACTATGTCTTTTGTTTTGTTAATGCCCTAGTAGAATGTTTGTTGGATCATCGCCTCATTCATATCATTGTTGGGGCATTCTTTCACAATTGTTCTATATTGCTCCCAAATCTCATGTAATGGTTTGGTGGGATCCTTTTTAAAAGCTAAGATCGCATCCCTCAATGCTGCATGTGCCTCGATGAGAAAAAATTTGCTATGAACTTATCCACCAACTCATCCCAAGTAGTGATGGAATGGTTGGGAAGTCTCTCAATCCAATCCAATGTCTTCCCTCTAAGTGAGAAAGGGACGAGTCTCAACTGAAGGGCATCCTCGGACATATTAGTTTTCTTGCTCCCCCAACAGGTGTCCACGAAACCCTTGAGATATTTGTAAGCATTTTGATTAGCAGCGCCCGTAAAATATCCGCGTTGCTCCAGCAATGTCAACATAACATTAGTAATTTGAAAAATGCCGCCCAGATCCGGGGTGGGACAATTGGCTTGCATAGCCTTGGTTTGATAGCACGCGTTGAGCCACTCTTAATGGTGGCGGAGGAAGGTCTGGGATATTATAATTGGCATTGTCCTGGCAGCCTCTCCGTTGATCTTGAGGTACAAGAGGCACCACATCATCTCCGTTATCATCTACCTCCTCCCCCGCAATCACATTTCAAAGAGGGTCAATGTTGTTTGTTGCCATTTTTGTTTACCTAAAGTTGTGAAACACACAAATTAGTAACGTAGAATGAAAGAAAAACAATACACATAATTGCTCAGATAGATAGCCAAAACCATTAGCTCTCCAACAACAGCACCAAAAAGTGATCAAGGCTAACCCTGTACTGCTACAAAGTAGCAAGAGTAATCAAATCAGCTTTTACCTGAGAAGTTCAGGATCGATTTTCATAGGGAGCTAGAGATTGGAGTTTAGTTTCTATCTAAATTGGTGATGCGTAATAGTTCCCAATTGCACTTCTATTCATAATTGGTTTTGATAGTACTTATAATTTTTATGCTAGTACGATGCTAAATTGAGCTAAGTTAAACTAAGAGTAAACTATTAGAGGTGGTCTAAATAGCTAAAAGTCACTAGGAAAATGACTATCTTTTAGGTGGATAATTAATAGATTCTTGAGTTTGAGGCCAGATTGTCATATTTGGGGATTACGATAAAACCATTCCACGATTCTAATCACTCTACACCTCTCGGTAGTTCGAGTGATTTTGCCCTAAATGACTTTCTCAAGACCAATTAGGTATGATAATTTGTGCAAGCAATTGGGGTTCAAGTCGTGTATTATTATCTCTAGGTTAAACCTTTTAATTGGGGCTATCAATCTCTTAATTATGCCCCAGTTCCTTGTTGGACCAATTTCATAGACATAGGCTCTCTTTCTCAAGAAGAGCTAATGTTAACTAGGCATAAACCCCCAAATATTAAACACCCATAGACAATCAATCCTTAAAACACGACCCATCAATTACCCACAATAGGATTGAGCCATAACCCTAGATAATGGGTCTAGCTACTCATGAATATAGAAGAAAACAAAAAAATAGATGAAGAAAAACCCATAATAATTAATAACTAGATAAAACTTGAAGATTCAATGATGAAACTAAGCTAAAATTACTCAAAATAGAAAAAACTGGTCACGAATGCATCTATTTAAACTTGGGCTTTACGGAACGCACAAAGTCGAGTGTGGTAGCGGTAGATTTTGTTGCGGTCTACACAAAATAAACCGCGGACCGCATTGGAAATATTCCTCCAATCTTGGAACTCTGTGAGCATGGGCTTTGCGGACCGCACAAAGTCGAGTGCGCCATAATAGATTCAATGCATTCTGCACAAAATACTTTGTGGGCACATTGCTTGGCTTCTTGAAATACATACTCTTTGGACCTCCTCTTTGCGGACTGCACAAAATTGTGTGTGGCTGCACTGGTCTCATTCTACTGAGGTTGGCCTTGTTCTTGGTACTTGCGCAGGTTCACTCTTTTTTTAGCTAGTTTTGACAAATTATCACCTTGTTGACCAAACCCTGCAATCAAGTACAAAATGTGAGCCTTTGGTACTATTGTACACATTTCTAACCAAAACTTAAGCAAGAATGAGTGTTAAATGCATCATACTCCCTAGTTATCATAGCTGAAGTTCCGATTTTGTCATAACCGTACCTGCAGTTGGCCAGCCGCTGGTGCAAGCCAACATGTGTGAGACCACATGTGTAGCTTATTAATTGCAGATGGGGCTCAAGGGGAGGATATGCAGCTCCTCTTCCATAGAAGCGGTCCCCAAATCGCAGATGTAGCCCCAGCTAGCTCGACCATATGTGCAGAAGCGGACTAAATATTTCTTTCATTTCTTGGGCGATTTGGGAGCTTCCAAAGAAGGGATTTTAGCCTAGACTTTTGAGGTAAGCTATTTCTATCTAGTGTGAGATTGATACATAGTTTAGGGGTAGATTACACCATGTAAATTAGTGAAAATTATTGGTTTAGAGTAAAACGTATGGTTTTGATAAAAACTAGATTTAACCACAAAATTCGTTATAGAATAAAGTAAAAATCATATATTCTTTCTCCTTAGGTTATGGGTAGCAACTTACTTTGAAAATTTCCGCAATCAGGGAACGTGGGCCTGTGGATGAATTTTAGGAATTGGAAATTACATTAATAGTTCGTATATGAATTCTTGAGAATGTATTGACTAGTTCTTATCCTGTTGATTAGTTTTGGATGGTTCGGCTCTCTTTTTTGAGGGTTTGAGCAGATTCTTGAATTTGATAGTAAGCTTTGGAGCAAGGTGATTCTCCTTTCTAACCTCGTAAAAGGTAATTAACCCTATAAGTAAATTAAATAAATATATGGGACTATCCGTGGAGGCTATGTATGTACGTGATGACGAGAGTCAATATGTAGCTACTATTATGATATGTTCGAGTAGATTAGGACCCGTATCATACCATACTTACAAATTCTTGCATCCTTGCTTGCTACTAAGATCACTTACGACATGCTAGAAATTTGTAAATAAACCTAGATGGATATACTCACTTATTTGAGAACTTGTATGAATTATTTGACTATAATTGAGTAATATGTGCTTACTTGATAATGAATTGCTATTTGTGGATCGAGCTGATCGCCTCAGCAGAAAATAGATGCATCTATGGTTCGTGTCATTCGAGCAGTGCAAAGTTTATTATTATATCGGACCGGGCCGTACGACCTCAGCACAATGTTTGCATATTATTATGTGGAATTTTTCTTTGTTTTTCTTTGGTTAAATTATTTAAAATGTAACTTATTACATGACATGACTGAAATTATTATAGTTTTAAGAATTGATATCTTTTTTCTCCTTGTTCTTGGATTGTCATTATATTCATGCTATCCATGCTTAGCGTAGCACTTAAATATTATTATTGTTGACCTTAGTAGGTGTCAAGTCAACCCTTTGTCACTGCTCCTTCGAGGTTAGATTAGATACTTGCTAGGTATATTTATGTACTGATACTACATTTCAGTACTTAACTGTACAGGATTTGAGGCAGGTGTATCTAGTTACTCGTATGGCGCGTGTTCCTGATACCTGATCAAAATCTTATGGTGAGCTTCTCCTTCAGAGCCGATCAGCAGCATATGGAGTTCTCTTGTTTTATTGTTGTCATGTACTTTGTATTCTATTTCAGGTAGTAGAATAGTGGTAGTTTTGTACATTCTACTAGTTGCCTTAGTACTTGTGACACTAGTTCCTAGCACACTTTGTGTACTATTAATTTGGGTTGTATTTCTATTATTATGAACATGCTATTTAGCAGTTGTTTCAAATTTATGATTTAGTAAATAATGGGATTGGTTGGTAAAATAAATAAAAACTCACTAGTTGATTAGAGTAGGCTTACCTAACAACGGTGTTGGATGCCATCGCAGCCTATGATGGAATTTGGATCATGAAAATATGGCATAAAAGCACTAGGTTCATGTAGGTCTCACAAGTTATGGGCAGACCTAGAGTCTTGTGGATCGGTATGGAGCCGCATGTACTTATCTTCGAGAGGCTATAAGATGTTAAGAAATTACCCTTTATTCTTCTTTGATCGTGCAGTTAATGGTATACTAAGTTTCCTTCTTCTATTCTCTTCACAGATGGTGAGGACACGCACATCAAACATACCAAACCCGGGAAGAGTTGCTCCCATTGTTGCTATGCGCCGAGGTAGAGACCAGGGAACGGCACCGCCCCGAGGGCATTCCAGAGCTGCTCCAGTTTCACCGTCGATGGATCCTATGGGGGATCTTATCATTGACGAGCAGAGCGAGGTGCCCGAAGTAGAGCCTACCCCATCAGACTCTATGACAGCACCAGGTTTTCAAGAGGCCATGTATAGTATGATGCGGTTCATGGATTCCATGACTTAGGCTGGTTTATTTCCAACAGACCAGCCACATCTTAAGTGAGAGAGAGAACACAGATAGCTATTTCGCAGGCTCTTGATCATGCAGCTGCAGTGTATCAGACTCCGGGTGCACTTCCCGTGGATGGGGCCCAACCAGTTACCGTAGTGGTACCTGAGCCTAGACTAGCTGCGGATGGTGATCTGCAGAAGTTATTAAACAGATAGACTAGGATACACCCTCATATATTCATAGGCAAGCATCATGAGGATCCCAGGATTTCATCGATAGGTTTAGGGACAGACTGCACAACATGAGGGTATTGGAGTCTTATGAGGTTGGCTTTACTACTTTCTTGCTGGAAGGCAAAGTCCGTAGATGGTGGCAGTCTTATGTTCTTTGCAAGACAGTGGGTTCTCCTCCCATTACTTAGAGATAGTTCACACATCTTTTCCTGGATATGTATATTCCCCCATTTGAAAGGGAAGAGTTGCGGTATCAGCTTGAGCAGCTCAAGCA
Organism: Nicotiana benthamiana; assembly: GCA_034376525.1. NCBI lineage: Eukaryota > Viridiplantae > Streptophyta > Magnoliopsida > Solanales > Solanaceae > Nicotiana > Nicotiana benthamiana. The sequence continues at coordinate 86,845,057 of CM067331.1, read as the reverse complement.
AGGTAAGATGTCAATGATAGACTATAAGGAGAGGTTTTTTGAGTTGTCCCGCCAAGCACTGATGATACTTCCTACTAATGCAAAGAGGGTGCGGAGGTTTGTTGCAGGGCTGCATTCTGGTTAGGGCCAACATGGCCCGAGAGGTTGAGATGTGGACTCTGTCACGACCCAAACCGAAGGGCCACAATGAGCATCTGGTGCCTTACTCAACCGAGTACCAACATAACATATCTTTCTTATCATACTACCATGAGTAAATGAGTCAGAAAACCCGTCATGAGATAACAAGAATAAAACATAAGGTAATACTCAACATATGACGGCCTAACATGATATATGAACTTATACATATGACATACGGGCCAATAAGGCCGACATATCCATTTGTAAACTCAAAACATAGGCCAACAAGGTCATACAAGTATCCATATACCTAATATCTGTCTACAAGCAACTAACAGTACATAAAATAATAAAGGTAGGGACAAGGCCCCGCCATACCAATCAATACATATCCGAAGCATACTGAACAAATAGACAACTCAAGAGCAAGTGGAGTTCGCCAACACCTTTGCAGAGCTAATAGCCTAATAGAAGGACTGTCAACTTATCAATACATGCAGGCATGAAATAATGTGTCCCAAGGAAAAAGGCATATCAGTATGAATAAATTACCGAGTATGTAAGATAGAAAAGCATAAACAAGAACAGTAATGTAAAAAGTGACAGAGAAGATACAACTTGTAACATCTGAGTGCCTCTGCAGGCTACTGACATAGAATGCATAATACATATATATACATATACTTTTGAAAACATATGCCTCTGTGGGTATCATCATCATCAAATCATACCCGGCCTCAAGGAGGACTCGGTAAAAACATACTCAGCCATCATAAGGATCGATAGAGTCGTACCCGGCCATGTGGGGCTCGGTAAACCAAACTGATCAGTGGTTGCACAATAGGTGCCATGCCCGGCCTACTATAGCGCGGCTCAATAAAGTAAAATAGATACTATATATAGTGCATGCTAGACTCATGGAATCACGTTCTAAACCTTTCGGAGTGACTTAAGGTCACTGCAACTTCGATTAACATTATGGACATCCATACCCTCAATATGAACCTCAGTAGGATTCATGGATCATACACACTTGCTTAGAATAAATTTATAAGGAAAGAACAACATGGAAAACCTTAGTTACTAGGAGTAGATCCGTTATGAAACAGTGTATTCATTTCACTTTAGATCATGCCAAAAGAAAGAAGGAAGTGCCTTAACATACCTTAAACTCATTGAGTCTTTAATCCTTTCCAAGAAACTCTTTAAACAAGTCAACTCAATATATCATAGTATAAGGAGATTTAAAAGCAATGCTAAGCAAATGCTAAGTCTGTAACTTAAGCTAGTAGCTCATTTACGTAAATTCGGGCAGCATCTCCCCTATAACAAGGGCCTCCTCCAACAAAATATAACAACAAAAACAATCAGAAAAATCCATCAACATACAAATATCAATAACAAGACCAAATATAACAACAACAAGTCACAACTATTTCACAACGAGCGGCAAGCTCCGATTAGAATCTATATAATCCATATCGCCCTTATAGACTTTTTACATTAACTTAAAATGATAATGAATTAGTTCATCAATTATTACACCATTGTACTATATTTATAACAAAGGAAACAATCCACAACTCCGACTATCTTCAATTAGAAACTTTATTCACTGGTTCATCTCTAGTCCAATCATTTAACTTAATCAACATCAAGATAACCTTAAGCATCTGCAAGAAAACAATGCACATACCTCCTACCGTATCTTCAAATCAAAATACAAGTTATATTTAGCTTACAACATCCCTCAATGGCAATATAACACCGTAGTAGTAACTTATGCTAATCCAAGTATTATCTTGTAGTTTATCATCCTAACAACTTAACCAACATACAAGAAAGAAAAAGATCAATTACTAGGCTATTATACTCACTTTAGCCAGTAGCAACAACTTGAAAGTTTAGAACAAAATAGCCCACAACTATCCTTGATGACAACACAACCTCAAAGAGGTGTTATTCTTCACTTTTGATATTAAAATATGGTGTAATCAATTTAAAAGACTTGAAATAACCTAGGGTTGATATGAAAAACATGAGAGAGTATTTTCCCAAACATAAACCACTTAAGACAAAGTCCCACACGAGCTGAAACCCCCCAAAAATCAGCAACAATAAGAAGAACAAGAAACTTACTAGCACCACGAGATTCCCGATGCTTGATTTGTGGTGTTTTCCCTTTGTTTGGGTCATGGATCATGAGAGAACCTTGAGAGAGTGTGTCTACGGTTCTAAGGTCTGAATATACTAAAATGACTTAAAATGGGGTTGAGGCATCTTATATATATCCATATGTCTTGAATTGCCTATGTGGGACTTGTAGAGAGTTGTGTGGTGTAGTCTCGCAAAAACGCGAATATCTCTATAATCTGATGTCGTATTGACAAACGGTTTAACGAGTTGTAAACTAGACTCATAGATATTCAATTTTATATGTATATAATCTCTTGATTACAAGATATATTGCGCGAAAAGTGCATCTATACTTGACCTAAATTTCAGCACATAATAATGCAACTCGTGATAACCTTTGCCAACTTTTGTTCCACAACTCGCTTGACTTAGAAAAATAACACACGACAATCATACGACTAAAATAAATCATAACTTAAATTCTAAATCATGTTAATCACCCTAGTCTCACCCCAAAAGTATATATTATAACATTCCAAACTTGTTGACTTTGATAAAACTATTTTCTTCAGTTCCTTTAGCGTCTAAGATTTCCAAACCTTTTGGTACTTGTTATTCATGATCGTAAGGATTTATAACCTCCAAGATAAAATGATGAACATACTTTATATACTTTTAAATATAATCTCATTTTCGAGCTTATATCAATTGGCTTACGACGTATTCTCACATTCGGAAACATAGGATGTAACAGACTTCTTATCAACTGGTAGTGGACATTGCCGGAGGATTGAGGGCTACCATCTGACAGGTAGAGAGAAGATAAAGTAGTACAAGAGGGCTCAATTCTATTGAGAGTTTAGAAGTGCCCAGCTGTGGGTATACGTCAGTTAGGAAGGAATCAGCCTAGCATGCTCCCATATTCAGCACCACTACCTCCTCCAGGTGCTCCAGCGAGCCCTTATTTTAGCGCCATACCAAAGAGTTCTAACCGCTCGCTAGCTATCCAGGGTTCTTCCAGTCGGTTCAGGTCCCCAAGGTTCTTCTGGCTCATACTTCATTGCTATACCGGAGAGTTCATACAACCCACTAGCCATCTAGGCTTTGTTTAATGGGTCTGCAGGCCATCAGGGTCATACATGAAGGCAGTAGGTCAGCACGCTATGGGGTTGTATCAAATTCGTAGACTTTAGTCATATGAGGAGATATTATCCCAAACTTCAGGGCAAGGTAGTGAAGCAGCGTCAGTAGCCAATGATTTCAACACCAACTGTCAACCTGCCTAGAGGCGGAGGACAGACTAGTAGGGGCCATCCTAAAGGTTGAGGCCAGGCACGGAGAGGTCATCCAGCTGCTACTCAAATAGGTGGAGGCTAGCCTACCGGTGCTCTAGCCAGATTAGATGTTTTTCTGTCCATCGCAGATGCAATGGCCTCATATACCGTTATCACAGGTATTATCTCCATTTACCGTAGAGATGCTTCAGTGCTGTTTGATCCATGGTCTACCTATTCATAAATATCATCTCTGTTTGCTTATTTTCTTGATATTCCTCGTAAGTCCCTTGGTACTCCTATTCATGTGTCCGTTTATGTGGGCAATTCTGTGGTTGTGAATTTGATCTATCGGTCTTGTGTGGTCACTCTATGGTTTTGAGACTAGAATAGACTTCATATTTCTTGATATGACCAACTTTGAGGTCATAGTGGGCATGGATTGGTTATCCCCATACCACGTCGTCCAAGATTACCATGCCAAGACCGTTACTTTAGCGAAGCCAAAGTTTCCAAGGTTGGAGTGGAAGGGTAACTTAGTTAGTACATCTAGTCAGGTTATTTCCTTTCTAAAGGCTCGGTATATGGTCGAGAAGGGTTGTTTGGCCTATCTAGCTTATGTTCAGGACACCACAGTAGTGTTTTAGACGATTGATTTAGATCTAGTAGTTCGAGAGTTCGCCAATGTGTTCCCTTTTGATGTTCTAGGAATGCCACCAGATTATGATATTGATTTCTATATTGATTTGGCTCTAGTTACCAAGCCTATATCTATCCCATAATACCGTATTTCTCCAAAAGAGTTGAAGGAGAAGCTTGAGGAGCTATTAAAAAATGGGTTTGTGAGAACTAGTGTGTCACCTTAGGGTGCACCAGTGTTGTTTATGATGAAGAAGGATGGGACTATGCGGATGTGTATTGACTACAGCCAGTTGAACAGGGCTATAATCAAGAACAAGTAACCGTTGATGCGTATTGATGACATGTTCGGCTAGTTCTAGGTTTCTATTTTGTTCTATAAGATCGACTTGAGACCGTGGTATCATCAGTTGAAGACTTGGGACTCAGATGTCCCGAAGACTGCCTTCCATACTAGATATGGCCATTATGTGTTTCTAAAGATGTCTTTCGACTTAACTAATTCCCCAGTAGTGTTTATGGACTTGATGATCAGGGTGTTCAGCCCTTATATTAGTTCCTTTATTATTGTCTTCATTGATCACATCTTGATATATTCACATATCCTGAGGGAGCATGAACAACATTTGAGAGTAGTGCTTCAGACAGTGCGAGAATATAAGATATATGCTAAGTTCTCCAAGTGTGAGTTTTTTCTAGAGTCGGTGGCATTTTTGGGGCACATTGTATCAAGAAAGGATATTAAGAAGGATCCCATGAAGATTGAGGTAGTTCAGAGTTGGCCACGTCCTACTTTAGTGATTGAGATCGTGAGTTTCCTGGGGATATCAAGTTTTTTCTGCCGATTTGTGTAAGGCTTTTCATCCATTGCATAACCTTTGACTAGATTGACCCAGAAAGCTAATCCTTTCCATTGGTCTGATGATTGTGAGGCGAGCTTTCAGAATCTCAAGACAGCCTTGTCTATAATAGATTGACCTAGAAGGCTAATCCTTTATGTTGGTCCGATGTTTGTGAGGCGAGCTTCCATAAGCTCAAGAAAAACTTGGTACAACACTGATTCTAGCGTTGCCTTCTAGTTCAAAGATGTATACAGTGTATTGCGACGCTTCACGCATTGGCTTAGGGTGTGTATTGATGCAGGATGGGGAGTTATTGCATATTATTCAAGTCAGCTAAAGATTTATGAGAAGAATACCCTGTGCATGACCTAGAGTTAGCAGCTATTATTCATGCTCTTAAGATATGAAAGGGGTTTTGTTTGATGTTTATGCTGATCATTTTAGCTTACAACATTTGTTCTAGTAGAGAGATTTCAGATTGAGGTAGTGTAGATGGCTTGAGTTACTGAAGGATTATGATATCACCATTCTTTATCATCCGAGCAAGGCAAATATGGTCGTGGATGCCTTAAGCAGGAAGGCAGAGATTATGGGAAGCTTGGCATACATTTCAACAGTAGAGATGACAGTAGCTTTGGATGGATTCCTTGGCTAACAGACTTGTGAGGTTGGATGTTTCAGACCCCAGCCAAGTCATTACATGTGTTGTTGCTCAGTTTTCATTATTAAGACAGATCCCGGCTCGACATGCGATTATTTGCATTTGGTAGTTCTCAAAGAGACGTTGTTACATGGTAGTGCCATGAGGTTTCTATTAAAGAGAATGGTGTTCTGCGACTTTAGGTTCACCTATGTGATGGCTTGAGGTAGAGGATTCTGGAGGAGGCAGACAGTTTGCTGTATTCTATTCATCCAGGTGCTACAAAGATGTATCGTGACCTGAGGCAATATTATTGGTAGCGGCGGATGAAGAAAAACATAGTTGAGTATGTGGATAGGTGTTTTAATTTCCAGTTGGTTAAGTATGAGCACCAGAGCTTGGAGTCCTACTTCAGCATATGCCTATACAAAAGTGGAAGTGAAAGTGCATTACTATGGACTTTGTAGTTGCGTTGTTGCGGCATTGCGGAAGTTAGATGTAGTTTGGGTCATTGTCTATAGGTTGACCAAGTCGGCACGCTTCATTCCAGTTTGGACTACTTATACTTTGGATAGGTTGGATCAAATATACATTCGGGAGATAGTTCAATTACATGGTGTGCCTTTTCTGTCATATCCAATACAAACGCTCATTTCACTTCTCATTTCTGGAGAGCTGTATAGAGTGAGTTGAGGACCCGTGTAGAGCTCAGCATAATATTTCACCCACAGGCCGATGATCAATCGGAGCGGACAATTTAGATTCTTGAGGATATGCTTAGAGCATGTGTGATTGACTTAGGAGGGCAGTGGGATCATTTCTTGCCTTTGGCTGAGTTTTCTTACAATAGCAATTAACAGTCTAGAATAGAGATGGCTCCTGTTGAGGCTTTATATAGTTGGTGATGTCGTTCTCTTATTGGGTGGTTTGAGCCTGGTAACACTAATTTGTATGGTAGAGATTTGGTGAAAGGTGCCTTGCAAAAGATAAAGTTGATTTAGGAAAGACTTCACACAGCTCAGCCAGCTCAGCCAGACAGAAGAGTTATGCAGATCGGGATGTATCATTCATGGTTGGCGAGAAGGTTCTCTTGAAAGTATCGCCGATGAAGGGATTATGAGGTTCGGGAAGAAGGGAAAGTTGAGCCCCCGGTTTATAGGCCTATTTGAGGTGTTGAGGCGAGTTGAGGAGGTTGCTAGTGAGCTTGCCTTACCCTCCAGCTTCCCGGGAGTTCATCCAATTTTTCACGTGTCAATGCTTCAAAGGTATCACGCCAACTTATTTCATGTGTTAGACTTCAGTACTATTCAGTTAGATGAGATCTTGTGTTATAAGGAGGAGCCACTTGCCATTGTTGATAGATAGGATCACCAATTGAGGTCTAAGGGGATTTCTGTGGTGAAGGTCCACCAGAGGGGCCAACCAGTCGAAGAGGCAACCTGGCAATCCGAGGAAGACATGCGGGGAAAATATCAACACTTATTTACCACTTCAAATATGAACCTAAATCCGTTTGAGGACAATTATTTGTTTTAGAGGTGGAGAATGTGACTACCCGACTGGTCATTTTGCTTTCTAGAACATTGTTCCCCTAAATAGGACTTCTTGTACTTGCTTTTAATGATTTATGACTTGAGGGGATGGTTGGTACATGATTTGGAAGAGTTTGGATTGAAATCAGAACACTTGGTTCCTTAAGGTTAGCTCAAAAGGCCAAGTTTGACTTCGGTCAACGTTTTGAGCAAACGACCTCGGAATCAGCATTTACAAGTTTCGATAGGTTTGTGTGATAATTTTGTACTTGGGCATATGTCCGGATTGGGTTTTGGATGGCCCGAGAGAGTTTTGGCGCCTAATAGTGAAAGTTGATTAATTAAGGATTTTAAAGTTCTTTAAATTTAGTTTGGAGCAGATTTTGTGTTATCGAGGTTCGAACAGAATTCCAAGATCAACAATAGTTTTGTATTGACGTTTAAGACTTGCATGAAAAATTTTGGTGTTAATTCTTATAGTATAAGTACGTTTCAGCACGTTGGAGGTAGATTGAAGAACTTGAAGTTCATAAGTTTGATTCAATTGGTTTTAGGGGTGAATCTTAGATTTAGCGTTGTGTTTTGCGTTCCGAGGCTTCGAACGAGTCTGTTTTATGATTTCAAACATGTTGGTATATTCGGATGGGGACTCAGAGGACCCAAGCGTCAATCGGACGAGGCTCGAGTTAAGTTGCAAGTTTCAGAATTAGCTGAAGCTCTAGTTCTATCATAACCACACCTGCGGTTGGCCAACCACAGGTGCGAGATCATAGGTGCAGCTTACCAATCGCAGATTCGGACCAAGGGGATGAGCTTAGGTTTTGCAGATGTGGCTCCATTTCCATAGAAACCGTCCCCAGATCGCAGATGCGACTCGAGCAAGCCCGGCGCATAATTGTATGTGAGGAAATCATTGAAGATAGTGCCTTCATTTAATACAAAAATATGTCATTTTTTACACAATTCATTCATTTCTTAGGCGATTTAGGAGCTTCCAAAGGGGGATTTCAGCTAGCATTTTTAGGTAAGCTATTTCGACTTAATGTAAGTTTAATACGTAGACTAAGGGTACAATACACCATGAAAATTAGTGAATATTATTGATTTAGAGTACAACGTAGGGTTTTGATAAAAATAAGATTTAACTATGAAATTCATTAGGAAATAAAGTAAAAAAAATCATATATTCTTGATTCTTGAGTTCTGGGTAATAACTTCCGGGCACGTCGGTCGGGGATGTCTTGTAGTAGCCTTGTATTTAGGGTTGGAAAATTACATTAATAATAAGAATATGAACTCTTGAGCATGTATTGACTAGTTTTTATCCCATTTGATTAATTTTGGATCGTTCAACTCCGATTTGAGGGTTTGAGGTATTCTTGAATTTGAAAGTAAACTTTGGAGCAAGGTGAGTCTCCTTTCTACCTCGCAAGATTGAATTAACCTCATAAGTGAATTAATTAATGTATGTGACTATCTGTGGGGGCTACATACGTACGGTGATGAGAGTCCATACGTAGCTACCATTATGCTAATTGTCCGAGTAGTTTAGGACCCATATCATTCCATACTTGCAAATGCTTGCATCCTTGCTTGCTACTAAGATCACTTAGGACATGCTAGAAATTTGTAAAAACCTAAATGTATATACTCACTTACTGGAGAACTTGTATGAATTATTTGACTATAATTGAGCAATATGTACTTACTTGATAATGAATTGCTATTTGTGGATCGGGCCGATCGCCTCGGTTGAAAATAGATGCATCTATGGTCCACGTCATTCGACCCTATGGCGGTGCACAACTTATTATTATATCGGATCTGGCAGTATGACCTTGGCACAATGTGCGCATGTTATTTATATGAATTTTTCCATTTTTTACTCTACTTAAATTCTTCAAAATGTAATTTATTACATGACATGACTGAAATTGATATATTGTTAAGAAGTGATTTGTTATTTCTCCTTGTTCTGGGATATCATTATTTTCATGATATGCCTGCTAAGTGTAGCACCTAATATTGTTATTGTTGACCTTAGTAGGTGTCAAGTTGATCCCTCGTTATTACTCCTTCGGGGTTAGATTGGATATTTGCTGGGTATATATTGTTTATGTACTCATACTACGCTTTTGTACTTAACTGTATAGGATATGAGGCAGGTACACCTGATTACCCGTCTGACGCGCGTTTCTATACGTGATTGAGATCTCACGGTGAGCTGCCCCTTCTGAGCCGATCACCAGCATACCAGAGTTCTCTTCTTTTGTAGTTGTCATGTATTATCTATTATGTTTCAGGCATTAGGATAGTGGCATTTTTGCTCAAGATGCCCAAGCACTTTTGATACTAATTTCTAGCACACTTTGTATACTATTATTTTGGATTGTATTTCTATTATTATAAACTTATTAATTATCCGCTGTTTAAAACTTAAGATTTAGTAAATCATAAGATTGGTTGGTTAAAAATTACGTGAACTTACTAGCTGATTTAGAGTTGACTTATCTAATAATGGTATGATGGAATTTTGATAGTGACACAAAAAATACTTGGGAGATTAAAACTAATATTTAACCATACTATTTTACGCTAATATAATAATATAGGTTACTTTATAAAAGTTTTATTGAATAAAGTAATAATTATCTTACAATATAAATCAATAGTATCGTTATGAAAAGATAAAACAATTGGCAATTTCTTCTACTTAAGTAAACTCATGATGATTCGAATATATCTTACTTTGTGCGAGGCTCTTCGACTGAAAAATAAAAGTCTCCTCAATTCAAACGTCAATGCTAATTTTTTTTTTTCGAGGCTCTTCGTCTTATTCTTAAGTGCATATACCAAGATCAATAACAACCCCATGTAATGCTATATTCGTCTATCTCCGATAAAAACTATACAAAACCCTTCTGTAATGCATGAACTAACAAAGATTCATCATATAGTGGTTGGAACAGATATGATTGTTCCAAACTTGTTCATTTTGGTGGCAATTTTTCAAGTGCTGGAATTTTCTATTGCCGAACTCTCTCTAAGTGCTGGAAATTGCATAATAATTTACTATTTATAAAATAACTATCACACCTTTTAATGAAAAATGCATCCCTTAATAATGGATGACACCTTTTCTAATATTTGCTTTTTTAAATTTAATTATTATTGTTATTAAATGCAAAACTATATCACTAAAATGGTATTCAACTTTTTAGTTTATAGCTTTCCACTTTTAAATTAGTATAGATAAATAGATAATTATTAATGTTATTAAATGCAAAATTATATTACTAAAAGGGTATTTTAGTCTTTCAACTTTTTAATTTATAGCTTCCTACTTTTAAATTAGTATAGATAGATAGATAGATAGATATAAGTATAGATATAGATATACTTTTGTGTTTCAAATTATTTAAACCTTTTCGGTGTACATAGGTCAATTTCACTAAAGAAATTTATGTGAAATTAGATATAAATTCTTTAAGTATATTGAAATAAAATTTACATATTTTGAAATTATATAAAAATACTGTAAATTGCAATAATAAAAAATTTAAAATATTTAAAAATTATTTACAGAAAAAAAAGATTCTAAAAAGATCTTGTTGGATTCTCCAAAAAGTAATACGTTCATTTTTTTTTCCCGGAAACAGAGCAAGTATTTTATAAGACAAACGTTAGGATGAAAAATGGGATTCTGTTATAAAATGAAAGCAATTTAGTAAAACATAAATAAGAAATATAAGCAACTTAGTGAAACATGAACAAGAAATATAGATAGAGAGAAGGAAGAGATTTTCTTCTTCAATTGTGTGTGTCATTTATATCTACTACAAGGCCTTTATATAGGCATAAAAAGAGAAGAAAATATGTCATTGAACATACAAAATATGTCATTGAATATGTCATTAAGCATTTGAGATGAAGATTATGGAAAATAAGTAGACATCCAACATATTATGATATTTATCATAATACTCCCTCTTTGGATGTCCATAGATAATGTGCCTCATTAAAACCTTAACTAAAATAAAACCCAATGGGAAAAAATTCTAGAAAAGGAAAAAGAGTACACATATCTAACAATATGCATTTTTGTTGGCTCGTTAAAAATCTTGCAAGGAAAACCCAGTGGGACAAAACCTTGTAAGTAAAAAAGAGTGCAACGCGCATTAACTCCCCCAGAAAAGAGCATCAATTAACATCCTTGAGCCTTCACATTCCAATCTTGTGCACCATCTTCAAGATATCGTTGATAGAGATTTGATAAATAAATCAGCCATATTAACAATAATGAATATTTGCACCTTGAAATCATAACTCGTGATAGATATATAATGTGTTCACAAATATCGTGGAATAGCTCTTCAATATCTCCATAAATATATCATCGCTATCATATTATCATGTTATAGTTATAGCAAAATGCATTTGTGCATAAATTGCACTTAGGAAGTGGTACCTCAAGATCAAGAATTGTAGATGCTTCAAGAAACTTAAATCCTTTATGGATTGTCATATAAGTTAAGTCATATAAGTCATATTATAGACTTTAGATGCATATCAAGTTTTCATGTCATGCTAGACATAGAAGATATCGAAAATTGATTACACATACCATTGACTTTATACTTTCAAGTATTGGAACTACATGTCCAAAACTACATGTCTTTCATATGCAATCAATTCTACTTGAATTGTATCTCTTTCATTTGGCCAATATTTTGTTTGTATTCTTTATTCGACAAACTTAATATCCTCATCGATATTTAGCGCTATCATAGATGTTGTCGACGAACATTATATATCGGTTCCAAAAAAATTTCATAAAGACATAACATATAGATCTCTTCATTCATACAATCAGGTACCTGAATCTCTCATGAGATTTTATGAAGTGTTATGTCATGTGACCTTCTAGATCACTTACCTCCTTTATTATGATCACTTTGATCATTTGCTCATCTTCTTTATCAAGAAGTTTATCTGAAACAGATTCGTCTATACGCTTTAAGCGTACCAAAGACTTTGTCCTTCTAGGACTTAATATGAGCATTTGCAATGAGAATATAGTTACTTTCTTTGGGTCAGCAAATGCGTATGGCATGCTTTGCAATATGTTGCAATTGAATTATCTTTTTATGAACTTAAAGTTCATATTATGATATTCGAGGATCTATATATACAAATGATAATCCGTTCCATGTAACGTTTTCTCAAGTGTTTATCATTCTCCCCCTCATGTTAGAAAACTAACTTGTTTCCTCAACTCTCGGAACCCATATTTGTGCATTATCATGTTAATATACACTGCACATCAATAATAATAAGATGAAATTATTTGGTTCCTGACCCTGAACCACTTCTAAGGGGAGAATATAATATACTCTCGTATATAATGTATATCAAATTGATATAGATAACTTTGTTCTCATAAGAAATAGTATAGCTATTAAGTGGAGACACTCAATAAATTATTTTGCTAAACCAACTATGATGTAAACCAACTTATCAAGATGAACTATCTTGAATAGAAAATCTGGAAATTATGCTCGAAATTAAATAACTGAGCAAGTTACCTCGCAAGCACCGGCCAGGTTGCAGGTTAATAATAATCACACATGTAACCATCTCATAGATGCATTTTATGTGGTATACATAGCAGGTGAATGGGCCCATATTCTCCTTTGATATTTCCAGAATTTATGGGATTCAACCCCAACTTTAGTTGGTCAACTAATTAATGAGAACAAGTAATACAAGAGAATTCGTAAAGAACTTTCTAGTTCTTTAATATTTACCCATGTGAATTCTCTATTATTGTTGCACATCATACTTAAATTGATATGGCTAACCCGAATGCCAACTGAATAAATTATCAATATTGATAAAATTCAGGTTTACATCATGACATGTGCAATTATCGATAAACTCTAAGTTTATTATGATATGGGTTTTTATATCAATAAACATCCACTTTATTGTGGCATTCTTTTGTTTGTATAGTACAAATTGGAAAATAAAGCGGGTAGCTTTTCACATACATATTATCCCTCTACAAGTTGTAGTAATAGAAGATATCAAATCTTTTCTTTATTTATAGTCTCAATATAATCAATCGCTTTCGCGTATACTTTGGAAACTAAATAAGTTTCTTTGAGACTTACTACAATACAATACCTTATTGGTAATCAATTGTATTTCTCCAAAATAATATAATTGGCTCTTAAAGAGTTCTCGATTAATTTGGTACTATCACATATTAATCAATATCCATATAGTGAATATTTCTTTTAAAGAGAAAGTTGTACCATTATGGTCATGTCAAAATTATATACAAGATATGTTTCTTACATTATTATTTTCCTTTAATAATCACATTGCCAAAATATTTTGGCGTGCAATAGGTACGTGACCAATGACCATTCATGCCATAATAATGACATTATTTTCTTATATCATCTCAACCTTCCTTCTAGAGGTGAGTGTGGTATATTCAATACCAATAGCATGTTCATATTCTTCCAATAATGAATATGTATTCATAAATCAGATGTTGTCACATTCACACCATGAATGGACCATAATCATCTCTATGTGCTATATAAAATCTCATGTCAAATTGATGACAGATATTACTTTCACAGAGTGAAGGATTATTTTGAGAATCCTTATTATTCTCATTATCACAATGATGACGATTATAATATCGTCTATTGCCATGTCCACATCCATTGATTCCTTCACGGTAATAATTTTGTCTTCTTTCAGACTTATCACATACTGCAATCATTTTTTTTTTGCGGGGTTATGTAATTTTGTTATCCTTTTCAAATCCGTAAATGCGTCTGGCATTTGATTTGCTATTCTTTGAAAATGAATAATCTTTTGCACCTCTTTTTCACAAATAGAGGCACGTGGATCAAGATGAGATAATGATGGATTTTTCCACAAAATTTCCCGTTTGGTTTCACCTACTTCTCCCCCTAATTTTGGGAAAAGTGTCTCATCAAATCGACAGTCTGCAAATCGTGCAGTGAACAAATTCCCTGTCAATGTTTCGAGGTCGTGAATAATGGAGGGCGATTCAAACCCAACATATTTCCTAACCTTCTTTGCGGACCCATTTTGGTGCGACATGGTGGTGCTACAGGCACATATACTGCGCATCCAAAAATTCTTAAACGGGATATAATAGGTTCATGACCCAAAACTAATTGCAACGCGGAATATTTGTGATAATTTGTCGGTCTGAGACGAACTAGAATTTCTCCATGCAAAATGGCGTGACCCCAAACCAAAGTGGGAAGCCTCGTTTTCATGAGTAACGGTCTTGCTATCAACTGCATACGTTTAATTAAAGACTCTCCAAAATCATTTTGAGTGTGAACATGAACTACAGGATGTTCCACTTTTATCCCAATTGATAAGCAATAATCATTAAATGCTTGGGATGAAAACTCAACAGTATTATCTAGTCTACTAGACTTAATTGAATTATCGGGAAATTGTGCCCGTAATCGAATTATTTGTGCCATTAATTTTGCAAACGCAAGGTTGCGAGATGACAATAGGCACACATGAGACCATCTAGAAGATGTATCTATTAAGACCATAAAATATCTAAACGACCCACTAGGTGGGTGAATAGGTCCACAAATGTCCCTCTTGTATATGTTCCAAAAACGCAGGTGACTTAATTCCAACCTTTGTTGGCTATGGTCTAATAATTAACTTGCCTTGATAACAAGAAGTGCAAGAAAATTCATTATTTAAAAGAATCTTTAAATTCTTTAATGGATTCCCATTTGAGTTTTCTATAATCCTTCTCATCATAATTGATCCAGGATGTCCCAATCGATCATGCCAATGAACGAAAGTATTGGAATCAGTAACCTTTTGGTTTACGGTAGAATGTGCCTCAATTGCACTAATTCTTGTCCAATACAGGCCACAAGATAAAGATGGGAACTTTTCAATAACCCTCTTTTCGCCAGAGACATTCTTTGTAATGATGAGATATTCAAGATTATTCTCATCTATTGTCTCAATATGATATCCATTTTGACTGATATCTTTAAAACTCAACAAGTTCCTCTTAGACTTGGAGGAGAACATTGCATTCTCTATGATAAATATTGTTCCTTTAGGCAGAGTTATAATTGCTCTTCCAGAGCCTTCAATTAATTTACTACTACAAGAAATTGTAGTAACATCTGCCTTACACATACTTAAATGAGGGAAATAATTCTTCTCTTTGAACATTGTATGTATGGTACATGAATCAATTAAACAAATATTTTTACAATTGAATTTTGATCCAAGTTTGTTTTGTGAGATATTCATACTTAATCTTGTATGTCTAATTAGTGCATCCATCATTAAATTATTCAAGTTAATTAGCATGATTCAAAGTGTACTAAATACGTGTAGGACAATACCAGCTAATATGTATACACTTATTGCACTAAGATCTTTATCAAGCAATTGTATAAATAATTTGGCTAAGTGATTTGACATGCTACATAACTAGTATTGTTACTTTTCTAGATTGATCATATAAAGGAATTATATGTGCACCTAAAGAATATAAAAATTTTAATATCGTAAAATCTATACCTACATAGTATCTCCATGTGTACTAATATTTTGTATAGCTTTTCAAAATAAATAGTTAAATGTAGCTAGTGTAGTATATCATGTTATACTGCACAATAATGTATAATCACACATTATGTTAGGTGTACCCAAGTACTTAAGCATGTAACTTGATATACTTGAATTTAATAAGAAAATAGACTTGAAAACAAAAATAATTTCAAGTAACCTCATTATTACTAACATATTTATTTCTACACATAAGAAGATGAACAATCAATAAAAGCTTCTTGGATTTAGTCAAAGTAGGATATAATATTTTAATGATGCAAACACTATTTATATTCATATTTTGGATATGTACTATTGTCAAGAAAATATTATTGTTATCTAAGTCTATTGTTGATTACTTCTATTTATATTCTCATAATGCAAGTCAATTAAGAAGTAGTTCATTAAAATCATTATATCTTTATTCATAAATAAACAGATCATGGTGAAGTATGAGTATCTTTCTCTTTCTATTTTTGTTTTTAAATATAATTGAGAAAAACTAAGTATCCAACAAAACATATTATTATTCTTACAAAAGAGAGCAACATGTTGTACCTGATAATTTTAAATCAGAGTCGAGAATTTTAAAAGAGGATAACCTACCGTAATGGTTAGAGACTCATGCTGATAACGTGCTATAAAATGAAAGAAATTTAGTAAAACATGAACAAGAAATATAAGCAACTTAGTAAAATATGAACAAGAAATATAGATAGAGAGAGGGAAGAGATTTTCTTCTTCAATTGTTTGCGTTATTTATATCTATTACAAGGCCTTTATATAGGCATAAAAAGAGAAGAAAATATGTCATGGAATATGTCATTAAACATACAAAATATATCATTGAATATATCATTAAGCATTTGTGATGAATATTATGGAAAATGAGTAGACATCCAACATATTATGATATTTATCATAATAGATTCATCATAAAACAGTTTTATGGGTGTCTTATTTTGTGAATTATTTAGTAGCTAGTCTTATCTTGTGCAATGATAAGATAAATAAATTAATAAATAAGTGGCTGACTCTTCTAGATGGTTGCCGTGACTTGTAAAGAACCTAAAATATATAATTTAAAGGTCATACTAGCAATAATTGAAGTTAGTTCAAAGAGGTCTAGATAAGCTCTTGCTTTTTTATTTTTATTTTTTATAATCATTTCTTACTGCAGCACCATAACACATTCATGTGTAGAACTTAAATGTTTAAACCTAACAGTTTAAAGGTCAATTTTAGTAACGATTAAATAAACAGGTCCGAAGTCTCATACTCTTATTTTAATGACGGCATGCACCAATATACTCATATATTATTCTGCATCAATTATATTGAGCCTAGCTAATTTTTTGGTGGGAAGTAGAAAAATATCTCACATAAGTTTAGACGATATGTTTATTTGACAAAAAGTGTTAAGATTTTTCTTAAACTAATTAATAAAGAAATAGAGGATAAATTCTTGTTAAACGTAATAAATTCTGGATTTGAAATTAAGGTATATTAGTGATATGAGACCGTGTTAAGAAATAACAGATATCAAGTATATGTTAAATGATTGTCAATGAGTATAGTGATAGATGCATGTAATAAATGTAAATAATGACAATAAATATAACAAGGAGGAATTTATAACCCAACTGTTAGGTGACTTGGATGATTCTCCTTCCTGACAATAACATGGGGTGGTAGAAAGTGAAGATAGACACGTAATCTTTGGATCTTGTGAATGAACAATGTAATGTGTGAACAAGATAAGCGTTTGTATTTTCTTTATAGTCAACCTTTTACAATGTGCTCTTATCAAAAAGTAAAGAGGATCTCCTTTTGTTCTTTATCTCTTCTTATTTATAAGGGATATTGCTGAGGAACTCTTAAAAAGTACAACTGAAGGAATATTCCTTCTTCCTATTCTAACTTATCCTACCTTTATTCTCAAATTCCCTTTGCTCGACCTCAGTCCTAATCTTTCTTAAGGCGACTCCTCGCCCTCATGCCTTGGTCGGCTTAATCTCTACGTCCATTTGCAGCAATTAACACTAATCAAAATTTTGACCAATGCAGTTAGTCCCTTTGCTAGTTGAGGTCGTGATCTTGGACGTCCTAGATGAGCGGATCTTGTCAGCACTCGTTTAAAGTACATTTAGTTGTGACGACTGAATCGAATCGGCCGAGGTCTAATTGGCGGCAAGGTTGCGGTTGGTGTGGCTATCATAAGATGATGTCATGCCACGTGCGTCATCATTACGCTTCTTTCCAATGCAATGTATTTGCTTCTGTCGCTTCGGTTTTGGTGTCGTTAACATATCTTTTCCTCGATTACGGTGTTACCCAACCCTATAAGTAGAGGAAAGGGGTTTCATTGTCGAAACTTTTTAGCATTCCCCTTGTTGAATGCATATAATTTTTCTTTTATCTTCGTCTTGGATCTCCACTTCCGATTTCTTGTAAATTTTTCAATTTCAGTCCCTAATTTCTTTACCGGCTGATATTTTCTTTCTCCGAATTTTCTGTACATATTTTACTATGGAAACATATCAAATTCCCATCATATTTACGACGGAGTCACTAATTCCACTCCTTGGAGGAGGTTGTTCCCAAGAATCTTCTGGTAAGAAATGAATTTCCAAAGGAGCCTGCTCCCGCTTTTTCTCAAGAACTTTCTGAGATGGGTTGCGTCAAATAGCTGACCTATGGTCCAAATACCGTATTCCTTCTTAAATCGATATTATTCCAGTGAGAGACAACATAATTCAAGTTCACTGACTTGGATATTATGCTTTCTACGTCTTCTCATTCTTAGTTTGTTGTTCTCTTCCTCTCCCCCATTAGCAGAGGAGTTTTGCCTCTTTTACATCATCTGCCTTGGCGAAACTCTCCCTTTATTTATGCAAAGTTTCTCTGATGCTGGCAAAGTATGCAGAGTTGACTGGTTGTGAGGTCAATATTTCTATCTGTTGCACCTATTCTCGCCAGCTTTTATAGAGGTACGTTTAAACATCTGCATGGGATCAAAGGATTGGTGGCCCGGATTGATAATAAGGTGAACCAGGGTTCTGGTATAAATATTTCTTCATTAAAACCGAGCACCCGGTCGCAAACTCGACAGGTTTTCCTGAGTAATGGAACTATAATCATAAGTATATTTCTGTATATTCATTCATTTATTTCTTCCTCTTCTTTCATTTTTACTCTTACGGCTTCCTTGTTTCAAAAGAAGCGTGCACCTTCTACCATCTTCGATATTGAAGATTGGGTGGCTCACATGTTACATCACACCATGGGAATTCGCGACTGTCATCCTTTCACAAGCGTTTTGTACCCAAGACTCCATTCGGTTGTTTCTACCTTAACTTATTGTTTTTAGCTATTGCTTTTTGACGCAGCCTTCTTTTAGCCCGGGCGACGTGTTTCAAAAATGGCAAAGGCTACTGTGCCTGCATTTTGCCAAAATGTCGCATTGGCTGGAATGTAGTTTGCTTCAGTTGAGTCCGCTCGAGGATGCCGAACCCAAGTTGCACCAATGAGGGACTCTGCCCCTCAAATTGTTGCAGTGTCGGATGAGATCTCTTCTCGGCCTATCTTTCATCTTGTGGATAAGCCATCTCATGGCATGGAGGTATCGCCTAGGAAAAGATGAAGGGTGGACACCGGGAAGTCCATTGTTGCTGATGTTGAGCGAGAAAGATTCATTGCTTTGGGAGAGGAATCGGTGTTTACACCAGATGTCGCGGATGTTTCTGCGGTGAGTTCCGCCATGGAGAGGAGGTCCTCTGAGGTTGAAGGGGTTCGCGTGGAGAGATTATGTGGGCTACTGAAGATGACTCATCATCGACGGCTGGGAGAGGTAGTGTTGTCCCTACGGGGGATGATGACTCTGGTTCGTACATCAATCTTGAGGAGATATAGGCCTTCATATAGAGGACCACTCGTGTGGATATAAGGATGGAGGGTCCTAATCGGCATATAGTCATTTCTGTGGACTGCGACCTCTTGACCAACTCAGAACGTGTGGTGCCAGCCTTGTCTTACCTGTGCGTAGCTTCTGAGGATACGATGCTACAGATGCTGAAAGATGTAGATCTGTCTTTGAGTATATCTAGCATGGCCATACGAGTGAGATTGCTTTTCCATGTTAGGTTAAGTTTGTTTTGTACGTGTAATTTGTTTACACTAACCTATTCTCTTTTTGTTTTTTGCATGTCAGACTCTTAAAAGGGGATCGAGCGCGACCGGCGGGAGGAGCGGAGAATGATCATTTTTAAGAAGATGACCTCCAAGTACAAAGAACATCGAACCAAGCACCAAACATTGGCCTACTTTCTCAGCGAGGATGGCCAGTTTCAGTCGCTCCGTGACTAGGGTTGCTTATCAGGCGGATTAGACGGTTATTTACTCATAATGATTTGGCATAACGGTTATCGAATTTTGAATGTATTATTCCACTAGGCATCTGATAAGATATCGGATGGATTGGTATTAGTTTACCTCTTATCGGGCAGTTATCGGGCGATTTACCGGCCTATTTCAACCCATATTGCGTGCATTAATTGTTTGCTAATAGCCTAGCATATAAATTCAGAAATCGAAATTACACATTGAGTCTACATACAGAAATCAAAACTACTGGTCTGCCTACATAAAACACATTTGTAAATCACTAAATTGTAAGCTATAGTAAATCCCAAACCCAAAGCAGAATATAAAAATGAACACTGTCCATTTTAAAATTGTACACATTTGTTTTCTACAATTGTTCTTGCGTCCAGATGTCCAGTTCCAACTTTCAACTCTACTTCTTCTCCTATTTCAATTACATGAAAAACACTAGAAAATCATCATGATTAAAAACCTATATTAAACAAACATAATTTCTGAAGATATTAAATCTCACTTATATAATTTCGACATTGTAACAGACTACAATTGCATTACAAAGAACATTGACAGATTTCTGTTCTATCTCAACAAGCTCAACAGCTACGAGATAGACCTTCCTAAACAACATAGATGGAAGAAGTTCATCGAATAGAGAAGCAATAACATCGGCTCTGCCAATATGTTGAATGGCTTTACAATCTTTATAAACATGCAGAAGTTAATATATACAATGTAATATGATATTGAAAATAAGAATGGGATCATGGAATTTATCTTGGTTTGCTTCAGTAGCACATAAATGTGAAATGAAAATAGCTGTACGATTCAGAAATCTTAGCACTTGAAAATCTATACTACCAAAATCATCACCTATAAAACTACATAGTGATCTGGAATGGCTGAGAAAGAAGAACCAACCAAGACTATAGGGCAAAGTAACCAAATAATGATACAAAAGAACAAATACTTGAAGCTTGATGGGTTAAACTCGAATTCTTATAAGATACGTTAACACTACACGTCAATTACGAAAGCGCATTTTTCGTTGCTTGCTAAATCTGAAGAAAAAATGAAAATAATGAGTCATGCGATAAATATAAGCGTATCAACAATACTTATATACAACAAATATAGTAACAATATAATTACCTTGTTCAAGCTGCTCGATTTTATCAAGATCTTCCTCAACACTAATAGGTTATTTAAATTTTTCATTTCGAAGTCAGTCTTGAAGATATACTAGAGCTTGCACCAATTTAGAAGTTAATGAACTCCTAAATGAATTAAGAAGACATCCTACCATACTAAACGCACATTCAGATGCCACACGTGAAACCGGAACAACTAATACATCATGAGCCATCTCCGCAAGAATAGGAAATATAGCTTAATTCAATGTCCACAAAAGTAGAAGATCAAATTCTTTAGTGTCATCCTCAGTCTCTTCATCTAAATATTTATTTAATTATGTTCTAGTATCAACACCTCTACTCCCATTTTTATATTTTTTTATATCTTTCATGAGTGATTCTAAAAGTCCTATACTTTGGGTGCTTGCTTGACTGCCAGAAAGTCAGGAAGTCGAAGTGTCCAATGAAGATGAATCTGAAGATGAAGCAATATCCGAAGTAGAACCCCTTCTCCAACCATATAGGAAACATCACAAACGTTCCGGTCCGCGTACTGTTCTCTCTGGACTGAGCTGTATGGAGTCTATACTTAATTACCTTAACATTCTCCTAGGAATCCTAAACTAAGTCTGTGTCCAATAATTTAGCCTCATCCGGCTCGAACTAATCCATCGGAGATCAGCACTGCGTACCATATAAAGCCTCATACGGTTACGTACTCACTAAATAATGAAGTCATGTACTTTGTCACTTCTGCTTGTATAGTTTTCCCCTGATCTACACCAAATATCTTTACATGTGCATAGCCAACCAATTCGATCTTGTGACGTGGATCCAAAATACATGAGATAAAAACTATCTCGTTCCTTTTTCCTAGATCATCCCAATACTTATCAAACTTTTCTTTCATATTTTTTTCTATTTCACTTAAAACTGTATCTTCATTTGCGATCAATTCATTTCAAATTAATAGCTACAATGAAAATTTTAAGAAAATAAATATTGGATATAACATAACGTGATCTAGATATCTTCAAAGTAAGAAAATATCAAGTTTCAAGAAACTTTGTAATTCTTTTTACGTTCTACCAATCACTACTCAAAAGGTCACCTGTAGGAAGTCCAACATCAATATAAGAATGCTCAAGATAATGTCTCAAACAAATTTCACTTGAAGCATAATGTAAATATGCACTTTCAAATTCAACAGCCCCGCACAACATCAAGTAGGTAAAATTCCATCTAGTTGAAACATCTAAGCATAAAAATTTTTTAGAATTGAGTTGTTCAGCATCAAAACATTCTTGAAGCCTCTTCAACCTCGCAGGAGACTGTCTAGCATATCTCACTATATGTCTAACACGTTCAATAAATATTAAAGATTCTTTTAGACCATCCTGGACCACAAGGTTCACGATATGAGCCACACATCTCACGTGAAGGTGAATACTATTCATCAAATTAGTTTCCATTTTTGTTAATTGCTTAAACAGTTCTTTTACTGTCACATCATGTGAGCTTGCATTATCAACTGTAATAGTGAAGATCTTATTTACCCCCCACACACGTAAGCACCTACAACATCATTTGCCATATCTTCGCCTTTATGACTAACAATAGGACAAAAATTTATTGTTCTCTTATGTATATTCCATTAACTATCAATCAAATGGGAAGTGATACACATGTAATTGATTCTTTGTATAGAAGTCCAGATATCAGTGGTAATACATACTTATTGTTTTGCTTCTATGAAAAAACCTCTTCAACTTTTGTTTTTCTTCATTAAAAAGATCAAAACAATCCCTAGCTACAATACTATGGGAAGTGATCCGAAAATAGGTTATGCCACTTTCATAAAGTATCTAAAACCCCTCTTTCTCAACAAAGCTAAAAGGAAGCTCATCAAGTATTACCATATGACATATCACCTTCCTACATTCTTCTTGATTAAATTTCCAAGTAACAATAGCTACATCACCCTGACTACCCCCGGGGGAGATTGAAAGTCTAAATTTGATTGTTTTTTAATCAGAAATAGAAGAGTGTTTAGGACACATAAGCATAGGAAAAAGAAGTATTGACGTACCGTCTTTGGTCTTAAATACATACTCAATAAAGCAATAGTCACATTTTACTTTTGTACTCCCTTCATAAGTAGTAATTTTTGTAAAATGATCTCACACAACAGACATTTTTCTCCTTTTTTGGTTATATTCAACTCTGTTGTTTGAGATTGACTTATTGCATTTGAATTAAAAGCTCCACTTTCACCCATCATCACCTTGTCACTTTTTGTATATTTTCAGCCATGTATGAGTCACTGCAACAAAAAAAGAAAAGGAAAACAAGTTTTAAATTCAGTTACTTATCATTCTCAGTATATAGTATTCTTCCATAACTAAGCTGAAATAGAGGTGTTCATTTTATCAAATTTTACCATTTTTATTAAATAAGTAGGGATAAGAATTAACCACATTTTCTTTCTAAATCTATCAATTAGGGATATATAACACAATATTCATATTGATATTACAAGACGCAATAACTTGACACTGAGAAATCTTAACCTTTCTTCCTCCTTTTTATTTAACCAAAAAATAGATTTTTGGTCAAAGCTAAAATTTAGAAGAGCCGGGTTACTGATAATCGAAAAAGTATATAGAGAAAGAAATTTGAGAATGATATTATCATAAAGCAATTAAATTAAAGTATATTCCAATAGTAACTTGTGTCTCAATTGATTACATATCTCTCCTTTTATAGGCCCCTTTGGGAATGTACGTTATGCCTAAGTCATAATGAGGTTACTATGAGTAATTAATGACATTAAATGTCATGTTACATGATCATTACATTGAATGCATATATTCCTTAAAATATTCAACATTTAATACTCTTTAATGTCGTATTTGCACCCTTTTCTTTAACTAGATTCATTCTTTCCATTGCTCGGATGTGAATAAGCTCAAACAAGAACGGTTGCGGATACTCTCTCCATGTGCCTCTTCCTTTCTCCTTACTCGTATCTGATTTGTAATTCTCAAACCGTAGCTAAATATAGTTTATTGATCATCCCACATGTCCTGATACATCGTCATATATATTAATACAATTTTTTCCAATACAGATAGTCCCCCCACATTCCATTTATTCATCAGTTTGAATATATGGGAAGTGGAATTCATTGAAGGAGAATTTTTTTCGTCATTAATGCTCTCACAGAGTTGACGCTTCAATTGTCACTTCCTTTTAATGTTCTAGACACGTGTCATTCTTTCATTGGTTGCATAATTTCACAGTACTTTCTTAGGTTTTCTTTTCGGATTCACTGTTCACGAAGTGTCAGTATCATTATTATGGTTCTTCAATTAGCGTGCTTTTCCTTTTTGTTGGTTACCTATTAGTATAAATATAACTTCCTTTCATGTCTTGTTTCGCATAAAGCGTATCATACACTCTAATCCTTCGAGACTTCTTTGCTATTTTCTGCTTAACTTCAAGTTTCTTTGCCATGGCTTCACCAAATTCTAACCCTAAGAGAACCCCCATTCTGGATAGCTTCCTTAATGCTCCGATTAGACATAGAAGAGGGGGTAGACTCTGTAACCTTGGATCTGCTCGTGGTGGTAGTACGTCAAATCCTTCTTCTAGATCCGGTCCCTCTTCTGGGACTAAAGGTTCTCATTCTCAGAGGAGTTCCTCCCGGAACAAAGAATCTTCTGAGCCTCTAGTTGAGGAAATAATCCCTTTTGAAATTCCCTTTCATCATGATAGAGAATCTCTTAGGACCCAAGTTGCTTCTTTAGACCGTGCTAATCCTTTCCCTACTCAAGTCACGGATATTTAGCTCCCATAGTTCATATGGATTGTTATTGGAGTGATGATTTCCCAATCATCGTTCCTAATTCAAATCAGAGGATCACATCTTACTTAATAGGATTCTCTTCTGTTTACACATACCCTTTTAATCTAGGGTTTAAACTGGCCATTCTAGACTTAAGTCATTTTTTGACGTGTGTTTGGGTCAAATTGGTCCGACTATTTGGAGGTTTGTCACCTTATTGAGGCATCTTGCTATCATGGCGGATATTGAATTCACTTTTCCCCACCTAATTTACCTTTACTCCCCTAGGCTTTTTCGAAATGGTGTATTTGGTTTAGCAGCCAGGAGTAAGAGGGTTTTAGTGAGTCCCAAGCATGATAAAGGTTGTGGTTCGTATGTCCAGTTTGTTGCTGCTCTCACTGTTGGTTTAGTGGGTAAAAATAACATTCCCTTCACGGAGAAGTGGAACTTTGCACGTAAGTGTTATGCCCTCCTCGTGCCTTTTTATTTCTAGGTTCGCTTATTTTTAATTTTACTTTTTTTTCTTTTCAGCAACATGGGCGTTGTGGAATCTGTGCCCAACTTCCATGGTTGGGTAGAAAAGTTGCTTAAAACTGCCCTAGCAGAGGGTAGATCATGGAAAACCTTTTTCAACCGTTATGGTTGGAAAGTAAAGACTCATGGTAAGGACTTCTATTTCCACCTTGTCTATATTTAAATATTTTTTATTGTTCTAACTTGCATCGTTCTTTTTATCATGATTTGCCATTTGAGGAGTTACTCTAGATGCCGTCTTGGCATCCCTAGACTCTTTAAGTACTCGCACTTCTTCATCCCAAGATATATTCTTGGGCTCCGTAAAGAGAATATCTGTTGAAGAAGATGATTCAGAGGAAGAAGATGAGGGTTCTTTGATGTCAAGATCATGAGACAGGAGATGTATTGTCTCTGAAGACGAGGCTGATGTCTCCCCTCACCTATCTATTTCCGAGCCTGTTATTACTCCGGTGGTAATCCGTGATGATGATGTTTCTCCTTCTGATACTAATGAGTCAATAAATCAACTCTTTATCAGTGGATTAGAAAGTGGGACTTTAGGACATGTTCTAAACGAACCTCCTTTGTCTTCTTTTACCTCTTCCGTACATGTGATTGCATCTTTACCTTCATCAGCTACTACTTCTATCCCTTCCCCCATTATTTTTACTCCTTCCACTGCTTCTCCTTCAGTAACTCCTCCCACATTATCCGTCATACGGAGGTAGGCTCTTCGAGTAGAGGTTCCGCTATGAGGAGCGTAAATTTGAGGTTCCTACCAACAACAGTCTTTTTAGAAAGTCTAGACAAGCTGATACTTGGCTCGAACCTTTGATTGGCCCTAAATGAGAAGACTAAACTTGCAAGCCATAGTAATCTGACCCTCATGAATGATATAGTAAATACCACTCTAAAGGTATTTTCTTGTCCTTTATCTTATTAAAACTTTTAGATTTTGAAATCCTGACCTTACCTCCCTTTTTTTTTATGTAGGCTAATCTCATTGGTACTGAACTAATGCCTCGAGACTCCCTTTTGGAGAAGTTGGCTCATGACTTTCAGAAGACTGCTTGTGATGCAGAAGAGGTTTCCCGTGGTTCTCAATTGGAGGCCAACAACTAGAATAACCAATTTGAAAGTGCATAAATTGACATGGAGAATTTATAGGAGAGGAAAAATACCTTAGAGCGGCAAGTTCAAACATTAACCTCTGAGCTAGCGATGGTTAAAGTTACCTTAATCCAAACTGAGAAGGAGAAAGAGCGCCTTGTCTTCCTTTTCAGAACAGTTGTCCAAGGCCAACGAGGAAAATAGGGCTCCAAAGACTTTGCTGGCTCAGAAAGAGATACATGATAGGGAGCTAGCACAAAACCTTTCACGGGCACAAGAAGAACTAAGAATTTCTATAGACAAGGTACATGCCCTAGAAAGTTCTCATACCTCCCTTCAATCATCTTATAATTCTGTCTTGGCTAAAAACAAAGAACTTAAAAATAAAGTTGCTGCTTGGGAAAGAGATTATAAACTTCTCGAAGAAGTCAACCAATTTTGAGGTAAGCTGGACCTTCTTGAAGTCTCATCGTGGAACCTTGGTGGAAATGGGCCAAGAAAATTTTAGCTTGGAATCAGAATAAGGCAAGGTGAATGAGGTCATTGAACGAGCACAACAACCACAAGATTTTTCATCTCCCGAGGTTGAAGTTCCTATGACTGTTGAAATTACCACGAGTGTCACACCTTCCTCAAGTCCATCCGTGCCTTTTGCTGCCAGTCAAGATGAGACTTTTCCCGTTGACGCTCCTACTGCTGTAATTCAAGATCAACCTTCAATTGTTGATAATGTTGTTCCAATTGAGCTTGCTGATGATCCTTCTTCTATTCCTTCTTCTTAATGAAAGAATTCCACATTTGTTTCAGATTCCCTTTTTGTAGGTATCTATCTGGAAAACTATGTTTAAGGTTTTTGGCTTCTTGCAATAATTTCCCTTTTTTTTAATAAACATACCCTTGGTTAACAGTTATGGTTTGACTTTAGAAGTACAAGTCCCCAAGTCTTGTTATGGGGCATTTTTTTATGAACAATTTGATGACTAAGTTTATACTTAGTCTTTAGTTTTTTTAAAATATTAAGAAGTTATCATTAAACTTCTCTCTGTTTTATTCGTGCCTTTTATTTTCAAGGACTTAAAGAATAGTCTGCATTTTTGTTCTTTAAAAATGCTTCTATTAACCTCATGACTAAATATCACGAGTTTTATAAAAGAGTGCCCTTTTATGTTTTGACACTTGATGAAGAAGACATCTCAACTTTTCAATGGTTTTTATTATATGATTAAAGAAATAGGAACACACATGTTTCTTTGAAATAACTTGGACAAGTTTTTATTTTTGAACCTTGACAAGTGTTGAATAATGCTTTACATGTATTTGAATTACATCTATAAAACTATTTTTCTTGTAACAAATTTATACAAAAGAAGAACAATAGAAACAAGGTTTTTCCATATAACCCGTTTAGTACATAGTATTTACCCTAACTGTTTTGAGGTACCTTGGGTTCCCTTTAACTTCAAAACATTAGGAAAGGTTTGTGAGATGACTCCATTGTTCTCATGGGAAAGAACACTATGATGAATGCGATGACTCTTTAGCTTTCACTCTGTACTTGACTCTTCTTTGGCTTGATTATTACTCAATCTTCTTGCCTTTTATATACACATGACTGTATATTCTACGTAGTCTCCCAAGTGTTGGAGTGTTAAAGTATGAAGCCTCGAGCACTTGATAGTTTCTTTCACCTGGTCCTTTTCCTGAAAAGGAAATACATACGGGACTCGGGGGTGCGATTATAGAAGAAGACTGCTTAAGTCCCTAGCATTTCATTAACCACAAGTTGCAAATCACTTTTGATCACTACTTGATATATACCAAGTTCCCGCGCCAACTCTAGACATGCAATCACAGCTTCATACTCCACTTCATTGATAGTCATAGAATGATACTTAATATCTTGCCTAATAGTTTCACCCATAGGTGGTACAAAACACAATTCCTAATCCTTCTCATTTTACATTAGATGATCCATCAGCGAATAAGGTCCATGTTCCTGGATTAGCCCCATTACGTATTTGTACTTCTTTTTCTGCTTCTAATTGCATTCCTTGGCTAAAATCAGCCATGAAATCAACAAATATCTGGGACTTTATTATTGTTCTAGGTAGGTACGTCATTT
The DNA here is from genome assembly GCA_034376525.1 of Nicotiana benthamiana. NCBI lineage: Eukaryota > Viridiplantae > Streptophyta > Magnoliopsida > Solanales > Solanaceae > Nicotiana > Nicotiana benthamiana. The sequence continues at coordinate 86,816,108 of CM067331.1, read as the reverse complement.
CATATTCACTCAGTTCTATAGCCCATTTGGATAACCTTCCTGACAATTCATGCTTATGCAAAATACTACGTAAAGGATATGCAGTTACCACAAAATTGGGATAACATTGAAAATATGGTCTAACTTTCTAGATGCCATGATTAAAGCAAGTGCTAGTTTTTTCAGTTGTGGATACCGTGTCTCTTCATCTAATAAAGATTTACTAACATAATAGATAGGATATTGTTTTCCATGTTCTTCACGAACCAAAACCGCACTTACCGCAACTTCTGAAACAACAAGGTAGATAAAAAGTTTCTCCCCAGTCTTTGGTTTTGCGAACAAAGGTGGATTTGATAAGAATGTATTTAAATCTCTAAGTTCATGTTGACACTCCTCATCGCAGTCAAAATGATCTTTCTTTTTAAGGGTCGAGAAAAATTTAAAACACTTTTCTGATGATTTAGAAATGAATCTCCTCAAAGCTACGAATTTTCATGTCAGTCTTTGTACTTATTTCTTGTTTGAAAGTATATCAGAGGTTTCTTCAATGACCTTAATATGCGCATGATTTACTTTAATACCACGGTTAGAAACGAGAAAACCTAAAAACTTACCTGATTCCACACCAAATGCACATTTTTCCAGATTCAACTTCATATTATACTTTCGTAAAATTTTAAACGTGTCAGACAGGTGGGATATATGATCTTCAGAATGTTGAGACTTAACTAGTATATCATTTATATACACCTCCAAGGTCTTACCTAAATGTTCTTGAAACATTTGGGTAACTAAGCTCTGATACGTTGCACCTGCATTCTTAAGACCAAAATGCATTACCTAATAACAATAAGTACCTTTGTCTATTATGAAAGAAGTTTTTTCCTCATCTCCTGGTTTCATCTTGATTTGATTATAGCCTGAATATGCATCTAAAAATTTTAATAGCTCATGCCATGCAGCAGCATCAATTAAATGATCTATGTGTGGTAAAGGGAAGGAATCTTTTGGACTGGCTTTAATAAGGTATGTGTAATCTACACAGACTCGCCACTTACCATTCTTTTTAAGAACAACCACAGTGTTCGCTAACCAATCATGATACTTTACCTCACGAATTGAACCAATTTTCAGCAATTTTTGAACTTTATCTTGAATCACCTTATTCTTGAAAGTTCCTTGCTTTCTTTTCTTTTGCTTGATTGGACGGTATGATGGATCTTCGTTTAGTTTATGAGTCATGACCTCTCTGTGATATTGGTTCCTATATACACTTTCCTCTCGGGCCAGTGTATACATAAAACCATAGCCTCTAATTCTTCTATGGTTGTTCTGATGTTCTCGTTCTCCTCTAGTTCTTGAATGGTATCAGGTCTTTAATCCATATCTAGTTGCTCTTGTTCAGTTGAGGTTGATACCATGTCTCCCCCACCTGAATGTTGTTATTGCTATTTGTCTTCACCCTTATGAGTCGGACCTGTAACGGAATTGATGCTTCTGAAATTTTGCTGCTCGCCTTTTATTTGACATATCCTCCAAGGTGATGGAAATTTAATAACTTGATATAATGTTGATAGAACAGCATCCATGTCATGGATCCATGGCCTTCCAAGAATTATATTGTAAGCCTTTTCCATGTCTACGACTTGAAATTTGGTGTCTTTGACAACGCCTTCTACGAATGTAGTAATGATTGCTTCTCCTTTCATTACAACACTAGAGTTGTCAAGGATTCTTGCATCTCACACAACACTTGTATCAAAATAATATTTACGGAACTACCTGGATCAATCAAAACTCGCTTTACGTTAGTGTCATGTACAAGTAAAGATATTACTAGTGCATCGTTATGTGGAGTTAAGAGACCCTCAGCATCTGCACCGTTGAATGTGATATTTTCTTCTTCTAGTACATGTCACAATCGCTTCCCATGAGTGATTGATATCTTGGAAGTTTTATCATTTGTGGTACGGAAAACGCCATAGATATCTTCACCCCTACGTATAACATTAATGGTTCTTTTGGGCGAGGGCGGTTTCGGAGGCTCCTGTCTGTTCTTCATATATGCTTGTTTACCTTTTTCACTAGATAACTCAGTGAGATACCCTTGCATTAACAAATGATCAACCTCGCCCTGCAAAAATCTCCAATCTCTGGTTATATGCTCGTGATCGTTGTGAAATTCGCACCAATGATCAGGGTTTCGTCTATTTGGATTTGATATCATCTCCTTCGTCCATCGTACCTTATATCCCATGCTTCTTAAAACAGCTACGAGCTTAGAGGTGCTTACATTAAAATTGTAACCACCAACCTTGCTTTTAAACTTCCATCATTGTCTCGTGTTCCATGTGAGTTCCGTTCATCTCCAAACCTTGATGGGGAGCCCGATTCCCTACTTCTAGATTTATGATCATACCTTTGACTATCTTGCCTTGATCATGAATCCTTTCCCACAGGTCCCATGTAAGGCTCGTACCTATTTTTTCTAGATCTTTTTTCATGCCTTGAATTCACTTTTTCTTCTGTTTTATGTCGTAGAATGATATCTTCCTTAATCCTCATCTTTGTATTATACCTGTTGTAAACATCATTCCACGTTGTTGCTTGAAATTATCGAAGGCCTTCCTTCATTCATCTCGTAGCTTCTGAACTCTTCTCATTCAAATTACTGGTGAGGGCTATGGCTGCCCGATTTTCAGGTACTCGTGGCAATGTCATCCTTTCCCGTTGAAATATATCTACGAATTCTCTAAGCAACTCTGAATCTCCTTGTTTGATTTTGAAGATATCCTTCATTCTTTCTCAACTTTTTGAGCTGCCAAGTGTGTTTTAATAAATAGATTTGCAAGCTCGGTAAATGAATTTATAGAATTTTCAGGTAAAAGAGAATACCATGTTAGTGCTCCTTGAATGAGCGTTTCACCAAATTTTTTAACCAAAACTGATTCAATCTCCTTCTTGGTCAAATCATTGCCCTTGACACCTATTGTTAATGCGATAACGTGATCTCACGGGTCTGTTGTTCCATCATACTTTGAAATATCGGGCATCTTGAACTTATTTGGAATTGGGAGAGGGGCGGCACTTGCTTCCAAGGCTGTTGAGAATATTTATCCATATCTACCCCTTTGATCACGTGCGGTACCTCGGGTATTTGCTATATGCGGTCACCTTACTCCTTGAGCTGTTTCTGCAATGTTAGTACTAAATTTTGTAAATTAGAGTTAACCGGATTACCTGGGTCTCACTCATGTGTTTAACTGGGGGTTCCACCACTGCCTGAATTAACCAGCCCGGAACGAGGATTCTCCAAAGTATTGCGATTTGGAGTATGTGTAGGTATAGCAGCAGGTAATTGACTAAAAATCCTGTAAAGCCTTATTGACCTGAGTAGTGATAAGTTTTTGCAAAGCTTCATCCATAATTTCAATATCCTCAAATTGAACTTGACCGTCTGTGTGAGATCCTTCAGGAGTTCTTCACGAGATTGTCGCAGTGAGTCTTGCGGAATTGGAAACTGAGTGCCATTATTTTACGGAACATCCTGATTTTGTTGATTGATTTGATTTCATTGAGCGTTATCATTGTTGTTCGACATAGTTGGTTCAACACAGAAAATCAAGTTAAGATATAATTGATTATCAGATTCCGATAACGGAACCAACTTGTTTAACCGAAAAATAAATTTTTGGTTAAAGCTAGAATTTAGAAAAGTCAGGTTACTTATAATCTAAAAAGTATATAAAGAAAGAAACTTGAGAATGATATTATCAGAAAGCAAGTAAATTAAAGTATATTCCAATAGTAACTTGTGTCTCAATCGATTACATATCTCTCCTTTTATAGACCCCTTTGGGAATGTACATTATGCCTAAGTCATAATGAGGCTGTTATGAGTAATTAATGACATTAAATGTAACGTTACATGATCATTACGTTGAATGCATATATTCCTTAACAGATTCAATATTTAATACTCTTTAATACTGTATTTGTACCCGTTTCTTTAACTAGATTCATTCTTTCCATTGCTCGGATGTGAATAAGATCAAACAGGGACGGTTGCCGATACTCTTGCCCCGTGCCTATTCCTTTTTCCTTATTCATACCTGATTTTTAATTCTCGAACTGTAGCTAAATATAATTTATTGATCATCCTATGTATTCTGATACGTCGTCATATATATGAATACAATTTTACCCAATACACTTTTCCCTTTTTGTTTGTTCTTTTTAATTGAAATATGAAATTAACGCCACATTCATAAAGGTAAAAAATCAGATTTTATTGAAATAAGAAATGAGAAGGTAGCAATGTCTTGTGAAACTAACAAGGAAATACACAGGGTTTGAATCCTATACCATTGGGAAGTATGTTTTTACTGTAATGGCATATAGCAAAATTTAAATAAATATATGTGTTTTTTTGCTAAAACACATCAGCAAAAGGCATGTCCGTTATTCATTAAAAATTAATGTTCTACACATGTGAATAGCATGTTTGATTCTTCATAAGTTACCGCACATTGTCAATTCATTTGTGATATGCACATACATCATATCCAAAAAGTTGGTATTCAAAGTTCTCCAAAAAAAAAAAATACCTACTAGATTTTTTTGGTAATTCATCCTAACTTTTGGATATGAGTAATTAATTATAAATATGGGAGACAAGCTTCTGGATAAACACAATGGAAAAGTAAACAAATTATTCATGTGTAGAACATAATAATTGACTACACATCGACCCTATCGATGCTGTTTTTTTTGGTAATTGTCTAACACCAAAACTGTATTGGAAAAAATTGTATTTAAGAAAATATATCATGATATGTAGATTGATTAAATGGTCATAAAATGACAGCTGGCTAAGAGGCACAAGTAATAACAGGAACGAATTACAATAGGCACGAGCTAATAACATAAGAGGAGGCACAGGTAGATATTCAAATAATTCAGTGCCCGTACCTATTGAAGTCGTTTATATCCAAGAGCCCAAAAGAATAAATATGACAGTAAAAAGAGCGCAAATACAGCATATAACAGACATTAAATATGAAATACATTAGAGAATTTGTATTAAATGTAATGATTATGTGATGTAGCATTCAATGTCTTTAATTACTCATAATAGCCTCATTATGATTTGGGCAAAATGTATATCTCTAGGACACCTATAAAAGGGGAAACATCTCATCAGTTGAGGACATGAAAATCATAGGAAAATATCTTGGTTTACTCATTTTTCTCTTGAAATATTCTTCTGCTACATAAATTAATTTTTTTATATATATTCTTTTGATTATCAGTAACCCGTGTTTTTCTAAATTCTAGATTTGAATAAAATTTCATTTTTTGGTTAGAAAAATTAGTTATGTTACCGGGAAACCAAGAAAACCAACAAAATTAGGGAGATCCACAAGATATTAACACTCTGATTCCAACTCCACAAGGCTCTCCCCGACAATCTCGAGAGGGAACCCCTGATGGGTCTCAAATGAATAAACATGTTTAACTTGTGAATGCTAAAATCGTTGATGATGCATTCCAGAAATTAATTGTTGCTCAGGTCAACAAATTTACGGAAGCACTTGTTAACCGGTTACCTGTTGCAACCCTTGCACCAACATCGAATAATAACACTTTGAAAAACCCTCGTTCTGGACTTTTCAACTCAGGTAGCGGAGGGACTCCCAGTGAATCACATGAGAGGCAACCAGGTAATGTGTTTAATTTTGATTCACAAAACTTAGTACTAACCTTTGCAGAAACAACTTAAGGAGCAAAGAGGGCGCATAGAAGAAATATCTGGGGTGCCACCCGTGATCAATGGAGTACATATGGATCAATATTCACAACAACCCTGGAAGCAAAGTGATGCTCCTCTTCCAATTAAAAAAAATTCAAAATGCCTGACATTCCAAAATATAATAGAATATCAGACCCACGAGACCACTTGACTACATTTATGATTGGAGTAAAAGGTAACGATTTAACCAAGCAGGAAATTGAATTTGTATTAGTTAAGAAATTTGGCGAAACACTCACTAAAGGAGCGCTCACATGGTATGCTCTTCTACCTGAAAATTCTATAAATTCTTTTGTTGGGCTTGCAGATTCATTCATCAGGGGAGCTCAAAAGATGGAAAAAATAATGGAAGATATTTTCTATATTAAACAAGGACACTCAGAGTTTCTTAGAGAATTTGTAGATAGATGTCAGCGTGAAAGAATGACATTGCCATGTGTACCTGACAACTGGGCGGCTATATCCTTTGCAAGCAATTTGAATGAAAATATTTTAGAAGCCAAAAGGAGGCTCAAAGAAAACCTTCGAGATTTCCCAGCTACAACTTGGATTGACGTTTATAATAGATATAGCAAGAAGCTAAGAATTGAGGAAGATACTTTTCCACGATTTAAAAAGAAGAAAACGTAAGTTCGAGAGACATATAGAGACTGAAAGAAGGTCCAGAAAAAATAGATACGATCCTTACATGGGACATGCGGGAGGAGACTCACGATCAAAGCAAGATAATCAGAGGTACGATCACAGATCAAAGAATAGAGAGTCAGGCTCAAGATTCAGGAATGATCTAAATGTTAGTATTTATGCCCGTCACTAGAGGGGAGGGGTGAATAGTGCGGCACGAGAATATTGATAAATATTGCTGAATTAAAATTGCAGGAGTAAAGTAAATGCAGTAATTAAAAGATTAAGGAAAGGACACACCGAATTTATACTTGTTCACCACAACGTGTGGTTAGTCCAGTCTCCGAGAGACTCTCTCGAGTTTCCACTAACTCCGTTAAGCTTACGGGTGCCTAACCAACCGTTAGACTTGCTCGTAAATGTACACTCTACAAGACTTCAACTTGCTCGAGGATATCTCACCTCAAGACTTCACCTTGCTCGTGGATACCGCACCACAAGACTTCACACACTAAGATTGAGGGCACTTAGCAAACCCGACAATCAATGAGAAGATATGGTCTTCTCAAACATCTTTCTCTTTTACAACAAGAACTCTCTAAAAAGAGTAGATAAAGAGATACAAAATAAGCTCTATGAACAACTCAAAGTTGTCTCTCATATGGCTCAACAAAAGCTCTATAATGATGCACAAATAATATCAATATGTATATGAATAATGAGAGGTGTTGTGTATATCAAATCAGCCCAAAAGACCTCTATTTATAGGTGTTATAAGTTATATGTCCGTTGCTTAATTGACAATCAATTATGCTGATTTTATGCAAGATAATCGATTATTGGCTTTAACGTTCAAAAATCAGAAGCTGATTTTATGCTAGATAATCGATTATTGGATTTTGATAATCGATTATCTGCCTGTCGTTCAAAAACATTGGCAACGGTCAGAGAATAATCGATTATGCTCTTTTAGATAATCGATTATTCTGCCTTGCGGAATTTCCAGTTTAATCTGGAAATTCAGCATAATCGATTATCAGCATATGGATAATCGATTATCTGGCTATGCTGTCCAGAATTGAAAACTTACTTCAAAAACCATTTTGGTTAAAAATGAAAACGTTAAAATCATTTTGTTTGAAGTATTTGAAATATGTTTATGATAAATATGATTTGATAAAATGATTTTATGCATATTTATGATGACATATGTTGAGCCAAAAGACGAGATAACTTAAACGTTGCTCTTACATTGGTTCTACCTAACGACCTACGTCTTGGGTCTTCGGTCTTGAACTTTTGAGCTCGTCTTTGGCTTGTCTATGCAATCCATTCATCAATATGCTTTTCGGCATTCAATCTTGATTGTTTTTCATATAATAACGTTGTTTGACACTTGACTTCATTGTTTGTCATTCATCAAAACCTATACCTGAAAATCATGCTAATACAACCAAAGCGCACATATCATGGATAGAATGATTTTCTACAATTTCCCCCTTTTTGATAATGACAAACAACAGGAGATATGCATATCGGATTCCCCCTAAATTTATGCTATAGCTCAACATATAAGTATTCATGCTCCCCCTAAATTCATGCTATATCTCAATATACAATTCATGCAAACGATTCCCCTTAATGATAATTCCCCCTCAAATAAGGCATACTATAACGTAGATACATTCCCCCTTATTTGATGCATATCGCCTAAACTCTTCCCCCTTTTGGCATTAGCAAAAAGAGAGTATGCAAAGGCTACTTTCCCCTTTCGACACTTCCCCCTTTTGGGCATATCAATTGTTAGTGTCAAGAATAAAATAGGAAATACAATGAGGAATATACATTGACGATATTTAAGCAATCATACCAACATAAAATAATACCAAATGTTAGTAACAACATAGCAACCATAATAACGGTTATTTTTCGCAAATCATATTGCTTAAGAACATATCAACAGTTAATTTTTAACAAACCAATAGTTGTATTAAAAACACGAATCATTTATTTTTCAAGAATATATCAACTGTTATTCAAACCAAAAATAATATTCATCAAAACATGAATCAATTATTATTTTCAACAAAAATAATTGATACCAATTGTTATTCAAGATAAAAGTTATCAAAACATGAATCAACAAAAATAATTAATATCAATTGTTAACAAAGATATATTAATTGTTAACACATATCAACTATTACGTTTTTATCAAAAATATGATAACTAACCGAAATTCCCCCTCGATGCAATAAGGTTTCGTGCTTGGTGCATCTACTACGATATTGTAGTCTTCAAGCACACCTGCAAACGTACCTAAAAATAGGTTTTAGGTACCCAAACAATTTTGGGTCCTTGGGGGTTAGGCAAATAATAATCATAGCTAAAAGATAAATCCCTATATTTTGCAAAACATACGGGTGTTATGTGTCCTACCCGGTTGCAATAATGACATATAACATTCGTGTTGTGCATATGTCTTGGTTGAGCCAAAAACGTTCTAGGTGATCTAAAGTCGTTATTCCTAGAAGCGTTGAAATTCCTAGAGTCATTTCTAGGCGGTCTAAAATGATTAATTCTAGACTCATTTACAAAAATCCTAGAATTATTTCTAGGTTGAACATCGCAATTTCTAACATGATTCTTACGCCTTTTATTTTTCCTGGGTCTTTTCTTTTTAATTTCTTCAACTATTTTAGGATTGTCTACACTACGTTTTTCTAGTGTGTTCCTAAGTTCTATGTTTTCTAATTTCAAAGAATCACAAAAAGAACGATTAGAATTTTGTTCAATTGAAGAATCTTCATGCATCTCCTTAATTTTATTTCTACGATCAATATTGTCATTTTCCAAAAATTTATTTTTCTCTTATAAAACTTTAATTTTAGCCTTGGCCTCTTTGGAGATTTTTGAAGACTTTTTCAATTCATCATATAATTCTTGAAAAGCTTCTTGTAATTCTTCATAAGAATAAGAGTTAGAATTACTTACCTCTTCTTCCTCGTTGGCCATGAGGCATAACGCGGCAGTTTTATCGCCCGAGCTGTCCGAATCCCATGTCACACGCCTTTGGTGTTTGTTCTTCTTCTTGTCCTTGGATTTTGGACAATGTGATTTGGTGTGGCCAAGTTTTCCACAATTTTGGCATGAAGGACTTGGTTCTTCCTTCTTTATTTCCTTTTTCATAAACTTATAAAACTTTTCGATCAAGGCATTAGAAATATTATCATCATCGCTATCCGAATCACTTACCTCTTCTCTTTTAGAGGATGAGGCTTTGAAGGCAATACCTGGACCTTTATTTCCAAGATAAGGATTAAGAATAGAGCTTTCATAAGTTTTGAGGTTACCTCTCAGTCCATCAATTGTGACGTCCGTGATTCCTATCGACTCTTGGATGGCATTGGCTTTGGATCGCCATTCGGGAGTGAGCCTCCGCAAGATTTTTCGAACTAGATCTTTGTTCGAGTATACTTTTTCGAGAGCATGGAGATCGTTGATGATCATTGAGAACCGTTCGAACATAATATCGATGCTTTCATTCTCCCTCATTCTAAAGAGTTCATATTCATGTGTTAGAAAATCAACTTTAGATTCCCGTACTTGAGGCGTACCTTCATATGTGATCTCGAGTTTATCCCACATCTCCTTGGCGGTTGTGCAACAAGAAATCTTCCGATAGTCATCCGGATTCACCGCACAATATAATAAGTTGACGGCCTTTGCGTTATTTTCAACTTTCTTGACGTCCTCGGCATCATATTCATCTTCCTCCTTTGGAACCGTGGTTTCCCCAACTTTCTTTGTTGGCATTTGTTCACCGTTCTTGATGATTTGCCACAAGCGAAAGTTATTTGATTGGATGAAGATTCTCATCCGTTCTTTCCAATATGTGTAATTTGTTCCGTCAAATAGTGGAGGCCTATTGGTGGAGTGTCCTTCGCTCATCATTCCTGCGTTCAATATTCTCAACAAAAATATATATCGTTCTCTCAACCGGTTAAGGCTTTCAGAGAGTTAGGCTCTGATACCAATTGTTAGTATTTATGCCCGTCACTAGAGGGGGGGTGAATAGTGCGGCACGATAATATTGATAAATATCAATATGTATATAATGAGAGGTGTTGTGTATATCAAATCAACTCAAAAGACCTCTGTTTATAGGTGTTATAAGTTGTATGTCCGTTGCTTAATTGACAATCAATTATGCTGATTATATGCAAGATAATCGATTATTGGCTTTAACGTTCAAAAATCAGAAGCTGATTTTATGCTAGATAATCGATTATTGGATTTTGATAATCGATTATCTGCCTGTCGTTCAAAAACATTGGCAACGGTCAGAGAATAATCGATTATGCTCTTTTAGATAATCGATTATTCTGTCATGCGGAATTTCCAGTTTAATCTGGAAATTCAGCATAATCGATTATCAGCATATGGATAATCGATTATCTGGCTATGCTGTCCAGAATTGAAAACTTACTTCAAAAACCATTTTGGTTAAAAATGAAAACGTTAAAATCATTTTATTTGATGTATTTGAAATATGTTTATGATAAATATGATTTGATAAAATGATTTTATGCATATTTATGATGACCTATGTTGAGCCAAAAGACGAGATAACTTAAACGTTGCTCTTACAGTGGTTCTACCTAACGACCTACGCCTTGGGTCTTCGGTCTTGAACTTTTGAGCTCGTCTTTGGCTTGTCTATGCAATCCATTCATCAATATGCTTCTCGGCATTCAATCTTGATTGTTTGTCATATAATAACGTTGTTTGACACTTGACTTCATTGTTTGTCATTCATCAAAACATATACCTGAAAATCATGCTAATACAACCAAAGCGCACATATCATGGATAGAATGATTTTCTACACGAAACACTCATGAGCCACAAGATGATGATTCAAATTTAAAAGCAAGATTCGGTGGTTATAACTTCAACGTCAGCACCTCTGAGCTCATGGCTGTTTTGAAAAGCATGGGAGATAAGGTTCGATGGCCAAAAGAAACGAGATCAAATCTAAAAAAGCGCAACCCTGACCAGTGGTGCGAGTTTCACAATGACCACGGACATAAAACAGCCAACTAAAGATTTCTACAAAGTGAAGTTGATCATTTTTTGAAGTAATGGTATCTCACGAAGCTATTCAGCGAGAAAGGCAAGCAAGCTTACATGAAAATAGGCAGGGACCTCCAAAACCACCATCCCCAAAAAGGACTGTAAATGTTATAAGTGGAGGTGAGATATTAATGGTATATCATACACGGCCGCTAACAAGATTTCAAAGATAACAATCACTCAAGGGAAACGGGTGCGGCACACCTTGGAAGAAGATAGCGTTACATTAAACGATGCAGATGCAGATGCAGATAGAATGTTAATACCCCACAACGACGCACTAGTATCATCTTTAATTATATATAATACAAATGTAAAATGAGTTTTGATTGATCCACGTAGCTCGGTAAACATTTTTTTGCTAAGAGTATTGTGTGAAATGCAAGCCGACGATAAAGTAATACCAAAAGCCCACACTTTATCTGGATTCAAGAATTACAATGTAGTCACGAAAGGGGAGGTAACATTCACCACATTTACCGAAGGTGTCATCAAAGAAACAAAGTTCCAGGTAGTAGATATGGAGATGGCTTACAAAATAATTCTTGGGAGGCCATGGATCCACGAAATGGATCCAGTACCTTCAACTTTGCATTAAGTTATTAAATTTCCATCACCATGGGGAATTTTTCAAATTCGTGGAGATCAACATGCATCTAGGGAGATCAATTCCATTGCAGATACAAGCATGAGAAATAAAGGTAAATAGCAACCACAGAAGGCAGTTGAGGTCACCACAACGCAAACCTCGATTGAACAAGGGTGAACAGATATAGATTCAAGACTCGATACTATTCAAGAACCAGAGGAAAATGAAAATATCAAAACCACAATTGAAGAATTGGAGCCTGTCGTGTTATTTGCTCAATGGCCTAATAGGAAAGTCTACGTCGGAGCTAATTTTAACCAAGGAATGAGAGGTAAGTTATATGAACTTTTAAAAACTAACGTGGACTGCTTTGCTTAGTCCCACTCTGACATGATAGGGATTCCACCAGAGGTAATGACTCATAAATTTAAAGAAGATCCCTCATACCCTCCAGTCAAACAAAATAAAAGAATCTAAGGAACTTTCAAGAATCAGGTGATTCAACATAAAGTCCAAAAAATTGCTGAAAATTTGTTCTATTTGTGAGGTAAAGTATCCTAACTGGTTAGCTAATACTGTTGTGGTTCTAAAGAAGAACGGTAAGTGGCGAGTTTTTGTAGATTATATCGATCTTAATAAAGCTTTCCCTAAAGACTCTTTTCCACTACCACGTATAGATCAATTGATTGATGCGATAGCAGGTCATGAGCTATTAAGCTTTTTAGATGCATATTCAGGTTATAAACATATTAAAATGGATCCAGAAGATAAGGAAAAAACTTCATCCATAACAGACATGGGGACTTATTGCTATAAGATAATGTCATTTAGTCTAAAGAATGCAGGTGCAACGTATCAAAGGTTAGTTACTAAAATGTTTCAAGAACATGTAGGAAAAACTATGGAAGTGTATATAGATGATATGCTTGTTAAAACTCAGTATTCGAAGGATCACATATTTTATTTATCTGATACATTTTCAATTTTGCACAAATATAATATGAAATTAAACCCCGAGAAATGCGCATTTGGTGTTGCATCGGGTAAGTTTTTAGGTTTCCTTGTTTCCAACCATGGTATTGAGGTAATTCTGCACAGATTAAGGCCATCGAGAAAATCCCTGATATACTTCCAAAATAGAAAGTAATTCAAACGGGTTAAGCAGTCTTCATCTATAATTGCACCCGCGAGTCCTGCATGTTTTTCCTTTTCAGTAAAAAGGACTTAATAAGGGAAACAATCAAGTGTTTGAGGCTTCATACTTCAACACTCAAACACTTGGGGAACTAGATAATATACACATGTATAAAGGAGGCAAAGAAGATTGAAGAAATCAAGCCTGGAAAAGTCAAGTGCAGAATAATAATCACATGAAGTCACAAGCCACGGTTAAAGAAAACCTTACTGTAGTTAGGGTAAAAGCCATGTACTAAAGCAGATTATAAAGTGAAAACTTGCATTTATTGTTCAGAAGTGGGTTATAAAGAAAACGTCATATTTATTTAGTATTATAAAGTTAGGGCAAAAGACATGTACTAAAGCGGGTTATAAAGTGAAACCTTGCATTTATTAATCAAAAACATGTTATAAATTTGTTACAAGAAAAACAGTTACGAGAAAGTTATTGATGTACTTCAAATATATGTAATATATTATTCAAAACTTGTTAAGTGTTATTCAAAACTTATCAGAGTTATTTCAAAGAATGTTCTATCTCTTTCATCGAATGATAACACCATTATAAAGTTGAGACGTCTTCTTCATTAAGTGTCGAAATATAAAAGGGCCCTCTTTTATAAAACTCATGTTTAAGTTATTAAGTCATGATATTAACACAAGCATTGTTATAGGACCAAAATGCAAGATTATTTTGTAATTTCTTAAGAAGAAAAAGGCAAGAGTAAACATAATATAAAAAACTAAAGACGAAATACAAAATTTAGTCATAACGCCACAAAATATTTATACAGCTTGCTCCATAAAGGACTTGGGGACTTGCTTTCCAAATTCAAACCTCAAATGAAGCCAAGGGTTCTTTACATAACTTTCCAAAGAAAGAAAAAATTGGAACATCCAATGTTCCTAAACAAGCTGCATGGGTAATTAGAAAAATCATGCAGTGTAGAGAAAATGTCATGGAGAATATGCAGATGGCAGGCAACCTGTATGACAGACTACAATCAGTCTGTTGTATGGGCAAGTTCCTAATTCACAAATGTTACATTGCTATGCTGCCTAGTTTTGACAGAGTCAATTGGAGGAATTTGTTACTAGTTAAAAATGTGATCCCTAGACACAAATTCACTGCTTGGTTGGCTGCACATCAAAGACTTCCCACTGTGGATAGGTTGGCCAAAGTTGGAATCCAAATTCCTCTACTGTGTGTGTTCTGCAAACAGTTAGAGGAAACATTCCATCATCTTTTCTTTGATTGTTTTGTTACTAGAAAGTTGTGGTCTCGTATATGTTATTGGCTGGGATGTTCTAGAAAAATTCTCACCTGGGAGGAGGAGCTAACAATGATCTGCAGAAGTGCTAGAAGTGCTGCATGGAGGAACTCAATTACAGCTGCTGCATTTATAAATGTAATTGCTGTGATTTGGAAGGCAAGGAACACAATGAGGTTTCAAAATACAGTATATGATGAGGGTCGAGCTGCCAGAGAAGTTGCCATGTTGATCCACATTCGAGGCAAACACAGTAGTAAATGGACAAAGGGGTTACAACAATTAAATAGTTTTCCATAGATGCATTTTAGAAATTGTATAGACTATGCACAGTTAATTTCTATGTTAAAGTTTAGATGCATACTGTAACTAGATGAGGAATAGTGAGTAGTAGAAGTCCATACTACTACTTTAGGATCATATTGTATATCCCTTTCGTTGATATTAATATAAAGATGACAGTTTAGATTAAAAAAAAAAAATAGGAATTCAAGACAAGGAAAATTTTTCGACAAGAAGTTTTAGGAACTAAAGAAGGTACATCAGTGATCGTAGGTTGATCTTGATTTGCAGCAAAAGGCTCAACTTGGGTAAGATTAGCATCATGAGCGGTTTAAACTTGACTCACAGCTATAGGTTCGATTGGGATCGAAGAAGAAGTGATATATGTATGAGTTACAGCCACGGGAGCTTCAATCATGGGAGAAGGAAAGTCCTGAGGTTGCTGAGTTTGTTCAATAGTTTTGTTAACTTTAGAAAATTTAGACTCCAGGTCAAAGCCTTATTGACTCGCATCAATCAAAGTATCATGACGAAAATTCAAAAAATTCCAACTTATTTCGACATTAAATTTTTCTTCAAGGATCTCATAATCTTTCTCCCAGGCAGTGACCTCATTCTTACGCTCTTCATTCTCGGCCAAGGTAGAATTATAAGAAGCTTGAAGAGAAGCCTGAGAGCTCTCTAAAGCACGTACCTTGTCAGTAGAAATTCGCAAATCTTCTTGTGCTTGAGTTAAATTTTGTATGATCTCTTCAGCATAAACTTCTTTTTGGTTCAACAGAGCCTTCAATGCCATGTTCTCCTCGGTGGATTTAGAAAGTTGTTCCGAAAAGGAGGATTCAAGGCGTTCTTTCTCCTTTTCTGCTTGGATCATGGAAGCTTTGATAGCCGCTAGCTCCGAAGTAAATGCTCGTACTACAGCTCTAAGGTATCCCTGCTCTCTTGTAAATCCTCCATGTCAGTTTGAGCTTTGTCAAATTGCTCTTTCTAATTGATTTCTTCCAACTGTGAATCACATGCAACCTTCTCTGAATCACGTGTTGTCTTCTCCAAGAGGGAGATTTTATTCATTAGCTCTGTACCGATGAGATTGGCCTCAAAAAGAAGGGACATAAAAACCCCAAAGATAGAAATTTTTACAAAATAAAAAAGTAAAGAAGAGAAAGAAGAAGAATACCTTTAGAGTGGCATGCACTATGTAATTCATCAAGGTTAGGCAGTTGTGGCTCTCTAGTTTTGACTTCTCAACGAGCCAATTAAAGGCCCAACCCAAACATCTGCTTGACCAAATTTCATTAGAAGGTTGTAATTAGCAGGAACTTCAATAGTAACACCTCTCATGGCAGCACTTCTACTCGAAGAACCCGCCTCCATATGGTAATTTATAGGTGGGGGAATTGTCAAAGGAGGAGAAAAGGAAGGAGGAGGAACAGTAGAGGGAGGAACGAAAACAGTTGGAGAAGATAAAGAAAGAATAGCAGGTGCGGGAGTTGAAAAGGAAGATAAAGGGAGTTCATCTAAAACCGGTCCTAAATCACCACGATCAAAAACACTTAAAAAAGTTGGTTAATGGACTCACATGTTTCACGAGGAGTGGTGTCTTCGTCGGGAATAATGATTGGTGTATCAACAGGTGAGGCCTCAACTTTGTCTTCAGAGAAGATACGCCTTTTTCTCGTGGTCTCATCACCAGGGATCCTTCTTCATCTTCAAGAGCTTTCCTTTTTTTGCGGAAGAAGAGCCCAAGATTGTTTCATGGGCTAAGGAGGTCCGAGTACCTAAACAGTTACGAGAAGCAGCAAAAAATTTAGGAATGACTCCTCGACTAGCAAATCAAAATAATAAGAAGGATGGAAGTTAGAATAATAAAAGAAAATATTTATATGCGTTAAAAGTAAAATAAAACCTCTTACCATGAGTCTTTACATTCCAACCAAAACGGTTGGAAAGATTTTTCCAGGACCTACCCTCCATTGGAGCGGTCTTCAGCAACTTATCTACCCAACCACAAAAGTTGGGTACATCTTCAACAACTCCCATGGTTGCTAAAAATGCAATATTAGGGAAATTAATAAACTTGGAGGAAAAAGACACGAGAAGAAAATAAAACTTACGTGCAAAATTTCACTTCTCGGGGAAGGGAACAATATATTCGCCCACTAAGCCAGCAGTAGGAGCAGCAACAAATCGAGCATACCAGCCACGGTCCTTATCATCTTCGGGGCTCACTAGAACCTTCTTGCCCTTGGCTGCCAGGGTAAAAACGCCATTGCGGAAAAGCTTAGGGGAGTAGAGGTGGATTAGGTGAGGAAAATTAAAGCTAACGTTTGCTAAATTGGCAAGACGCCTCAAACAGGCAACTGCCCTCCATATAATTGGACAATCTGGCCCAAATAGACATTGAAAGAATGACAAAAATTTAATGACCAGGTCGATGGCTGGTTTGAACCGTAATGAAAGGGTATATGTAAACGAACGAAAACCCATCATGAAAGAAGTGATGCTATGATTTGGATTGGGAATAATTATGGGAAAAATCCCTACTCCAGTGACAATCTTTACGAACTATGGGGGCTAGAATCTCTGTAATTTGAGTTGGGAAGGCATCGACACGATCTAAGGTAGTAACTTATTTTCTAAGAGATTCCCTATCATGGTAAAAAGATAGCTCTGTTGGAACTATCTCTACAACCAATGGCTCGCGTAAAGGCTCGGAAGGTTCTTTGCTTCTAGATGAAGACTTTGGGAAAGGGAACCTCTAGTTCTAGAAGAAGGACCAGAACTAGGAGAAGTCTTAGAAGTGCTACCACCACGAACGAACCCTAAACTACGGAGTCTACCACCTCTTATATGCCTAATGGGGGAATTGGGGAAGTGATCTAAAATAGGATTTCTCCTAGGGTTAGAGTTTGGTGAAGTCATGGTGAAGAAGACAAGATCGAAGTAGGGAAGAAGTAAATAGAAATTTAAAGAATAGGGGTGTTCAATAAGTTTTATGTGATAGAAGACAAAGACAGAAGTTATATTTATATTGAGGGAAAACCGGAAAAAGGCAAAAGTACGATGATGAAAGAACCATGATAATGATAATTGATACTTCAAGAATAGTGGAGCCGTAGGAAAAGCCTTGAAAAGGGCTGAAAAATTACAAAACCAATTAGAAAATAACACGTATACGTAGCATTAAATGGAAGCGACAATTGAAGTGTCAGTTTTGTCATAGCATTTATGGTGACAAAAATTTTCTTTTAAAGAAATCCACTTCCGAAATATTCAACTAATGAATAAATGGAAAGAGGGGAACTATCTGTATTGGGAAAATTTGTATTTAAGGAAATGTGTCATGACATGTAGACTGATTAAATGGTCAAAGAATGACAGCTGGTTAAGAGGCACAAGCAACAGCAGGGACGAATTACAACAGGCACGAGCTAATAACAGAAGAGGAGGCATGGGTAGATATTCAAACAATTCAGCGCCCGTACCTGTTGAAGTCGTTTATATCTAAGAGCCCAAAAGAATAAATCTAACAGTAAAAAGAGCGCAGATACAGCATATAACAGACATTAAATACGAAATATGTTAGGGAATTTGTATAATGTATAATGATTATGTAACTTACCATTCAATGTCTTTAATTACTCATAACAACCTCATTATGATTTGGGCAAAACATATATCTCTAGGACACCTATAAAAGGGGAAACATCTTATCAGTTGAGGACACAAAAATCATTGGAATATATCTTGGTTTACTCACTTTTCTCTTGAAATATTATTCTTCTACATAAATTAATTCCTTTTATACATTCTTTTCTTTATCAGTTTCCCGCGTTCTTCTAAATTCTAGCTTTGACTAAAATTCTATATTTTGGTTTGACAAAAACATTGAGCTTGTCATTAACCGCTTCAGCGATTAAAAGCTGGCCATTCCAATCTAAGAGTTGAATCCATCTCAACCCACCAGAGATGAAGTTCCAACAGAAAGAGTAGTATGACCAATGTAGTTCTCATTCAGCATATCAAAAATAACAACATGTATATCAAAATTATTCACAGCAACAAAAATGTGTGAATTGTATGGTAAAAAACATAGATACATGCTGGTGATAGATTGCTAGAAGTTGACGAGAGGGCGTTTAACCAAAAAATTGAATTTTGGTCAAAGCTATAATTTAGAAGATCGTGAGTTATTGATAATCGAAAGAATGTTTAAAAGAAAATAATTTGTATAGCAAGAATATAATCAGAGGAAAAGTAAGTAAATCAAAGTATATTGAGATAATGTTTCATCCCCCACATTTGATCAGCTATCTCGCTTTGATAGATACCTTGGAGATATGCATTTTGCCTATGTCGTAATAAGGCTATTATGAGTAACTGGAGACATTGAATGCTACGTTGCATAATTATTATATTTAATATAGATTATCAAACGTATTCAGTATTTAATGTTAATTAGATATTGTATCTGCACTCTCATATATTGTCAAATTCATTCTCCTTGATTCTCGGATCTAAGTAACTTAAATAGGTACGGGTGATAAGTCTTTTGAATAACTGCCCGTGCCTCTTCCTTTGCCATTGTTTGTATCTATTGCTACTCATTCCTCTTTGCTAGTTGTAACTCTTTGACCAGTCTACGTGTCTTGGTATGTCATCTTTATATGTAAACTCAATTTTTCCCAATACAGATAGTACCCCCACTTGCCATTTATTTATTAGTTGAATATTTGGGAAGTGGATTTCATTAAAATGAGAATTTTTGTCACCATTAATGCTATGACAAAATTGGCGTTTCAATTTTCATTTCCATTTAATGATCTTCACCTAGTGGTGGTTCTTCTATGCATTCACCTACTGCTAGTCCTTATTCTAGAACTAGGGGTTCGCTTTCACAAAGGTCTTCTTCAAGAGGTAAAGAAGCTTATGAACCTCTTCGTGAACCTACAGTAGAAGAGATAGTTCCTATGGAACTATCTTTTTATCATGACCGAGAATCCCTTCAGAATTAAGTCTCCGGTTTAGATCGTGTTGACATCTGTCCCATTCAGATTATAGAATTTTTGACTCATTTAGTTTTTACAGACTGCCATTGGAGTAGTGATTTTCCTATTATTATCCCTAATCCAAATCAAAGAATTACCTCTTATTTAACCGGGCTTTATTTTGTTTATACATACCCTTTCACCTTAGGGTTTTAAACCAGCTATTGACCCGGTTATTCTTGAGTTTTGTCGTTTAATTGATGTCTGTTTGGTTCAAATTGGCCCAATTATATGGATAGTTGTTGCCTGTTTGAGGACTTTTACCAACACAGCCAGGTTCCTTTTACTTTCCCTCATTTGATTCACCTTTACTCCCCTAGACTCTTCCCCAATGGTGTTTTCATTCTAGTAGCCAAGATCAAGAGACTTTTGTTGAGCCCTGAGAATTACAAAGACCGTGGCTCGTATTCCAGGTTTGTTGTTGCCCCTACTGTTGGTTTAGTTGGTGAATATAATGTTCCCTTGCCTGAGAAGTGAAATTTTGCACGTAAGTCTTTTTTAACTTTCTCGGGACTTTATTTTCAAGTTTGTCAACCTTTTTAAATTTTCTATTTTTAGCAACCATGGGAGTTGTGAATGATGTTCCTAATTTTCGTGATAGGGTAGACAAGTTACTGAAGACTGCACCAATGGATGGCGGGTCTTGGAAGACACTTTTTAACCATTTTGGTTGGAAAGTAAAAACTCATGGTCAGATCTCTTATTTTATTTCATCTTCCATGTATATATTTTTTATGGCTCTAATTTTTATTCTTTTTTATCAAGATTTGCCATTCGAGGAGTCACTGCAAAGTCAGTTGCGGCTTCCCGCGTCTCTTCGGAAACCCGTATTTAAAGGGCTCAATGAATAGTCTTGGATTCTTCAGTAAAAAGAAAAGCTATTGAAGAAGAAGACTCTAAAGAAGAGGAAAATGGAGGATTTTTGTTGACAAGGCCACGGGCTCGAAGACGCATCATTTCTGATAATGAAGCTGAAGTGTCTATCCGTCGGCCTGTTCCTCTCACCGAGCCTATTGAATCCCTGGTAGTAATTTTTGATGATGACATTGCTCCCACTGATACTCGTGAGTCCATTGAACAGTTGTTTATTAACAGATTTGGTAGTGATGGCTTAGGGCCCGTTTTAGATGAAACATCCTTGGCCTCTTTTTTGACAGCCGTGTTTATGACTCCTTCCTTGCCTTCCTTGCCGACCCCAATTGTTCTGTTCCTTCCTCAACTATTTTTACCTCTTCTACTGCTTCTCTTTTAACAATTCCTCCTCCAATTGTTCATCATACTAAAGTTGGCTCTTCAAGTAGGAGCGCTGCTATGAGGAGGGTGGTTATTGAAGTTCCTGCTGAGAGCAGTCTGTTAAGGAAATCAGGTCAAGCGGACGTATGGCTAGAACCTTTAATTGGCCCAATCAAAAAATCTAAGCTTCAAAGGCATAGTTCCTTTACTTTGATGAATTATATCGTGCACGCTTCTTTGAAGGTATTCCTCCTCTTTTTCCCTTTACTTTGTAATTTTCTTAACTTTGGGGTTCTCATTTCCCTTATTTTTCTAAGGCCAATTTTATCGGTATATAAATTATGAATAGAATCACCCTCATTGAGCAGTTAACACGTGATTCTCAATTAGAGGCGTGCAATTGGAAGGAAGAGTTCGAGAGTTTGCAAATTAATGTGGAGTTTTTAGAAGAGAGTAAGAGTACCTTAGAGCAGCAGGTATGGGCTTTAACTTCACAATTGGCAGTTGAAAAGGCATCTTCAAGCCAAGCAGATAAAGAAAAAGAGTGTCTTGAATCTTTCTTCTCAGAACAACTATCCAAGGCCGGTGAACAAATCAGAGAGTTGAAGGCAGTCTTGAGTAGAAAAGAAACTTACGTTGGAGAGCTCGTGCAAAATTTGGCTCAAGCAAAAGAAGACCTTCGAGCTTCTTCTGATAAGGTGCATGCTTTAGAAAGCTTCCATGCTTGTCTTCAAACTTCTTATACCACTGCCTTGGCTGAAAATGAGAAGTTAAGGAATGAGATTGCTGACTGGGAAAGGGATTACAAGATCCTTGAAGACTAATCTTCTTTTGAGGTGAGTTGGCCATTTTGAATTCACGCCGTGATACCCTTATCAAAGGTGGCCAAGAAAATTTCAAGTTGGAATCTGAGTTGGCTAAGATCAATGAAATTATTAAAAGAGCTCAGCTAACTCAAGATTTTTCTTCTCCCATGGCTGAAGCTTCCTGGAAAGATAAAGTCAATACCGGTACCCCAACTCTTTCAATCCCATTCGAGCCTATTGGTGCAAGTCAAATATAGCCCACAATTGTTGATGCACATGCCCAAATTGAGCCCATTGCTTTTGACGCTCCTGCTTCAGCTCTTCCAATTTCTCAGTGACCAATTTTAGTTATTTTAAATGTCTTTGTTTTTGTTTTTACTTTATTTGGAAAATTGTGACCAAACCATTGGTCTCACTTGAGGGTTTATTTTGGAAATACAAGTCCCCAAACCTTTTCATGTGGAAATCTGTATAAATAATTCGTAGTTTTTCGACTAAGTTCCTACTTAGTCTTAAGTTTTTAAAATATTAAGAAGTTTTCTTATTATTATCTTGAACTATCGTTTAATTTATTATTGCCTTTATTTCTAAGGACTTACAAAATAATTAGCATATTTACTCTTCAAAAATGCTTCTGTTAATCTTATGACTAACTTAAAGATCAGTATTATAAAAGAGTACCCTTTTATATTCAGCAGTTAATGAACAAGGCGTCTCAACTTCATAATGGTGTTTAACATACGATAAAATAAATAGGAACATCCATGTTTATTTGAAATAACTTTGACATGTTTTTATTTGAACCTTGTCTAGTTTTGAATAATACTTTACATGTATTTGAATTAAATCTATAATTTTGTCATAACTATTTTTCTTGTAAGAAATTTAAAAAAGAAAAAATAATAAACACGAGATTTTTATTTATAACCCGTTTCTTACATAGCCTTTACTCTAACTATAAGGTTTTCTTTGGCCTTAGCTTGCGACTTTTACGCTGCACTTGACTCTTTCAGTCTTGATCTTCAATTTTTCTCAATCTTCTTTCTTTGCCTTCCTTATACACATGCATGTGTATATTATATAGTCCTCCAAGTATTTTAGTGTTGAAGTATGAAGCCTCGAGCACTTAATTATTCCTCTCATTTGGTCCTTTCCCAGAAAAAGGAAAAACATACGAGACTCGGAGGTGCGATTATAGATGAAGACTACTTAACCCATTTGAATTTCTATTAGAATACTTGTAACCATAGGCCGGGGATTTTAATATATTCCACGTGCCTTTTCTAATATTGTAGCATCCTTGCTTCCCTAGCTGTATAAGTCCCCAGCATTTGATTAACCACGAGTTGTGAATCGCTCTTGATTGTAAACTGATTTATGCCAAATTCTTGTGCCAATTCTAAACCAGCAGTCATAGACTCATACTCTGCCTTATTTTTAGTTATAGAATGACATTTGATAGTTTGTCAAATGGTCTCACCCGTAGGTGGTACCAAAACAATCCCTAAACCTGCACCTTTTATGTTAGATGAACCATCTGTTTATAAAGTCCAACTTCCTGGGTTAGCTCCATTGAACACTTGTAATTCTTTTTCTACTTCTAATTGCATCCCTTGGCTAAAATCAGCCATGAAATCTGCTAACATTGGAGATTTTATAGCAGTTCTAGGTTGGTATGTGATTTTGTACTCATTTAATTCAATAGCCCATTTAGCCAGCCTACCTGATAACTCATGTTTATGTAAGCATATTATGTAAGGGATAAGCAGTTACTACTGTTAGATAATACGCTTAACGCTAGAGGGGGGATGGATAGCATTATCATAAAATTTAGCGTAAACTTGCGGAAATTAAAATTTGCAGGAAATAATTAAGTGCGTTAAGTAAACAAAAAGGAAAGAACGCACCGATGTATTCTGGTTCACCACAACACGTGGTTAGTCCAGTCCCCGAGAGACTCTCTCGAGATTTTCCACTAACTTGTCAAGCTTACGGGTGCTCAACAAACCTTACAACTTAAGTACACAAGCCTTAACACCTTTGCTCGGAGATACAACACTCCAAGACTTCAACCAAGGAAACACAAGTTCCTTACAACAAGAGAATCACAATTCTCTTACAAGTGTACAAAACACTAAACACTCAAACAAAACACTCCTTAATGAGTAGATATGAGTAAAAGAAGTAAGCTCAAGATCACAACAACTATGGACAAGACTTTGGCTCTCAAAAGCTTTATGAAATGAATATAAAATGATAAACAATAGTATGCAAGCTTATAGCAATAGAATGATCAGTTGTTGTGTGTTGTTGTATTTAAAACACTGAAATGAAGCAGTATTTATAGTTGAAAAACTTGGCATTACCGTTGTCTAATTGCCAATTAAGAGTTGCTGATTTTACTCTGTGACAATCGATTGTCAGGAAGCCACAATCGATTGTTTGCCAATCGTTCCAAAAATCAATCCCAGATTTTACGCTTAACAATCGATTGTCCAAGATCAACAATCGATTATTGGCAACGTTCAAAAAATCATTTCCAGATTTTACGTAAAACAATCGATTATACCAAATCAATAATCGATTATTCAGCAACGTTCAAAAAATCCTTTCCAGATTTTAATTTCAACAATCAATTGTACAAAATCAACAATCGATTATTCAGCAACGTTCAAAAAATCTTTTTCAGATTTAAATATCAACAATCGATTGTACAAAATCAACAATCGATTACATGACGGTATTTGAAAACATTACGACAACGGTCAGCTTCACAATCGATTGTGCAAAGTTAACAATCGAATATTTATCAGATTTTGAAAATCATTTTAGACACTGCCTCGTGACAATCGATTGTTATATACTCAAAATCGATTATTTAATAACTTTGAAAAAGTCTGGAAGTCACTGACTCAACACAATCGATTGTCATAAGTTCACAATCGATTATATTATGACTTTGAAAAATCTGAAGGACACTGTCTCTTCACAATTGATTGTCATTAGCTTCACAATCGATTATCATGCAAGTTTGAAAAACCTGATGCTCACTGCCTTAACACAATAGATTGTCATTAGGTCACAATCGATTGTCATGCAGTCTTGGCTTAACATAATCGATTATCATAAGTACATAACCGATTATCTTAGTCCAGTTTTTAGAGGCATGTTTAAAAATCATTTTGACTAATGAAAATATGCATGATTTAAAATCATTTAGCATTAAATTAAATAGCATGATTTTGTAAAAATAATTTTACGAGAGTAGCCATGTCACGAGTCAAGTTGTCGGATCAAGAACACAATTAAGAACGACTCATTTAAACTATAAAACTTTGTCTTGTGCTTGAATCTCGTTATCCACCAATTGTGCGCTTGTACTTGAACTTCGTCATATATCAATTTGCGCTTCGTTTGTCATTCATCAAAACCTACACATAAGAACACGCGTTTTAGTATAAAGCCTTGATAACGTGTTTCCAACAATTTCTCCCTTTTTCATAATGGCGAACTTTAAGCAGGTTATGCAAATTAAACAGTTTATAAGACGATTCAAGACAAGTAAAGATATGCAATAAGTATGCGATTAGTTCCCCCTCAATATATGAATTCCCCCTCAATTTAAGCTTATAAATATTGAGAGTGCATACCCGTTATCTTCCCCTTTTTTCCATTAGCAAAAATAATATAGGAAGATGCCAAAGATGTAAATAAAACTTGTTTATTTATTGGAAAGAGAAAAATGTGATTACCTAAAGAGAGCACAATAACTCAAGTAATAGCATTACAATCGATTTTTGATACGAGAATCGATTATTAGACGACAGAAACCAATTTTTCTGAAGAAGATTTGATTATTGCGCGTCATGCTTTATAATTCCCCCTACCTTTAGGACGATACCTGCAAAAATTCGTTAGACGTCTCCGACGCTCAAGTTAGAAATCATGTAAGATAAAAAGATGCAGTGCATGACTTAGATCAACGTGGAGTCAAGAATCCCGAGTTCACTATGAATTCAGAAGAAGGACTCTTTCTCTAGGGGCTTTGTAAAGATGTCGGCCAATTGGTCTTTGGTTTCAACAAATTCGATTTCGACATCGCCCTTGAGAACGTGATCTCTTATAAAATGATGTCTAATTTCAATGTGTTTTGTTCGCGAATGAAGAACGGGGTTCTTCGTCAAGCATATGGCACTAGTATTATCACATCTAAGAGGGATATGATCAAGACTTAGGCCATAGTCCAAGAGTTGTTGTTTCATCCATAGGATTTGAGCGCAACAACTCCCCGTGGCTACATATTCAGCCTCGGTTGTGGACAACGCAACACTTACTTGTTTCTTGCTAAACCAAGAAACGAGAGAGCTACCGAGCAAATGACAAGTGCCACTAGTGCTCATGTGGTCCAATTTGCATCCAGCAAAATCGGAGTCGGAATAGCCAACGAGTTGGCATGAAGAGCCTTTGGGGTACCATAGACCCACATTTGTAGTACCAACAAGGTACTTCAAAATCCGTTTTACCGCAGTAAGGTGAGACTCCTTCGGACACGATTGATAACGGGCGCATAAGCACACGCTAAACATAATGTCTGGACGACTAGCAGTATGATAAAGAAGAGAGCCGATCATTCCTCGATACTTCTTAGTGTCGACTTCCTTACCTTTCTCATCTTTGTCTAGATGATCGGATGTGCTCATGGGAGTCGCCATTGCTTTTGCATTGTTCATTTCAAATCGTTTCAGCAATTCTTTGCAATATTTGGCTTGGCAAATTAACGTACCTTCTTTCATTTGCTTTACTTGTAATCCCAAAAAGAATGTTAACTCACCCATCATAGACATCTCAAATTCTCTTGTCATTATATCGGAAAATTCCTTGCATAAGACATTGTTAGTAGCACCAAATATGATATCATCCACATATATTTGAACTAATAAAATTTCATTGTTTTTATGTTTAACGAAAAGGGTGGTGTCAACTTTCCCTCTAATGAAATCATTTTCCAATAGAAACTTACTCAATCTTTCATACCAAGCTCGGGGAGCTTGTTTTAAACCATAAAGAGCCTTTTTGAGTTTGAAAACATGATCGGGAGATTTAAAATCTTCAAAACCGGGGGGTTGTTCAACATAAACTTCTTCTCGAATGACACCATTTAGAAAAGCACTTTTCACATCCATTTGATATAAATTGAAATTCATAGAAGAGGCAAACCCGAGCAATAGACGAATAGCTTCTAATCTAGCTACGGGAGCATATGTTTCTTCATAGTCAATACCCTTTTCTTGATTATAGCCTTTTGCTACAAGCCTAGCTTTGTTTCTAGTGATTACACCATTTTCATCTAGTTTGTTTCGAAAAACCCATTTCGTACCAATTATGGTATGATTTTCGGGTCTTGGCACCAAATCCCAAACGTCATTCCGTTTGAATTGGTTAAGCTCCTCTTGCATTGCCAAGGTCCAAAATTCATCCCCAATTGCTTCGGAGATGGTTGTTGGTTCAATTTGAGACACAAAAGCAGTATGTCCTAAGGTGTTCTTATGGGAGTTTCGGGTACTTACCTTTTCTCCGACGTCCCCAATTACCTATTCGAGAGGATGATCTTTGATTGTCCTCCACTCGTTAGGCGTTTTCGTTTCATTTTCCAATTGTGGCGCTTCCTCCGTTGGTTGTTTCAAAGATTCGTCTTGATTTTCTTTAGGCGTTTCCTCTTGTATTTTGTCTTTCAAGCTATCTAAGATACCTGCAAGATCAAAACCAGTATCCTTTCTCGCCAAGCGAGCATTATTTTCGGCAAATACAACATGAGGGGATTCCTCCACAGTTTCGGTTCTTTTATTAAAGACCCTATATGCTTTGCTACGTGAGGAATAACCAACGAAAATTCCCTCATCGGACTTAGCATCAAATTTTCCCAATTGATCTTTGCCATTGTTATGAATAATACATTTACAACCGAATACTCTAAGATGGGAGATATTTGGTTTCCTTCCCTTATAGAGTTCATAGGGAGTTTTCATGAGTATAGGCCTTATGACTACTCTATTTAAGATGTAGCATGCGGTACTCATGGCATCCGCCCAAAAATGTTTGGGAATCTTAGCCTCTTCGAGCATGGTTCTAGCCATCTCTTCGAGACACCTATTTTTCCTTTCCACCACCCTATTTTGTTGTGGTGTTCGTGGAGCGGAAAAGGTATGCTCGATACCGAGTTCGTCACAAAAGTCTGCAAAGAGATTGTGATCAAACTCTCCCCCATGATCACTTCTAATTGAAGTGACGGTTGTTTCCTTCTCGTTTTGAACACGCTTAAGAAAATATTTAAAATTCTGAAAAGCATCACTTTTATTGGCAAGAAATAAAGTCCAAGTAAATCTAGAATAATCATCAACAGTCACAAAAGCATAACGATTTCTTCCTAGACTTTCAATGCGAGATGGTCCAAATAAATCCATGTGAAGCAATTGCAATGGTCTAGAAGTTGGAACAAAGTTTTTGGATTTGAAAGATGCTTTTGTTTGCTTCCCTTTTTGACAAGAATCACAAATAGAGTCATTTTCAAATTTCAAATTGGGAAGACTAGTAACTAAGTTTTGTGAAATCAATTTGTTCAAAAGATGTATGTTTATATGAGCAATTCTATGATGCCATAGCCAAGTATCATCCTCTTTGCTCATAAGACAATCAACATATTTGGGTGAGGAATTAGCAAGATCAACCATATGAATATTATCCACTCTAAAACCACGAAGGATAATTTTAAAATTACTACGTCTAAACACTAAGCATTCATCCGAATCAAATAGGGAAAGATTTCCCTTGTCACATAATTGACTTATGCTCAAGAGATTATGCTTTAAACCTTTAACAAGTAATATATGTTTAATAGAGGAATTTTCATCCTTACCGACCGATTCGATGCCAATAATATTTCCTTTATTGTTATCCCCAAAAATCACACTTCCTCCTTCTTTGTGTTCTAGTTGAAGGAATTTGGATTCGTCTCCCGTGATATGTTTGGAGCATCCACTATCAAGGTACCATAGTACACTTGATCCCTTCAAACACACCTACAAAACAAATTAATGCATTTTAGGTGCCCATGCCATTTTGGGTCCTTGAGGGTTAGGCATATCATAATGATGCGATTGAGTGATATGTCTATGTCGTGTAAAACATGCAGGGGCAATATGACCAATGCGTCTACAATAATGACAAGTCACGTTGGGGTTATGCATTCTTCTAGGTTCATAGTAACTTGATGGACGAAAATGAATTACTCTATTTTCATTCTGACTATTGCGCATTTCATGAGAACCATTTCTCCTACTATTAGTTCTAAAATGAGCAGCATTTCTAGAGTAATGGTCATGTCTAGATGTTCTAAAAGGTTCAAAACTCCTTCTAGTGTTTGGCCTAGAATATGCATCATTTCTAGGGTAGTCATTTCTAGGTGGTAAGTCATTTCTAGGTCTTCTAAAATGTTCAACATTTGTTCTAGCATGCATATTTGTTCTAGGATTGCTATTTCTACGATAAGCATTTGTTTTATTAATCCTAGGTTGAGCCTTAGGTGGTTGGGGTTTGGCTTCAACCTTTTCTTTAGGTTCATTCTTAAAACCTATGCCTTGCTTGGTTGACTTCAAATTAACAAGGACCTCATTCAAGTTTTTGTGGGAAGAATTAAACTTATCTAAGGTACCTTTAAGTCTATCTACCTCATTTTCGAGATGCATGCAAGAAGAGCAATTTTTAATAGCACTTTCGGGCTTGTCGGCGCTTCTTTTTCCAAAAAACTTGTTTTCCTCTTTCAGCTTCTCATTTTCTAAAACCAGTTTTTCTAACTCCTTTTCTTTTAAAGAAAGCTATTTTTGAAAATCTTTTTCTTTTAGAGAAGCATTTTCTTTTATGCTCTTGACAGTTTTTGAAGCTTTAATAAATTCAGTATATAGCTCATCAAAAGCAGTTCGCATTTCTTCAAGAGTAAAGAAGTTTTTGGAGGAGATTTGACATACCTCATCTTGCTTGTCTTCTTGCGCCATAAGGCAAAGGTTTGCGGCTTCGTCTTCTTCTTCTTCGCTTGACTCATCTCCGGAGTCTCCTCCCGAAGAAATGTATGCACGTTGCTTCTTAAAAGGTTTCTTCTCTTTTTTGATGTTTGGGCAATTTGATTTGATGTGCCCGGTTTCACCGCATTCATAGCACTTTATTTGCTCGCCTTGATTTTTGCCCTTTCGTTCATACTCCTTTTGCATGAACTTTTGAAATCTTTTGATAATGAGTCCAAACTCGTTGTCTCCGTCCTCATCAACTTGAGGTTGGCTTGTGCTTGCCTTAAGCGCTATTCTTTGCCTCCTTTGATCATCAACAAGAGGGTTAAGTATTGTAGATTCATAAGTCTTAAGGTTACCTCTTAATGCGTCGATTGTGACATTTGAGACGCCAATGGATTCTTGAATTGCGTCGGCCTTTGATCGCCATGCCGGAGTGAGACTTCTAAGAATTTTTCGAACAAGTTCTCTATCCGTGAATGTCTTCTTGAGGGCATGTAGGTCATTTACGATTATTGAAAATCGTTCGAACATTTCATCCACCTTTTCACCTTCCTTCATGTGAAATAATTCATAAGCATGGGTTAGGAAATCAATTTTAGCTTCCCTTACCTGGTCCGTACCTTCGTACGTAATTTCCGGCTTGTCCCACATTTCCTTTGCCGTTGTGCAACACGATATTTTCCTGTAATCGTCAGCATTTACAGCACAATATAATAAATTAATTGCTTTAGCATTATTTTGAACCTTTCGGATATCATCCGCGTCATATTCTTCTTCGGACATGGGAACCCATTCGTTTTCAACCTTTTTGATTGGAATTTGATTTCCCTTTGTTATCACCTTCCAGAGATGAAAATAGTTTGCTTGAACGAAGATTTTCATCCTCTCCTTCCAGTACATATAGTTTGTACCGTTGAATAGTGGTGGTCGGGTGGAGCACTGTCCTTCCTCTATACCTGCAAAAGAATCACGAGTAGAAGCCATGGAAGTTTCTCTCAAACTGTTAAGTCTTCAGAGAGTTGGGCTCTGATACCAATTGTTAGATAATACGCTTAACGCTAGAGGGGGGGTGAATAGCGTTATAATAAAATTTAGCGTAAACTTGCGGAAATTAAAAGTTGCAGGAAATAATTAAGTGCGTTAAATAAACAAAAAGGAAAGAACGCACCGATGTATTCTGGTTCACCACAACATGTGGCTAGTCCAGTCCCCGAGAGACTCTCTCGAGATTATCCACTAACTTGTCAAGCTTACGGGTGCTCAACAAACCTTTACAACTTAAGGACACAAGCCTTAACACCTTTGCTCGAAGATACAACACTCCAAGACTTCAACCAAGGAAACACAAGTTCCTTACAACAAGAGAATCACAATTCTCTTACAAGTGTACAAAACACTAAACACTCAAACAAAACACTCCTTAATGAGTAGATATGAGTAAAAGAAGTAAGCTCAAGATCACAACAACTATGGACAAGACTTTCGCTCTCAAAAGCTTTATGAAATGAATTAAAATGATAAACAATAGTATGCAAGCTTATAGCAATAGAATGATCAGTTGTTGTGTGTTGTTGCATTTAAAACACTGAAATGAAGCAGTATTTATAGTTGAAAAACTTGGCATTACTGTTGTCTAATTGCCAATTAAGAGTTGCTGATTTTACTCTGTGACAATCGATTGTCAGGAAGCCACAATCGATTGTTTGCCAATCGTTCCAAAAATCAATCCCAGATTTTACGCTTAACAATCGATTGTCCAAGATCAACAATCGATTATTGGCAACGTTCAAAAAATCATTTCCAGATTTTACGTAAAACAATCGATTATACCAAATCAATAATCGATTATTCAGCAACGTTCAAAAAATCCTTTCCAGATTTTAATTTCAACAATCGATAGTACAAAATCAACAATCGATTACTCAGCAACGTTCAAAAAATCTTTTTCAGATTTAAATATCAACAATCGATTGTACAAAATCAACAATCGATTACCTGACGGTATTTGAAAACTTTACGACAACGGTCAGCTTCACAATCGATTGTGCAAAGTTAACAATCGATTATTTATCAGATTTTGAAAATCATTTTAGACACTGCCTCGTGACAATCGATTTTTATATACTCACAATCGATTATTTAATAACTTTGAAAAAGTATGGAAGTCACTGCCTCAACACAATCGATTGTCATAAGTTCACAATCGATTATTTTGTGACTTTGAAAAATCTGAAGGACACTGTCACTTCACAATCGATTGTCATTAGCTTCACAATCGATTATTCTGAGTTTTGAAAAACTTTGATGGACACTGCTCATCACAATCGATTGTCATTAGCTTCACAATCGATTATCATGCAGGTTTGAAAAACCTGATGCTCACTGCCTTAACACAATCGATTGTCATTAGGTCACAATCGATTGTCATGCAGTCTTGGCTTAACATAATCGATTATCATAAGTACATAATCGATTATCTTAGACCAGTTTTTAGAGGCATGTTTAAAAATCATTTTGACTAATGAAAATATGCATGATTTAAAATCATTTAGCATTAAATTAAATATGCATGATTTTGTAAAAATAATTTTACGAGAGAAGCCATGTCATGAGTCAAGTTGTCAGATCAAGAACACAATTAAGAACGACTCATTTAAACTATAAAACTTTGTCTTGTGCTTGAATCTCGTTATCCACCAATTGTGCGCTTGTACTTGAACTTCGTCATATATCAATTTGCGCTTCGTTTGTCATTCATCAAAACCTACACATAAGAACACGCGTTTTAGTATAAAGCCTTGAGAACGTGTTTCCAACAACTACAGCAATAGGATGGCACTGAAAGTAAGGTCTTAATTTCTTAGATGCCATATTCAATGCAAGTACAAGCCTTTCTAATTGAGGATACCGTGTCTCAGCATCTAACAAAGATTCACTAACATAATATATGGGAGGTTGTTTATCTTGGTCTTATCGGATCATAATGGCACTTACCGCTACTTCTGAAACAGCAAGATAAATGAGTAGTCTTTCCCCAGCTTTTCATTTTGCAAGCAATGGTGGATTTGATAAGTATGTTTTCAAATTTCTGAGTGCCTGCTGACATTCCTTATTCCATTCAAAATGATTCTTCTTTTTAAAAGCCGAGAAGAATTTAGAGAATTTATCTAATGATTTAGAAATGAATCTTCCCAATGTTGCAATTCTTGTTAACCCTTGAACTTCTTTTTTACTTGAAAAGATATCAGGGATTTCTTCAATGGCCTTAATCTGTGCGGGATTCACTTCAATACCACGGTTAGAAACAAATTTAACATAAAGATATCCATGGTTTTTCCCAAATGTACTTGAAACATTTTAGTAACCAACCTCTGGTATGTTGCACCAGCATTCTTTAGACCAAAGGGCATTACTTTATAATAGTAAGTCCCACTGTCTGTTATAAATGAAGTTATTTTCTTCATCTTCCGGATCTATTTTAATCCGATTATAACCTGAATATGCATGTAAAAAACTTAATAGTTCATGTCCTTGCGTATGAATCAAATCTTTAACAATTTTCAAACCTCTTCTTGAATCACATTATTCTTGAAGGTTCCTTGCTTTCTTTTCTTTTATTTGACAGGAGTGTATCATGGATCCTCATTTAATTTATGATTCATCACCTCCGGTGGTATCCCTGTCATGTCAGAGTGGGACCCAACAAAGCAGCCCACGTTAGTTTTCAAAAGTTCAATTAATTTACCTCTCATGCCTTGGCTAAGATTGGCCCATACATAGACTTTCTTATCAGGCCATTGTGTAAATAACACAACAGGCTCCAATTCCTCAATTGTTGTTTTGATATTTTCATTCTCTTCTGGTTCTTGAATGGTGTCAGGGCTTGAATCCATATCTGTTTGTCCCCCGCTCAGTTGAGGTTTGTGTTGTAGCGCCATCAACTGTCTTCTGTGATTGCTATTCTCCTTCATTTTTTGTACTTGTATCTGCTACGGAGTTTATTCTCCTGGATGTATGTTGATCTCCACAAATTTAACATATTCCCCATGGTGATGGGAATTTAGTAACTTGATGAAAGGTTGAAGGAACAACATCCACTTCGTGGATCCATGACTCCCAAGGACCATGTTGTAAGCCATCTCCATATCTACTACCTGAAACTTTGTATCTTTGATGACTCCTTCTGTGAATGTGGTGAGGGTTACCTCTCCTTTCGTCACAATATTAGAATTGTCAAATCCAGATAGAGTATGCCCCTTTGGTACTATTCTATCTTCAGCTTGCATCTCACATAATATTGTTAGCAAAATAATGTTCACGGAACTATACGGTTCAATCAAAACTAGTTTTACATTAGTATCATATACAATTAGAGATATTACATGTGCGTTGTTATGAGGAGCTAACACGCCATCTGCATCTGCATCATTGAATGTAATGTTATCTTCCTCTAAGACATGCCCCACATGTTTCCCTTGGGTAATTATAACTTTGGAAATTTTGTTAGCTGCAGTATATGATACGCCATTGATGTCCTCACCCCCACTTATAACATTGACAGTTCTTTTGGGAGAAGGTGAGTTTGGGGGTTCCTGCCTGTTTTTCATATAAACTGGCTTACCTTTCTCATTGAACAACTCAATGAGATATCCTTGCTTTAATAGATGATCTACTTCACTTTGTAAAAACATGTAGTATGAAGTTTTATGCCTGTTGTTATTATGAAACTTGCACCAATGATCAGGACTGCGTCTATTTGGATTTGATCTCATCTCTTTTGGCCATCGTACCGTATCTCCCATGCTTCTCAGAACAGCTACGAGTTCGGATGTGCTCACGTGAAATGATAGCAGGCAAATCTCACTTTCAAATTTCTATCATCATCTCGTGACTCATAGTTATTTCGATCGTTTCTAAATCTCGATGAAGAACCTGATTCTCTATTCCTTGATCTATGATCATACCTTTGATTGCCCTACTTTGACCATGAGTCTTTTCCCACAATCCCATATATGGCTCGTTCTAGTTTTTATCGAATCTTTTTCCACTCTCCGCATGTCTCAAACTTACCTTTTTTTCTTTTTGAAATCGTGGAATAGTATCTTCTTCTATCCTCAGCTTCGTGCTATACCTGTTGTACGCGTCATTCCACGTTGTGGCTGGGAATTCACGAAGGCTTTCCTTGAGTCACCTTGTAGCTTCTAAGATGATTTCATTCATATTGCTCATGAAAGCTATAGTTGCCCAATTATTAGATACACGCAATGATATCATTCTTTCACATTGGAATCTGTCCACGAATTCCCTAAGTAATTATGATTCCCCTTCCTTTATCTTGAAAATTTCTTCCATTCTTTTTTCTACTTTTTGAGCTCCCGAGTGGGCTTAGATGAAAGAATCTGCAAGCTCAGCAAAAGAATTTATAGAATTTTTGGGTAAAAGAGAATACCATGTTGGCGCTCCCTTGGTGAGTGTTTCACTGAATCTTTTGACTAATACTGATTCAATCTCCTGCTTAATCAAATCGTTGCCTACGCTTGTTGTGAATGCTATCACATGGTCGCGTAGGTCAGTTGTTCCATCATATTTTGGAATGTCAGGCATTTTGAACTTCTTTGGAATTAGAAGGGGAGCAGCACTTGGCTTCCAGGGTTGTTGTTACTATTTATCCATATCTACCCATTTGATCACGGGTGGCACCCCGGGTGTGGGTGTTGCAGTTGGTAACCGGCTCCCAAATACTTCAAGAGCCTTATTGACTTGTGTAACAATTAATTTCACGAGATCGCCGTGGAGAGCCTCGTGGTGAAGGGACCGGAGTGTTAATATTCTATGGATCTACATGATGCTGTTGGTTTTCTTGGTTTCCTCGAATATTGTCATTGTTAGTCGACATGGTTAATGCAACAAGAGAAGTTAAGCTAAAAGAGAATAGATTATCAGATTCCCAGTAACGGAATCAATTTGTTTAACCAAAAAAATAGAATTTCGATCAAAGTTATATTTATAAGAACACGAGTTACTGATAATCGAAAGAATAAGTAAAAGAAAATAATTTTGATAGCAAGAATACAATCATAGGAAAAGTAATTAAATCAAAGTATATTCAGATAATGTTTCGTCCCCCCCCCCCCCCCACAATTGATAATCTATCTACGTTTTATAGATACCATGGAGATATGCGTTTTGCCTATGTTATAATAAGGCTATTATGAGTAATTAAAGATATTAAATGCTACATTACATAATCATTATATTTAATACAAATTCTCTAATGTATTCAGTATTTAATGCTCATTAAATATTGTATCTGCACTATTATATATTGTCAAATTTATTCTCCTTGATTTTCGGATCTAAATGACTTAAATAAGTACAGGTGATGAGTCTTTTGAATAACTGCCCTTGCCTCTTCCTTTTCCCTTGCTCCTATTTGTTTCTACTCATGCTTCTTTGCCAGTTGTAACTCTTTGACCAGTCTACGTTGTCACGACCAAAACCGAAGGGCCACGATGGACACCCAGTGCCTTACTCGACCAAGTACCAACATAACATTTTTTTTATCATATTATAATGGGTAAGTGAGCCACAAAACCCATCTTGAATGTGTTGTTAAATATGACTACCATGTTAAATCTCCCCTTGTTATGGTTTTACCGAACTTCTTTAGCAATGCTGATGGTACAGACTCCTTTGAGAGGTCGTTGCTTTTCACCGTTGTCGTAATGAATGATGTGATCTTTGAGGTCTGTTATGCCGTCGTATATCTTCAAATATGGTGGCATTTTGAAGGTTCTGCATGTGTGGATGCCTCATCACTGCATAGTTGTTCGATGAATCGGCCGATGTCTCATTTTTGTAGTAGTTTTAGGACGCCCGGTATCTCATCAACCATTTCTCGGTGTTCCCTCTTGGTAGCGAAGATCTTTATTCTCGTTCTCCATTTCTTCCATTTTCTTTAGGTTGGCCGCAAGTACGTCGTCACCTACATCAACGACAGTGTGAGTGTTACCTTTTGGGGATCATGTTGCTCGTTGGCAGTTGCTCTGGTATCTGTTTGTGTGGTGTTTCTATTTTTCCTTTGAATGGGGTTGTTGAGTATGTTGTTTAGAGTATTTGTCAACAATTCTTCTAGTGAGTTTTTCACTATTGTTGGCGTTTCCTCAGCTGTGGACATGGAGGCTCCCCTTTCGCGTAAAGAGATTACACTTCCATGAGGGGGAGGTGAGTCACTTTTCCTGGGTGTAGCAATCAGCATCACATTCTCCTAATTTTCTCTATCATCCCTGTTGATGGTGTTAAAGAGGTTGGCAAAGACGTCAACAACAACTTTCTATCTTTCATCTCCTTTTCCTACCATTGTTATTTCGGGCAAACGAGATAAAGATGGTTGTCATTTCTTATGATCTAGAAGGAACTAAAATTTTAACTAGAATCTCCCCATAGACGATGCCAAATTATTTGACCAAAAAGGGTAAAGCTTTTTGTTAAACTAATTAATAAGAAAATAGAGAATTGAATCTAGTTAAACGTAGTAAATTCTAGATTTGAAATTGGGTATATCAGTGATATGGGATCATATTCAATAGTGGCAAATATCAAGTATATGTTCAATCATTATGAATGAATGTACCGATAGAGGCATGCAATAAATATAATAAGGAGTAATTTATCACACAAAAGTTAGGTGACTTGGATGATTCTCCTTCCTGACAACAATGCGGGGTGGTAGAAAGTGAATATAGACAAAGAATCTTTGAATTTTGTGAATGAACAATGCATATTGAACAATGTAATCAGTGAACAAGACAAGCTTTTGTATGTTCATTATAGTCAATCCTTTATAATGTTCTCTTATCAAAAAGTGAAGAGGTTTCACTTTTTGATCTTTATCTCCTCCTATTTATATGAGATATTCTTGAGAAACCCTAAAAAAGTACAAGTGAAGAAATATTCCTTCTTTCCACTCTAACTTATCCTACCTTTATTTTCATACAGCCTTTGCTCGACCTCGGCCCCCATCTTTTTTAAGGCAACTCCTCACCCTCATGCCTTGGTCATCTTAATCTTCTACTATGTCCATTTACAGTTATTAAGTCTTATCCAAATTTTGACCAATAAAATATTAATAGTACATATCAACTTAAGCCTTCTTCGATTCTAACTCAACTGCATCTTCAATTGGACCACAGGTTGTAGTTAATCTAATTTGGTGTATTCTTGATTATCCAACATATACTAATAAATATATTAACAAATGATTAGGTATTAAAAAAGTTTTATCTATAGCAAAAGTCCCAATCGTTTTTCATTTATTTCCGACCTTGAAGGATGTTCATGCTAATTCCTTTTCTAATCATTGGCTTGATTTGGCTAAACTTGGTCAAAGCTTGAGTTTTTGATCAAGTGGATCGATTCAATTCTGAAAACTTGATATCTTGTATACTTCCTGCAAATTGAGGCTTGATCATGAACATGAAGATGAGAGATTGTTTTCTTGTATTTATGGTCAAGCTAATTGTATATGGTCGAAATCAGGTATGACCAATTTTTATAGGCTCGGGAAGTTTTTTCGAGATGAAGCTTGAAACGGACCTGGTTCGAGATCGATGATGCAGTATAGAACTTGAAGAAGGAAGTGCTCGATGAAGGCCAAGGCCTAACACGAACAACCTCGAGATAATACTGTTATGATTTTTTAACAGAAAGAGCGAGATTCCCGCAATGACTCGAAGATCCCAATGTAAATTTCGGAACGGAATTGTACTTGGCGATTAAACAGTTGTATAATAAGATTCCCTACTATAGTTAAAAGTGTATCTTACTTATGATTTCCCTACTATACAAAAGGGATCTCAATCATTTGTAACAGACAATTCAATAAAAAGGGAATATACATTTCTCACTTTATTGCTTACTGTTCATTTATTTCATTGTTCTTACTAACCTACCTCGAGGTCATATTAACTCGCGGTGAAGACTTGGCTTGCACATTGGTCTGATTTACTTTGCTTCTTTAATTTATATATTTAACTCCTTGTTTATCAATTGATATTGGATCAAATAATATATCTTTAAAATCACAATATAAGTGATAAGTTATAAGTACTTCAGGCATAAGAACTTTACTTTATATTTTGATAATCCAACAAACTTACCATCTAGAACCAGTTAAGGAACCGGTTACACATTTAAAAACCATAAGATCACAAAGTTTCAGGTTGGTATCCAGCCTGGGATATAACTCAACTTTTCAGATTGGAAGAAACGGCTGAGAGAACAGGTCCGTACCTGTTTCCAAGGAGACTGTATAAAGTCAACTCTCCAGCTGGAAAGTTACTACCTGCACACGCTACTGTACATGAACAATGCAACAGTTAGCTTTAAGTGGAAGGATTTTTACCTACCTTGCTTACATAATTGTAAGTGATGTCACACATATATAAATACAATGAAGGAAGGTAAAACAACTTACTTTATCAGAGAACAAGATAAGGAATCTGATACAATTAAGTTACCTTGCATTCAGAATAACTAGTCTGATGTTTGGTTCGATTCTCAATGAAAATAGATAAGGAAACAACAGAGGAACCAGATAGGGATCAGTTTCCCTTGTCGTTATATAGTCAACTCTACAGATATAAAAGCTGTTGTACTGTACCATTTGGCAGCTTACTGCACTGTAGCGTCTGGCAGCAGTACAACAGCACAAATGTAGCTTGCTAAGACCAAACTAAAGGGCACTTTATTGCATCATCCTTGATGACATCACACACATATTATCAACATGAGGCAAGGGATTTTATTTCTCTGACACTTGAAAAATCAAAAGAAAATACTCTCTCAAGAACAAAGCTGTTGCAACCTTAAGGGCCAGATCTAAAGATTGAAGATATTTGAAGTCTTTAAGTTTATTGAGTCTTTGTTATTTTTTCTTTGTTTGTATCTCCTACTTTAGTTAGTTAGAAGCATTGTGTAGAAAACCCTTTGTAAATCATAAACCCTTGTGTTTGTATCTTGGTTAGAGTTAGTCGAGTTGTAAAGTTTTTGTAATAGACTTATTACAAAGTGGCTTGTAATAGTGTTATTATAAGTTTATGAGTGATTAAGTTATAATAGAGTTATTACAAAGTGGCTTGTAATAGTGTAGTTACAAGTTAATTCGGGATTAAGAAGTTGATTCCTATCTTACAATAGGTT
Organism: Nicotiana benthamiana; assembly: GCA_034376525.1. NCBI lineage: Eukaryota > Viridiplantae > Streptophyta > Magnoliopsida > Solanales > Solanaceae > Nicotiana > Nicotiana benthamiana. Next base: position 86,775,889 of record CM067331.1, on the reverse strand, counting down.
ACAATATAAAGATTGCTCATACAACAACAACAACAACTACCCAGTATACTCCCAGCAGGTGGGGTCTGGGGAGGGTAATATGTAGACAAGCCTTACCCCTACCCGAAAGGGCAGAGAGGCTCAATAGTGAAATTGAAATCCCACAAGGATAGCTCGTGGTTTCTATTCTCGTTGAGCTATCAGTTTTTCACGTAAAATCTATCTGTGTTCTTTATTTACTGCCGATTTACTGTGGAAACAAATAGAGAACCTAGTTCCTTATACTGTTTGGTCTTACGGACTATTGCTTACTGTGGGAACTGAAAAATAACCCGATTCTTTATACGTTTTGGTGAACGCTTAGTTTCTATCAATAAATTTAATTGTTACTCAGATTTTTGGGTAAATACTAATACAAAAATTTGCGAAATTATTCGTGATAACACATGTATTCCCTAATTTGAGAAACAAATATTGCTTAAACATTACCTCTATGAACTGAACTTATACTCTAACTTTAAAAAAAAATTCCATATTACAATATCATTACCCTGGTCAAACGATAATCAAATTTTTCGAAAAGTAAAAGAAATAGAAAAGAACAAATAAAGTAAAGATTCATTAGAAAAAGAAGGAAAATAGATAGTAATAAATGCAGTATTGACTTGTGCAAAATAAGGGAAAAATAACTTGTCCTGACTTGCAGCTTAAGAGCTTTAGCTGACCTTTCAACCAATAACGGGCCACCTAGCGGGGCGGCAACCAACCTGTCCTCCCACTTACTTGACCTTGACATTTCCTACACCCCCTACATTTATATCTACACACTCTAAATTTTCGCTTTTACTAATCTCATTTTATATCGTTTAAGTAATATAATATAATTTGATATCAAATTTAAGAAAACAAGTACTTTTAATTTTATATATTTTATAATATTTGTTAAATTATAATATTTGTTAAACTTTTAATTTATATATCTTATTCCCTCCGTTCCAATTTATGTGAATTTGTTTGACATAGCGCAAAGTTTAAGAAAAATTGAAAAATTTTGGAGTTTGTAATTCTAAACAAGTTAAAAATGGGATCAGAATATTTTTGTAGTTGTAAAAGCTTTTACTTAAGGATAAAATTGTAAGTTTAAGTTAAATTATTACCAAATTTAGAAAGAGATCATTCTTTTCGAAACAAACTAAAAAAATAAGTAACATTTATATTACTACAAACACTTCGCATTGTGTTATGTGTCAACACACAATGAAGACTAGAGATCATTTGTTCCTGTACTGCCGCTTTGCTGAACAACTGAGACATCTCATTTTGCAATGGCTTGGCATGTCTCAACCTCCTGGACAGTCTTGGCCGCAATATGTTAGCTGGATCATTGAGAAGTCTAAAGGCAAATCTCCCCAAGCTCATGTGTTCAAAATGGTATTTGCAGAGATGTCCTATGCCATTTGGTTGGAGAGGAATGCACGTATCTTCAGAAACACTTACTGTCCCAGTGAAGTTCTAGTTAGGAGCATTGCTTACATTTGTAATATTAGAGCAACCCCTAGAGTTAGGACATACCTTCAACAACATTTTCTGTAAATATGGAACTCTAGTTATAGTCTAAATAGTTAGCTTACTTGAAATTTTGATAGGCGGTTTGAGTATATAACTGACCTATGAGATTGTACGCGGAACAATTTGGTGATTAATATAATCTTTAATAAAAAAAAAAGACTTCGCATTAAAAATAAGATGAGATATTTTTTAAATATAGAAAGAAATTATTCATTTAAAAGTAAATTGATTAAAAAATATTCTCACTAAAATAAATAAAAAGGATAGTATATATTTTATTCGTATCAGTTTCTTTAAAAGAGTTGATACCTTTTAATATTTTTTCTATGATAGTGGTTTTAATATATGAATATTCTATTGGCTAGAAAAAAGTATTTTGGCCAATAAAAAACTTGGTCAAACACGTTAATAGAGTTACGGATTTTTCGACATTAAAAGAAAAGAACTTTTACTTCTTATAGTAAAAGTTAACACTTTATTTATTTCAATAAATAAAAAATTATATTTTATAGGTATCTTTTAATATTTATGACAAAATATTTAATTTTAATTACCTCCTAACTCTAAGCCACTAAATACGTTATTCAATTACACTATTTTCTTTCTCTCTCTGCTATGATACATATCATTCTTTTACCCCCATTTCGTAAAAACACGATGTTTAATCTCAAAATTCCTCTCACCCACATCACCTACCATTAGTTAAAAACCTCACGCTCTCTCCTCCCTCCTGCACTTTCAGACGACCCTTCAGATCTTCAAACTATCAGGCCTACCATTGACAATACAATTAAATTGCTCATCAATAAAAGAACAAGAATTGGGCTTGTACAAAGGATAAGACTCATCTGTAAGTCAATTTCCACCAAAGAAATAACAATTCAACAAAGACGTAACTGTTATGAAACAATAAAAAACAAGAACAATATTGCAGTGAAAGTAGGGAGAGGAGAATTCTTATTGATATTTTGGGATGGATTTACAATGGGGTAAGACCCCTCTATTTATAGGAAGAGAAATGACTTAGCCTCAAAGTAAAACTCTTCTATAAGATAGATATTCACTCTAATTAGAATTCTATTCTTAACACTCCCCCTTGAATGTCTACTCAATAGATAATGTGCCTCGTTAAAATCTTAACTAAAATAAAACCCAATGGAAAAAAAATTATAGAAAAGGAAAAAGAGTACACATATTTAGTAATGCGCCTATTGGTTGCCTCGTTAAAAACCTTGCAAGGAAAACCCAGTGGGACAAAACCTTGTAAGGGAAAAAGAGTGCAACACGCATTAACTCCCCCTGATGAGAGCATCAATTCACATCCTTGAGCCTTCACATTCCAATCTTGTGCGCCATCTTGAATTTATCATTCGTGATAGATATATAATGTCTTCACAAATATCGTGGAATGGCTCTTCAATATCTCCATAGAGATATCCTCGCTATCACATTATCTGCTTAAAGTTATAGCAAGATACATATGTGCACAAATTGCACTAAGAAAGTGGTACTTCAAGATCAAGAATTGTATATGCTTCAAGAAACTTAAATCATTCATAGATTGACATATAAGTTAAGTCATATAAGCCATATAATAGAGAGAGATGCATATCAAGTTTCATGTCATGTTAGAGAAATAAGATATCGAAAAATGATTGACCATACCATTGACGTTATACTTTCAAGTATTTGAACTACATGTCCAAAACTACATGTCTTTCATATGGAATCAATTCTACTTGAATTGTATCTCTTCCATTTGGCCAATATTTTGTTTGTATTCGACAAACTTAAGATCCTCATCGATATTTAGCGCTTATCATAGATGTCGTCGACGAACATTTTATATCGGTTCCAGTAAATTTTTCATAAAGACATAACGTGGAGATCTCTTCATTCATATATTCAGGTACCTGAATCTCTCATGAGATTTTATGAAGTGTTATGTCATGTAATCTTCTAGATCACTTGCCTCCTTATTATGATCACTTTGATCATTTGCTCATCTTCTTTATTAAGAAGTTCTTTTGAAACCGATTTGTCTATACGCTTTAAGCGTATCAAAGACTTTGTCCTTCTAGGACTTAATATGAGCATTTGCAGTGAGAATATAGTTACTTTCTTTGGGTCAGCAAAACATCACGCTCTCTCCTACCTCCTAACTCTAAGCCACTAAATACGTTATTCAATTACACTATTTTTTTTCTCTCTCTGCTATGATACATATCATTCTTTTACCCCCATTTCGTGAAAGCACGATGTTCAATCTCAAAAGTCCTCTCACCCACATCACCTACTATTAGTCAAAAACCTCACGCTCTCTCCTCCCTCCTGCACTTTCAGACGACCCTTCAGATCTTCAAACTATCAGGCCTAAACAATACAATTAAATTGCTCATCAATAAAAGAACAAGAATTGGGCTTGTACAAAGGATAAGACTCATCTGTAAGTCAATTTCCACCAAAGAAATAACAATTCAACAAAGACGTAACTGTTATGAAATAGAAGATTCTTACACTTCTATTTTAGGTGAATGTCTTTAATGTATCTAATTAGAGAGATTTTAGAGTTCTATTAGTGGTAGCTAAATCTTCCTCTCCCCTATAAATAGAGGTGCCCCCTACCATTGTAAATCATCCCTTGAGACCCCTCTCAACTCAATAAGAAGAACTCTCTCTACTCTTCTCTCTATTGCTATTGTTCTTGCATAATTGTTCTTGTCTTTTGCTTTAGTTTATAACACGTTATCAGCACGAGTCTCTAACCAATTGAAATTTTCGATTGTCTTAACTTTTGTTTGTCTACAGGATTTTGCTTCAAAGAAAGAAAACGAAAAAAAAAGGAAAAGAAACAAAAGAAAAAAAAAAAAAAAAAAAAAAAAGAGGAACGAATGCTGGAGGGCAAACAGAGCCAAAGAAAAGAACGAAAAAGTTGAAAAGAAAAGAAGAAAGAAAGAAAGGAAAATCTTTCTGGAAAGACAAAGAAAGGAAAACGTTGAAAGAAAGAAAAGGAAAGAAAGAAAGGAAGAAAATATTGAAAATATATTTGGTATACCTTAAAGGTAAGTATTTTATTTTTTCCTTTCAAATTCTTGGAATTCTATAATTTGATTTTATATACAAATATAGACAATCAAGTTTGAATACAACTCTAATGGAGTTTGTAAGAAATTATAATCACACGAAGTGGTATAATCTCTATGTCCTGCCATGATTAAATTCATGTATGACTGTGGACAAAGAATTGAAAACCCGTCCCATTAAATTTGCTCCATTCCCTGAAGTGAATGTGGAAGCAGTATATGGTAAGTCTGAAAGAAGACAAAAGCATTACCATGGACGTGGCAATAGACGAAATTATAATCGTCATTATTGTGAGAACAATAAGGATTCTCAAAATAATCTTTCACTTTATGAAAGTAATATTTGACATAAGATTGTGTAAAGCACATGATTTTGATCCATTCCCTGAAGTGAATGTGATAATTGTAATAGAGCCCGTAAGTATGAACATGCTCTTGATGTAATTGTGTCATATGAAAAGAAAGTTCGTTGCCCTCGAAATTTCGGGAAAGAACTATATAACATGGGTGTTGGATACTGAAATCCACTTAGATGCTATGGGTCTTGGAGACGCCATTAAATACAGAAATAATGCATCCACCCAAAACTATACGAAGGCCTTGATTTACTTGCGCCATCACCTTAATGAAGGTTTGAAACTATACGAAGGCCTTGATTTACTTGCGCCATCACCTTGATGAAAGTTTGAAGATTGAATATCTCAACATCAAGGATTCACCCATCTTGTGGAAAGGCTTAAAGAAGAGAGATGACAACCTGAAGTTGGTCACTCTGCCACAAGCACGATACGATAAGAATCCAAAAGCAAATAGTTTATAAACTATATATTATCGTTGCGGTGAAAACGGGCACTGGTCTAAGTCTTGCCGTATACCATAAAATTTGGTTGACCTTTATTAAGCATCTCGAAAGAGTAAACGCCCTGAAACGAATTTTGTCTCTGACGACAACTTTGACTTCACCCACCTGGATGTGGCAGACTTCTTTGAGCAACCCGATGGAAAGATAGACCACCTAATCGGTGACGGAACCGTGATGAAAGAAGATGGAGCTGTTTGATTCTACTTGTATTAGTCAATGAATAAATTAATAGTCATTAGCATTAGCTCGTATTAGTTAGTTCATGATGTGATGTTTGTAGTAGTTCATTAGAATGTTTTCAATATGCTCAAATATCAATAAAACCTTTATTTTCCAGTAGAGGTAATCGACTAGCCTGAAAAACTAGTCGGTTATCTCACGTTTCGCATAAAACTGCAAAATAATCGATTGTCAATGATCAACAATCGATTGTCTTTAAAAATAGTGGCCTGGAATTCTTCAAAGATGATCAACAATCGATTGTCGTCGACTAACAATCGATTATCTTGAAACAGTGAGGTCCGGAAATTTTCAAAAATAGCCAACAATCGATTGTCTTTGTCTAACAATCGATTGTCTTGAAACAGTGAGGTCTGGAATTTTTCAAAAATCACCCACAATCGATTGTCCATATCTAACAATCGATTGTCGTTAGGCAGAGTAATCTGGAATTTTTCAAAAATCATCCACAATCGATTGTCTATGTGTAACAATCGATTGTCTATGTTCCAACAATCGATTGTGTGTGTTTAATAATCGATTGTCTCATGAAAAACGCTGAAATTTTCAAACTGCAAAGTAATTGATTATGGATAACATATCTGATTTTGTTAGCCAACTGTTAGTAGCAGATTTTGAAAATATTATGTGACACAAAAGAATTGAACTTGTTTATTCTTATGTTCGTGTATTTCTTTTGTATGTTAAACTATGGGATAGCAAATATAGATATCTCACAAAGCGAACTTGGACCAACGTCCAATTGTAAAAGTATTTGCCTAGTTGATTCATGTACTACACATACAATACTCAAAGAAAAGAAGAGTAATTGTGTAAGGCAAACATTACTACAATCTATGGAAGTAGTAAATTGATTGAAGGCTCCGGAAGAGCAATTGTAACTCTGCCCAAAGGCATGACGTTAATCATAGAGAATGCAATGTTCTCCTCCAAGTCTAAGAAGGACTTGTTGAGTTTTAATGATATCAATCAAAGTGTTCTCCTCCAAGTCTAAAAGGAACTTGTTGAGTTTTAAAGATATCATTCAAAATGGATATCATATTGAGACAATAGATGAGAATAATCTTGAATTCTTCATGAAAACGAGGCTGCCCATTCCGGTTTGGGTTCACGCCATTTTGAATGCAACAATGATAGTTTGTCGGCTGCCCGCTTCGACTTGGGTTCACGCCATTTTGCATGCAACAATACTAGTTTGTCGGCTGCCCACTTCGGTTTGGGGTCATGCCATTTTTGCATGAAGCAATGCTAGTTCGTCGGCTGCCCACTTCGTTTTGGGGTCACGCCATGTTGCATGCAGCAATGCTAGTTCGTCTCTGACTGACGAATTGACACAAATATTCCCCATTGCAATTGGTTTTGGGTCATGAACCCAATATATCCCATTTAAGAAGCTTTGGATGCGCAGTATATGTGCCTGTAGCACCGCCATCCCGCACCAAAATGGGTTTGCAAAGGAGGTTAGGAATATATGTTGAGTTTGACGCGTCCTCCATTATTCGCTACCTCGAAACATTGACAGGAGATTTGTTCACTGCACTATTTGCAGACTGTCAATTTGATGAGACACTTTTCCCAAAATTAGGGGGAGAAGTCGGTGAAACCAAATGGGAAATTTTGTGGAAAAATGTATCATTATCTCATCTTGATCCACATACCTCTATTTGAAAGAAGGAGGTACAAAAGATTATCCATTTGCAAAGAATAGCAAATCAAATGCCTGACGCATTTACGGACTTGAAGAGGATAACGAAATCCCACATTCACGCGAAAAATGTTCCGATCCGTATTGAAGTCCCTATTGGACGAATATCTAGTGTCATATCCAATGAGTCAAATGCACGCCAGAAGCGTGGCAGACCATTAGGTTCCAAAAGATCGAAATCCTAGAAAGAGGAAAAAGAACGATCTAAATGACACTATGAAAGAATCACATGAGGACGCTCATGATTTGATTAATTCCGAGATTCACGAAGAATCTATTGAGCCTGAGACTCTTGAAAATACGGAATGCAAGAATGTGAGGATCTCGAACCTCAGTCTGTGGTAGTACAAAATTAATTGAGAGCTCTCGAAGAGCCAATTATTACTATGTTGGAGAAACACAATTGAGTATTGTGCTGTAGTAAGTCTCAAAGAAACTTATTCAGTTTCCAAAAGTACACGCGAAGGCGATTGATGATATTGAGACTATAAATAAAGGAAGGCTTTGATTCTCCTATTACTACAACTTGTAGCGGGGTAATTTGTATATGAAAAGCTACCCGCTTTGTTCTCCAGTTTGTACTACACAAACGAAAGAATGCCACAATAAAGTGGATATCTATTGGTATAAAACCCATGTCATAATAAACCCGAAGTTTATTGATAAGTGCACATGTCATGGTGTAAATTTGAAGTTTACCAATATTGATAATTTATTCAGTTGGCATTCATGTTAGCCATCTCATTTTAAGTATGATGTGCAAATTCACATAGGTGAATATCAAAGAACTAGAAGTTCTTGTTCTCATTAATGAACTGACCAACTAAAGAGTTCGGGTTGAAGCCCATAAATTCTGGAAATATGAAAGGTGAATATGGGCCCATTCACCTGCCATGTATACCACATATGATGCATCTATGATATGGTTACATGCGCCATTGTTATTAACCCGCAGCCTGGCAGTGCTTGCGAGGTAAATCGCTCAGTAATCTAACTTCGAGCATAGTTTCCAGATTCTCTACTCAAGACAGTTCATCTTGATAAGTTGGTTTATATCAAAGTTGGTTTAGCAAGATAATTATTGAGTGCTTCCACTTAATAGCTAAACTGTTCCTTATGAGAACGAATATATATATATCAGTTTGATATAAGTTGTATACGAGAGTATATTCTCCCCTCACAAGTGGTTCAGGGTCAGGAACCAAATAATTTCATCTTATATTAAGGTGCTGTGTATATTGACATAATGCACAAAGATGATTTTCCATAGTTGAGGAAACATGTTAGCTTTACTAACATGAGGGGGAGACATGATAAACACTTGAGAAAAGGTTACATGGGATGAATTTTCATTTGTATATGTATATCCCCGAATATCATGATATGAACCTGTAGTTCATAAAAGGGATAATTCAAATTGCAACATATTGCAAAGCATGATTTACGCATTTACTGACTCAAAGAAAGTAACTAAATGGAAGAGATACAATTCAAGAAGAATTGATTCCATATGAAAGACATGTAGCTTTTGAACCTATAGTTCATATGCTTGAAAGTATAAAGGCAAAGGTATGTATAGTCAATTTTCGATATCTTATTTGTTTAGCATGACATGAAACTTTGATATGTAGCTAAAGTCTATTATGTGACTTACATGACTTAACTTGAAAGATTTAAGTTGCTTGAAGCATATGCAATTCTTGGTCCTGAAGTACCACATCCTAAGTGCAATTTGTGTACATATGTATCTTGCCATAACTATAAGCATGATGGCATTGAGAATGCATCTATGGAGATATTGAAGAGCTATTCCACGACATTATATGAAGATGTTCATATCTATCAAGAGTGATGATTTCAAGGTGCGGAATATTTATTCAAGTCAACATAGTTGATTTATTTATCAAATATCTACCAAAGATCGTTTTGAAGATGATGCACAAGATTGGAATGCAAATGCTCAAGGATATAAATTGATGTACTCATTAGGGGGAGTCAATGCGCGTTGCACTCTTTTTCCCTTACAAGGTTTTGTCCCACTGGGTTTTCCTTGCAAGGTTTTTAACGAGGCAACCAATAGGCGCATATTCAAACATGTGTACTCTTTCCTTACTTTAATTTTTCCCATTGGGTTTTGTTTTAAGGTTTTAACGAGGCACATCATTGAATAGACATTCAAGGGGGAGTGTTATGAAATAGAAGATTCTTACACTTCTATTTTAGGTGAATGTCTTTAATGTATCTAATTAGAGAGATTTTAGAGTTCTATTAGTGGTAGCTAAATCTTCCTCTCCCCTATAAATAGAGGTGCCCCCTACCATTGTAAATCATCCCTTGAGACCCCTCTCAACTCAATAAGAAGAACTCTCTCTACTCTTCTCTCTATTGCTATTGTTCTTGCATAATTGTTCTTGTCTTTTGCTTTAGTTTATAACAGTAACCAAATTTTTATCTACTTTCTTCACTGACACATCTAGATTTGTCTCACTCCTCTTCTTCTTCGCCAAAAAAGAAGTGAATTTTTTTATTTCCTTCTCTGTAATTCCTCTTTCTCCATTCTAATTTGCAATTTTATCTCCAGAAGAGGACTTTGGTATTGAATTTTCAGTTTGATTCACATTAATTGGAGAGTTTGTAGCCTCAATTGTGCTCTGATTTGCCTTCAAAATTTCAACTTTATCATCAAATATTTTACTTTGAGTTTGATTCACATAAGAGAAGGGAGGTCCAAAACATAGAAACAGAGAGAAAAAGAGAAAGGACGTAGTAGATTTTGAGCCATATAAAGATTCCTCAGTCATTATTATTTAGTAAATAGATGAAGAATCAGAGTCAAAATTAAAACTTGGAGACCGTGAATTTTGAGCCAGAGGAAGACAATATGAGGGACAAAAATCTACTGGGTTTATGGGTTTTGCGATGAAAAGAGTTGTTGGTCTTGGTTTTTATGCTGTATTTTCATGTATTTTATTGTATTCATTCTCTTCTTTTTCAATTGTAATTCAATCTATCTCTTTATATTTCATGTATTTCATTGTATTCACTGTCTTTTTTTTAATTGTATTTCATTTTATCCTGCTGTATTCTATGTATTTCATTGTATTCACTGTGTTACTATATGCCATAAATGTATCATATTTTTTAATCAATATAATTTATGTATTAAGATGTATTATATAATTTCTCTGAAGATTGCTATGTTTTGGGGGTATTTTTTAGTTGAGAATCTTTTTTATAACTTGAAATACAAATTTTGTGTGTTATAATTGAGTTTATTGAGTTATATTATGAGTCTATTATGTGAATTGATTCACTTTCCGTTTAAAAACAGTATAATCTCTCTTTTACGCCTTGAATACAGTCGAGTACAATAATCTGTCCAACTGTAATCTCATATTTTACGCCATGAATACAATCAAATACACTCGAATACAACAACTGATTAGTTGGACTTTCTTGATTCATGCCTATTTTTGCTATTATATACGTGAATACAGTAGCTTAAATACATCTAATACATCTTATAACAATAGAAAACTTATCTTATAGATAGCTAATTACAACTAAAAAATAGTACTATATGAATTTTCTCGTAAAAAAAGCCAAATTCATAGACAAGCAATTAAACTTGGTTCAATTTTTTATTTTAGCACTTTAACTCAGTCTTGTTTTATTTTTGCCCTCCAATCCCATATTTTTTATTCCACTTTAACACAAAAGCTGACTATATTCTATATGTAATTTGCCTCACCCTTGTAGGTGCGTGAGAGTCATTTTTAAGTCAAATTTCATACTTTCATAGGGGATCCAAAATTTAAATCCTATGGATTAAAATTTAATATTTTTAACATTAAACCCATTATAGTTTTAAAGTTATGGGTTTGTATCTATTATTTTTGTAATTTTAATGAATTTTAACATAAAAATTTTTAGTCCGCGTCGAAAGATATGGGTTTAATTGAACATGTAGTTATTACTGAAAATATATATATAAAAATATTTATTTTCCGGGATGGGACAAAAAAATAAGAAAAAAATTGAAATTACAATAAAAAGAAAAAAAGAAATTTGAGGGGGGAGGGGGACGGGGCAGTGGGCTGGTATTTGCACGCCCTGCAATTTTTACTTGAGATAAAAAAATTTATGTTAAAATGAAACAAAAAAAATAGGGTTGAAGCGCTAAAATGAAAATTTTGGCAAAAATTTAATTGTCTTGGTATGTATTTTGGCCTAAAAAAAACAGAGTGATTGCATCTCTTCCATTATTCACTTATTAAAATAAGAATAAAATAAACACATTATTTTTTCATTTGCCTTTCTCTTTACCTGTAATCGCTCACGAATGTAAACAAAATAAAATCTCTCCCCCCCTTTCTCTCTCTATCTTTTTCTCCAACTTTTTCATTTCAAACCTCTCTCTCCATTTAATGGAGCAATCTGAGAGCTCAACGACCCACGTTCATCAGCAGCATCAAGAGCACGAAGAAGAACCAAACGGGTCATCAAACACGACCCACCACTTAACGGTTCCACCCGGTTTGACACCAGAAGAATTCGATGAGCTAAAATCAAGTGTCACTGAGTTCCACACCTACCGAGTCAACTCAGCGACACAATGCTCTTCCCTACTCGCACAACGCATCCACGCGCCGCCGCACATCGTCTGGTCCGTCGTCCGCCGTTTCGACAAACCCCAGATATACAAACACTTCATCAAGAGCTGTTCCGTCGGAGAAAACTTCTCCATCGTCGTGGGTGCCACGCGTTATGTCAACGTCATCTCCGGTTTACCGGCGGATACGAGTACTGAGAGGCTTGATATTTTGGATGATGAAAAGTACGTTACGGGTTTCAGTATAATTGGCGGGGAACATAGGTTGAGGAATTACAGGTCAGTTACTACTGTACATGGATTCTATCAACAACTCGATGGGAAAGTCTCGACCGTTGTTTTGGAATCCTACGTTGTTGATGTGCCTGAAGGGAATACTGAAGAAGACAGTCGCCTTTTTGCTGATACTGTCGTCAAATTAAATCTTCAGAAGCTGGGCTCCGTCGCTGAAGCTATTGTTCGTGGAGGCAAGGGTGTCGTTTCAGAAAATTGAAAAGACGATACAGCAAGGTTTATTTTTTCATCTTAATTTTCCTTTTTCTTTCTTTTCCGGGGTTTGGGTATTGGCTTTATTTCTGAATTTTTTTCCCTTTGAAATTATCGAAAAAATGTATTGTTTCTTAAAGGGTTCATGGAAACAAGGTTATTTTAGTCGATGTGATGTACAGAATCAATAAGTATTAAGATGAAGATGTGGTAATCTGTAATTTTTTTATGTTGTGGAAAGAACAAAAAATCAGTTTACTTTTTTTTTTTCAATTAAAGTGTCGTTGTTGAAGTAGAAATGGAAAGTTTTCTTTTTTACCAAGTTTCCATTTTAATCTACCTCAGTTTATTAATAGCATTTTGCTAATCTACAGAATGTTATACACATATACTAATATGGAGATGAAGGTTGATTGTTAAATATGTTGCATTGCTCTTTGTAGTGGAGATTCAACGGTTGCTTCCTAGTTTCCATATTAATTTAAATTTGCTTAATCACTTGCCTTTTTACTTTACTTTTAGAGAAGAGTATGAGTAGAACGTAATTGCAAGATTCTGCTCATCATTGGATCTTGTTGAGATGAGAGATTATATGGCTTTCAAGCCAAAGGATAAGTGACATATTCATTGTAATTCATTGTATATTCATTATACATTTATTGTATACTCATGGTATACCTCTGTAATGGGCTATGATGATCAATGCTGCTGGATCGTGTATATCTGAACCCACATTCATTTATTTAGTTTTGGGCCGGATCATCCGATCCGACCCATGAGTGCATTGTACATATATAGGGGAGTGCAGATTTTGGACTTACGGACTTCATTTGTATTTTAATAAAATCTCTCTGGATCTTCTCGATCCTTCTCTCAACTACCTCTTTCTCTTTCTTGTTTCTCTCACTATATTCTCCATGATTCTTCAGTTTAATCTCAAGGTTTTCATGGTATCAGAGTCATGCGATGATCCGACTATACTTTTCTGCATCTTGTTATCTTGGTTGAAGTCTCGTTTGAGATTTTTGGGGGTATTTCTGACGTATGTGGTCGATGACGATTCCGATCTAAATCGGATGTTTATTCTGAGACTTTCATCGTGATATCTGAGTATATCTGCTTCACTCGAACGTTCTGGGAGATCTTCCGCTGACTTTTGGGTGATTTCTCGGTGACTCTCCGGCCTCTAGGGTTTCTGGTGGTTGAACCTAGGGTTTTACCGCTATCTGGTGGCTCGATCCTCACTCAGTGGATGTTTTGGTTGACTTTCCAACATCCCTGACCATATTTCCAGTAAGGTTTTCGACGGTTGCACCTAGGGTTTTGGACCTAGGGTTTTCTCTGTTGATTGAAGGCCGATCTTCTCCAGTTGCGAAGAAGGAGGGTAACTCTGTCCTTAATTTGTGTATTGTATGCTTTGTATGTGAGTATCTGGTTTTGTATGTGAGTATCTGGTTCTGTATGTGAGTATCTGGTTCTGTATGTGAGTATCTGGTTCTGTGTGTGAGTATCTGGTTTCGTTACACTTTGCTTGTCGAAACTGTTTTTTTTAAGCTGGTTCATTAATCATGGCTTCTAATACGAATGCTGGTACCTCCTCCTCGGTAGACTCTACCAGCCCCCTCTTTGTATACTCCTCTGATGTCCCTGGGGTCTCTCTTGTCCCCACTTCCTTCTCGGGTAGTGGTTATGGGGTTTGGAAGAGAAAAATGATTGTTGCATTATCTGCTAAAAACAAAATTGGTTTTGTTGATGGCACTTGCTCCCGACCAGCCACTAATGTGGCTCAACAAAGATTATGGGATAGGTGTAATAACATGGTGATTTCCTGGTTAACTGCCTCCCTCTCCCCTCAAATTGCTGAAAGTGTGCAGTATTCTGATACTGCACAGAGTATATGGTCCCAACTTCAGGCCAGATATGGCACTGCTAACATGATCAAAATTTTTGAATTGAAAAAGAGAGCTTTCTCACACCTCCCAAGGGTCCTTAGATGTAGCTTCATCTTTCAATAAGCTCAAAGGTCTGTGGGATGAACTAGAATCAATGTGTGTTAATCATGGCCAAAGATGTGTTTGTGCTACCAAAGATGGTATAATAGAGGAAAGTGATGAAAATAAGGTGTTTCAGTTTCTAATGGGTCTTAATGAAGCATACATGGGGGTAAGGAGTAATCTTTTGATGATGCAGCCTCCTCCAACCCTTGACAATGTCTATAATATGGTCCTCAATGATGAGAAGCAAAGACAAGTCCAGTCTCCTTCTCACTTTAATCCAGACTCTGTCTCTTTCAATGTCCACACTAATAGGCATTCAGTTGGATTTAACAAGGCCACATTGCCTAATCCATCTCCTCCATCAAGCCAGAGGACCTTTATTCTGTAGATACTGTAAAAAAATCTGGACACTTAATTGATAAGTGTTTCAAGATCCATGGGTATCCACAAAGTACAAATTTTAACAAGAGGAGGAGACCTGCTGCTGCTCATCTTACTGCTGGTCTGGATTTCCCTCATTCTGAGGGACATATGTCTGTTCCCCAAGGGAATCCTCATGAAAGCCATCAATCTGTTCCAAAAATAGATGGCCAGAGTTCTGTGATACCAGGGTTGAGCAGACAACAGTATGATCAATTGATGAACTTATTACAACAGACCCAGTTAGGGGACTCCACTGCTCAGACTCCTCCTCCCATGTATGCTGCTAACTTTGCTGCTACTATGTTAACTGAGAGCCCTATTTCTGATTCCAAACTCTGCATGCTTACCAATATTAATTCTGTCACCTGGATTATAGATTCAGGTGCCTCTAATCACATGACACATGATAAACAGTTACTTTTTAACATCACACTTTTAACTCTGCCCTATCTTGTCACTCTTCCTAATGGCTATAAAGTAAAAGTAACATGCACAGGTTCTTTTGCACTGACTCCTTCCATCACTCTTCACAATGTACTGCTGGTTCCTTCTTTTAAACACAACTTGATTTCTGTCCACAAGTTAGTGAAGCAGTTGCATTGTATAGTTTTGTTCACTGAACATTCATGCTTTCTCCACATGATACAGGACCCTTCTCTGAGGAGGCCTCAGGATCTTGGTAGAGAAGCTGCTGGCTTATATAAACTGGCTTGGGTTCCTCCTTCCCCTTCTTCCTCTATTAGTTGTTCCTATACTTCTGTTTGTTCTGTGTCTGCTTCTTGTAATGATGACATTTTGTCTGATAGCAAGGATGTTCCATTGCCTTCACATGTATATAGTTCCATCTGTAATAATGTTGTTACAACTGACATGAATTACATTTGGCATTTAAAACTTGCTCATACTCCATTTACAAATATGAGACATATTTCTGGTTTGTCTTTTCCATTTGCTTCTGAACAACCTTTTCCATGTTTTGTATGTCCTATGGCAAGACAGACTAGACTCCCCTTTCCTGATAGTTCTATTAAGACCTCTAGACCATTTCAATTGGTTCATGTGGATACTTGGGGACCTTATCATACTCCAATTTCTTCTGGTTGTAGATATTTCCTTACAATTGTTGATGATTTTTCTAGGGCAACATGGACACACTTAATGGGATCCAAAAGCAATGCTTTTTCTATGCTTAAGTCATTCTTTTCTCTGGTTAAAACCCAATTTAATGCTGTGGTTCAAACTGTTAGAAGTGACAATGCTTTAGAATTGGGATCTAGCATTGAGGGTACTTCTTTCTTTAGTAGTCAGGGAATCATACATCAAACCACCTGCTCTCATTCTCCTCAACAGAATGGTGTTGTTGAGAGGAAGCATAGAACCCTCCTTGAAACCTGTAGAGCTTTGCTTTTTCAATCTGGATTACCTGTATCTTTCTGGGGGGACTGTTTGTTGACTGCCACTTACCTCCTTAACAGAATACCTACTAGATTGCTTCACAATAAATCTCCTCATGAAATCTTGTATGGGAAAGTTCCAACCTATTCTCATTTGAGAACATTTGGCTGCCTTGCCTATGCTACTGTCCCAATCCCTCAAAGGGATAAGTTAAGGCCAAGAGCCCTTCCTTGTGTTTTCCTGGGTTATCCTTTTGCCAAGAAAGGTTATAAATTGTATGATCTTGCTTCAAAGAAATGTTTGGTTTCCAGGGATGTTATATTTCATGAATCTTGTTTTCCTTGTAAAACTATATCTTCTTCTGTTCATCCGTCTGCTTTATCCTTTCCTTTTGCTCCATCTGTAGAACATGATGATGATTCTGATTCTACCTTTCCCATCTCCTCTCCTCTTTCTCCTACATCTGTGCAAGTACCTCCTCATACTGTTCCAGACTCTACTGACTCTACCTTCACTCCTTCTTTCAATCCTGATATCTCCCCTCCTGTTCTAGCTTCTTCTCATTTTGCTCCTGCTCCCAGAAAGTCTCAAAGACAGCATAATCCTCCCTCTTATCTTAAGGATTATGTCTGTCAACTACCTGCCTTTTCTGGTTCATCTTCCTCCTCTTTGGAATCTGAGCCTCTATATTACTCTCAAGCTGCATCTGTTCCAGCATGGCAGGATGCCATGAGAAAGGAGTTTGATGCTTTGGACACTAACCATACTTGGGATGTTGTTCCTCTTCCTCCTGGTAAGAAACCCATAGGTTGTAAATGGGTTTATAAAATAAAATACAAGGCTGATGGCTGTGTTGAAAGGTATAAAGCTAGACTTGTTATTAGAGGAGATACTCAAGTTGAATGTGTTGATTTCACTGACACCTTTTCTCCAGTGGTTAAAATGTGCACTGTTAAGTGTCTTATTGTTGTGGCTGTGAAAAATCATTGGAATTTATTTCAACTAGATGTTAATAATGCTTTCTTGCATGGTGATTTGGATGAGGAGGTCTATATGAAGCTCCCTCCAGGTTTGACAGTTTCTGCTCCTGACTCTGTTTCTACCTTCTCTGCCTCTACTCCCCTTGTTTGCAAATTAAACAAATCCCTGTATGGGCTCAGACATGCTTCCAGACAATGGTATGCCAAATTGTCTTCTGTCATATATTCCAGAGGCTATAGGCATTCTTTGAATGATTATTCCTGATTCTGGTGACCTTTTGCCTCTCCTGATCAGTACAGGAGTCTTGTTGGTAAACTCTTATTTCTTACTCATACTAGGCATGACATCTGTGTTGCTGTGCAACATTTGAGTCAGTTTCTCAAATGCCCCAGACTTCCACATATGACTGCTGCCCTTCATGTACTGCGATATCTTAAAGGTACCCCTTCTATGGGTCTCTTTTATTCTGACTGCAATGATTTCTCTGTTCTTGGTTATTCTGATAGTGACTGGGCTGCATGCCCTAATACTCGAAGATCTGTTACTGGGTTCTGTTTTATTCTAGGTGGTTGCCTGATTAGTTGGAAGTCTAAGAAACAACCTGTGGTTTCTTTATCTTCTGCTGAAGCTGAATACAGGGCCCTCAGTAAAGGTTTTGCAGAATTGTCTTGGTTGTCTCGTTTATTTCTAGACCTTGGGGTTTCTGTTTCTCTTCCTTTTTCTGTGTATTGTGACAGCCAGGATGCTATTCACATAGCTAAGAATCCTGTTTTTCATGAACGGACTAAATACATTGAAGTGGATTGTCACTTTGTGCGCGATCAGCTCCAGAATGGCCTCATTCACCTATTTCATGTACCTACCACTCGTCAGCTGGCTGACCTTCTGACCAAGCCTTTACCTGGCACTGTGCTTCATCCCTTGTTGCTCAAGTTGCAGGTGGTCTCCCCCTCAAACTTGAGGGGGGGTGTTGAGATGAGAGATTATATGGCTTCCAAGCCAAAGGATAAGTGACATATTCATTGTAATTCATTGTATATTCATTGTATATTTACTGTATACTCATGGTATACCTCTGTAATGGGCTATGATGATCAATGATGCTGGACCGTGTATATCTGAGCCCACATTCATTTATTTAGTTTTGAACCGGATCATCCGACCCGACCCATGAGTGAATTGTACATATATAGGGGAGTGCAGATATTTTTGGACTTACGGACTTCATTTGTATTTTAATAAAATCTCTCTGGATCTTCTCGATCCTTCTCTCAACTACCTCTTTCTCTTTCTTGTTTCTCTCACTATATTCTCCATGATTCTTCAGTTTAATCTCAAGGTTTTCAGATCTCTCTTCGTATTTTTGGGGGTGAAGTTCATGTGATAATTTAAAAATAGACGATTTTAATAGTAATTAAAATTTAGCTATTTTTTATGTAAACATAAATTAAAACGAAAAATACTGTTTAAAATATCCAGTATATTATGCTGGAATCTTTCGTGTGCTAAAATTTCAGTATAATATGTTGGAAGTTCATATACAAATACTTCAATCTCCAGTGTATTACTATAATATGCTGAAACTTTTCGTATGCTGAAGTTCCAGCATAATATGTTAGAAGTTCATATATACGTGCACTTGCATCAATTTTCAATATATTATGTTGGAACTTTTTGATACGTTGTCTATTTTTCAATTAGCAATTAAAAAATTGAGTAGCCCATGTGCTTTTTTCACGTAGTCTCTCCGTTTCAACTTTGTCATCTAGCATGAATCTTTGATCTTTTGTTAAACTATGAGAATAATAACTCAATTAAAGCTTAATATTAGTCCTCTTCCAAAGAAAAACTCTTGTTATGACATATTCCCTTCGGTACATAATAAGTTACTTTTTCAATATACCTTAAGAAAAAAATAATATATTCATTAAATTACCTTTAATTAAAATTTACATATTATTATATTGATACACGGGGATATGTAAATGAGGGTAAATTTTGAAAAATAAATTAATTTCTTCTTGATTATATAAAAAAATACTTATTGTGAAATAAAAAATTCACTTATTATTGACGGGAAGGAATACTATTTAACATAGAAAATTTTTAATAATCCAATAAATATTATAACATATTTTAAACTATTAATTTTATTTTTTTAATACATTTCAAATGCTATCACATAACTTGAAAGGAATAGAATAATTCTTCCTCCGGTTCAAAATAAGTGATTTTTTGTCGTTAAAATATATAATTTTTCTCAATTTTAAGAATAAATTAATTATTTTTTTATATTATCTTTGGAGTAAACAGTATTGAAATATGTATTAGAAATATTTATACGAAAAAATAGTAAAAATTAATATAACTAATTTTAATATTAAAAAAATAAATTTGTTAATCCTAAAAGAAAAATCAGTGTTCTAGAGGGAGTAAAGAGAAGACCAAAAGAAATGCCAAAAGAAGAGGGAGGTTGGAAGAATCAGGGGACGGAGTGGGTGGAAGAGTTGCAGTAGCAGTTTGGACAACTTTCTGTTCCTTCGTCCTTTGCCTATTGGCATACTTGAAAAGACAAGAGTATTAGATAGAGATAATAGGGATTTATTTTTCCGTTTATGCATTTATTATCTTAAATTTATTGGTTAATCTGAATTTGACTTGACAACATCAACTGGTCCGTTAAAACTTCACCAAAATTTCTTTTTCATTTATTGGTTGATTCAATTATAAAATTGGGCCCTTACCTATCATATTCCACAATTGCTAGTAACAACCCCCCTTTTTTTCTTCTTTTTCATTTTTGTTTTTTGTCTTTTTAGGTTAGGTTTGTATTCAATTCAATTTATCTTGGCTCGGCAGGACGCCCACGCATATATTTAAGAGAGCAAGTTAAAAAGGAGTGAACATCATCAATGCATGAAAGAATAATACTTTATAAAGGACCATCTCCCTTAGCAACAACAACTACCCAATATAGTCCCACAAAGTGGGGTTTGGGGAGGGTAATATATAGACGAGCCTTACCCCTACCTGAAAGGGCAGGGAGGCTGTTTCCTATCAATCCTCGGCTCAGTGAAAAAAAGAAAAAATAAAAATAAAAACAAAAGAGCATTAGTAATTCCAGCAGAAATAGCGTAAATAATTATTTAAACATAAGAAATCATCTCCCTTTAGCAACCAATGAGAAATGACATAGTATTAGGTTAATACATTCTTTTCTCCAACTTGTAAGGAAATCTCTTTGACACATTCTTACTTTAAGGGAAAATTATACATAATAAAAGCTTTTCCCGATCTCATCTAATACACACCTCTTCTTCGGGAACAATTTGGTGTATAAAAGTTTTACAGTGAAGTGAAATGTCAAATCAAGGATTCTCAGACAGGGATAAGGCTTCGTTATTGAGCACAATGTAAAACCTATACTAAATCTGTGTCAACTTCCTTCATTAATTTTTTGGCTCTAAACTTTTGTTATTCCTTTTTGCTTTGAATGACATTATAAACACCTAGTTGACTTGACCATCATTAATATCGTGTTCTATTTTGCAAAAAATAAATAAATAAAAAAATTATCCAGGCTAGAAGCAGATAGATTCCTGTTTCTTGACAAGCTCTCACCTTTAATTCAGTTTCTCTAATTCTCTTCCCCTTTCTTCTTTTGGGGTTTCCTTGGGCTCCCTTTTTCTAGATTCCTATTTCCGAGCGTGCATGTTCTTTTGTCTTCACACTACATTCTAAGTTATTTGATATATTAGTTATCTCACCTTTTATATGGAATAATTAATCCTACTATTTTACTGTAAAAATTATTTTTGGATCGGTTAATACTCAAAATTGAATAAAGTTAATCCAAAACTTTATTCGGCCAGGATTATAATCCCGATCACATGTACCAGTTTAGTAGTAGTATTTTTCTCTAAAAGCTAGTGCTAACAAATTTTCAGGAATTGTTCTCTGTTATCTCTTCTGCTTTAATGGAAAAGGTCCCTTTTATTTATTTTAAATATCTATATATATAGTACTAATCCACATGGAACTGTCCCTTCAGGGTATTGCCCATTTCAAGCTTCATGCACCAATCAAGAAATGACTGAAATTGGCTACTCTCAACCAATCAGGGGACACCGTTCAAGATGGTTATGTTATGGTGTGGGGTCTTTTTTGGTTAGTAGAATTCAACATTGTACATTGATGTGAGCCTTGGGTGTGAGAGTTGCACATTTCACAATTTGATTTATTATTTTAACTTCAATAAGAGATAGGAGGATTTGAAATCGAAAAGTTATTTGAAGAACAATTCAAGTATAGTAAAATTAATGATTCTCACTTACGGAACTTAAAACTTTTTTCCAAAATGAAACTCGTGTTCAAGTATAATTTCAACTTTAAATACACTTTTCTTTGATTTGTTGGACTATCTGACGGGCAGTCACACTTAGCCCCAAAACAAGAGCACAAGACATAAGTGGCCCAACACACTTATTTATATTGGGGCCAGCTGTTACACAAGGATACACTTTTAATTTCTTTTGTAATTGTATAGTTAGCTATCTTTGTAATTAGAACACAGAGGTATAAATACAAGTAGGGCCCCAAATTTTAAGTGGCTCGATTCATTTTATCTCATTCTCTTCTCATTTCTCTCTAAACGAACATTCCAAAACTCTTAAATGCCATTGACGATTTCCTCAAATCGAGCCCATTCATGGATGTTGACATTGTATCAGAGCAGAGAATACGCATCTCCTCTTCGTCTTCTATCGAGCGATACTAATTGTGTTAAGTTTTATCCAGTTTTTGATGTTCGACCAAAGTTTGCAATTTAGGTCTTTTTGATGAAAATAGTTGTAGCGTGTTCTGTTTGTTGTTTCTGGAACATTCATTGATGGAATTGAAGGTATCTTCTAGTTTGAGGTGTTTATATATCAAAGAAGTTGAAGATCCAGTTTTCAACCTAGGGTTTCTGCGCAACCTAGGGCTTTTTGGTCAACTTATTTTGTAGATTTGCTTAGCTGTCGTCTTCTCAAGGTCTTTGCTTATTCAGGTTGCGAAGAAGTTTGGTATTTGTTTTATATCGCTAGTTTCCATGTGAGAATATAGTACATCTGTGATTTTGTGTGTTTGTCATTGATATGGGTAGTTCTAGACCTAGTTCATCTACTTATGCGTTTACTTCCACTAGTGATCCTTCTTCTGCCATGTTCCTCTCATCTTCTAATGTTCCTAGTATTTCGCTCGTTGTACCATTCTCAGGGGTTGAATTTGGAGGATGGAAACCTAATATGATAGTCTTCTTATCTGCTAGAAATAAAATAGTAGTCATTGATGGGTCATGCATAAAACTTCCTTAAAGTTCTCCTCAATATAGGCAATGAAATTGTTGTAATATATGGTAATTTCATGGTTGACTCACTCTTTGTCACCTGATATTGTTGAAAGTGTACAACACTCAGAAACAACTGAAAGTATATGGAAACAACTTAATAATAGATATGGGGTTGTAAATGGGACCAAGGTCTTCCAATTAAAAAGGCAGCTTGCCTCCACTTACCAATGATCTCTGGATATTGCCTCTTATTTAAATAAACTCAAGAAGGTTAGAGATAAACTAGGTTATGAGCACCACTCATATAATTTCATGTGTTTGTGCAAAGGGAGAAAGAGGAGGATAAACTCCATCAATTTCTCATGGGCCTGAATGAGGTGTATGTAGGGGTAAGGAGCCATCTGTTGATGATGCAATCCCTGCCCTCCATTGACTGTGCGTATAATGTGTTTCTCCAAAATGAAAAGCGGAAACAAGTGAACCCAAATCCTTCTTTTCTATCTGAGTCAAAAGAAATTCAACCCTCAAGCCCAACAAGAATAATTACATCAAAGAGTGAATTTTGATCAGTCTAGAAATAGTGTATTCTGCAAGTATGCAAGAAACTTGGGCATATGGTAACTCATTGGGTTTCCCTCCAATTTCAAGTTCATCAAAGGAAGAAAGGGACCAGATAATATGGTTGAGAATTCTGATCTTCCTCATTCTGAATGTGTTCCTGCTAGCCAGCCTACACAACCTAATGTTAGCCAGCATGATTAGGGATTTGGGGTGCCTGGTCTGACCAAGAAATTATATGATCAGTTCATCTCTTTACCGCAGCAAGCTCATATGTCTGATTCTGGATCTTCACTCAATATCACGGCTTCTACTAACTTTGCTGCTACATAATTGCCTAAAAAAGTAGCATATAGATTTAATTCTGCCTTGCTGACTCAATATAATTCTTTGACTTGGATAATTAATTCTGGTGCTTCTGACCATATGATATCAAATAAGGATTTCCTTATTAAAATCATACCACTATCAATTCCTTTTCTAGTTTTCCTTCCAAATGGTTATAAGGTCACGGTTACCTATACAGGGTCTTTTGTACTAACTGATTGTATTATTTTACAGAATGTGTTATCTTCTTTCTTTCAAACATAACCTAATTTCTGTGCACATACTTACTGAATAATTTGATTGATAGTTTAATTTACCAGAATTTCATGTATTCTCTAGGGCCCTTCTCCGAAGAATCCTCTAGATCATGGTAAACAGGACAGTGGTCTATGCAAGTTCACTTGGGAAAAATCTTCTCAATCTCCGAGTATTTTATCTTTTGCTAACACTAGTAGCTTATCATCTTTGTGAACGTATAGTTATCCTCTCCTCTCTCTCTCTCTCTCTCTCGTACAAACTATTTCTTTCACATATAATAAAGCTACTAGAAATGACACAGATTATGTTGTGTACAGCAGGCTTACACATGTTCTTTTTGCTAAAATAAAATTTATTTCTTAACTTTCACATGTTATATCATCTGTTCAGTATTTCAATATTTTTTCCATGGCAAGGCAAACTAGACTGCTCTTTCCTGATAGCTCAATTCATACCTCTAAGCCTTTCTAATTGATTCGTATTGATATTTGGGGACCTTTATCACACTCCCACCTAATATGGTTCTAGGTATTTCCTTACAATTATTGATGATTTATCTAGGAGTACTTGGACTCATCTTATGGGATCCAACAGTAATACATTTTCTCTTTTGAAGGCATTTGTTGCAATAGTTAAGACTCAATTTCATGTAACTATATAAAACATAATGTATGATGATGTATTTTAACTAGGATCTACTCATGTTGCCATTTCCTTCTTTTCAAAAAATGGTATTACTCATCAAACTACTTGTCCATACACCCCGGTGGAAAGAAAACATTTGACCTTACTTGAAGCATCTAGAGCTCTACTTTTTTAAATCTAAACTTATTATTATGTTTTGGGGTCACTGCCTTCTAGTAGCAACATATATCATTAATAGGATCCCTTCCAGATTACTACACAACAAGTGACACTATGAAATATTTTTATAACAAAACGCCACATTATTCACATCTAGAACTTTTGATTATCTTTCTTATGCTACTATCCCACTACCTTAAAGAGATAAACTTACAACTAGGGCATTATCTTGTGTATTTCTTGGTTACCCTTTTGCTAAGAAAGGTTAAAAATTATATAAATTACAATACAAGCAGTATTTTGTATCATTGTAGTGTTTTGTATCAAGGGATGTCACTTTTCATGAGAACTTGTTTCCTTTTGCATCTGATTTTTCTTTCTCTACCTCCATTCCTCCCCAAATCCCCATTAGTGCTACTATTGTGAATGATGACTTTACACAAGCTTCCAATCCATCTGTTGTTTCTCCTGCTCCTTCTCCTAATTCTTCTGTTGCTTCTCTTAATCTCCTACTACTTTTGTTGCGCCTCTCCCTACCTCTCGTATACTTTCAATCTTGATGTCTTTCCCTCTAATCCTATCATCTCTACTTCACCTATTCAACCTTAGAAAGTCCACTAGGATTCATAATATTCCCCCTCAATTAGTTCTACAATTTTCTTCATCTTCTTCTTCTTCAAGTTACAACGCTCAGCAGGTAGAATTTGGACCATTTCACTACTCTCAAGCTGCATCTATTCCAGCATGGCAAGATGTCATGATGAAAGAGTTTTAGGCCCTACATGCAAATCATACATGGGATATTGTGGAATTACTTATAGTTAAGGAACTCATATGTTGTAAGTGTTTGTATAAAATCAAGTATGTGGCTGATAGAAGTGTTGTAAAATATAAAACTAGGTTGCTAATCTGGGGTGATACACAGGTAAAAGGTATGAATTCTAATGAAAACTTCTTCCCTGTAGTTAAAATATCTACTGTCAAGTGTCTTGTTGTTGTAGCTGTCAAAAGACATTGGCCATTATTTCAACTTGATGTCAATAATGCATTCTTGCATGTTCATTTGGATGAGGATGTTTATACGAAATTGCCTCCTGGTCTTGCTGTTTCTTCTTCTTCCTCTACTCCTTCTTCCTCTTTGGTTTGTAAGCTCAATAAATCACCCTATGGGCTGAGACAAGTTTTATGGTATGCCAAGCTGTGTCGAGCTCTCTGTTCCAAAGCCTACTCTCATTCCATGAATGATTATTCATTATTTATCAAAGGCAATCCTGGTCATCTAGTGGTGTTGGAAGTCTATGTGGATGACATAATCCTGACATGTGATACATTGGATGTGATAAATGCTTTAAAACAATTCTTAGATAGTGAGTTCAAAATAGAAGACTTGGGGTCTCTTCACTATTTTTTGGGAATTGAAGTCACTTCCCATTCTACTGGTGTTATATTGAATTAGAAGAAATTTTTTCATGATTTGTTTCAAGAATACAACTGTTTGGATGCTACTTCTGTCATTTCTCCATTAGAGATGAATCCCAAATTGCAATCCACTGTTGGTGACACAAGTAGAAATACAAAACATGACCACACTAAATCGACCAATTTTGGCTGGTCAAACAATCGGTCAAAAAATCGACCAAAGTTGATCGGATTTTCAAAATATTTTTTGCACTTATTTGACGCAAAAATACGGGAAACTACTTTTGAGTCCTACAAAATTAATTTTTCAAAAAATCGACCAACTTTGATCACTTTTTTGTTTTAAAAAACTAAAATTAATATTAAAAACTCAACCGAAATTGGTTGGTTAATTCAGCTGGTCGTTTTAAAAAATCGACTGAATTCAGCTAGTAATTTTATTTATTAATAAAACCAACCAACTTTTGTCGGTTATTTTCATATGAAAATACAAGTAAAGAGTATAATAAAATAAAAAATAGTCTTAAAATAAAATGCACCAATGATCTAGTGGTAGAATAGTATCTTGGTATAGTACGGACCCCAGTTTGATTCCTAGATGGTGTATTTTTTAATTACATAATTAAAATACCGACGAACTTTGGTCGGAAAAATGGATCAATTTGGCGTGTTTTTCAGCAATATTTTTAATTTAATTGACAGCCCAAAGGTGGTCGGTAATTTCCGACCATCTTTGGTCGATATGCTCTTCCAACCTTTAAAATACCGACCACACGTTAATGGTAGTATTTTGAACGGTTATTGGCCATTATTGACCAATTTTGTTCAGGTTTTTAGATGGGTTTTCTCGAATTTATAATGGTGTGAATTGCTTCCTCAACCTGATAAACTCAGAAGCCTTGTTGGGAAACTATTATTTTTAACCTATACTAGGCCTAACCTCCTGTAGGGGTAAGGTTTGAGTACATGCTACCCTCCCCAAACCCCACTTGTAGGATTTTACTGGGTTGTTGTTGTTGTTATTGTTGTACTAGGCCTAACATTTGCTTTGGCGTACAATACCTCAGTCCATTTTGAAGGCCCCAAGAGTTCCTCACATGCAAATTGTTCTTCATATGTAGAGGTATCTCAAGAGTCCTCCTGATCTTGGGTATTCTATTCTAGCTCTCCTGATTTCTCGATGCAGGCCTACTGTAACAGTGATTGGGCTTCCTGCCTTGACATATGTAGATTAGTGTCATGATCCTAAACACAAATCTGATCGTGATGGCGCATCTCGTAAAGACATGGCCATCCGTTTAAACCCAATTCACTTTTTAAAACAGTTAAAAATTATAAAGCAGTATACTACGATTTAATAATACTAAGTAGCGGATAATGTCAATAAAGTGCGGAAGTAGAACCCAATACAACTCTTACCGAGGTGTCATAAGTCACGAGCATCTATCAACACTGAATACTCAAATATAATTACAAAGTTTAACACTAAACTAAGGACATAAAGGAAAGAGATAGGGAGGAGCTTTGGGCTGCGAACGCCAAAAGCTACGTAATGACTCCTCAAAGAACCACCTGAAGCAGGAATGAATTAGCACTCAGGAACGGGAGTAGCTACGCCTGGATCTGCACACAGGGTGCATGGAGTAAAGCGAGTACTCTAACTCAGTGAGTGATAAATGTAAATACAGACAGAAAGTAAGAAAACAAGCAAGGCACAAGGCATTTTATAATGAAGCAGTGAAACCATTTAAAAACAGTATACTAGTTAAAAGTCAAGCAAAAATCCTTTGTCAACAGTAAACATGTAATTGACTGACAATTAAGGTAAGGTAAACAAATAGAAGTTCGCCCCTCAGGCATAATATCAACAAATCAACCCCTCGGTAAACACCACAAAACAATACCAGCCCCTCGCGCTCAATCTCACATCACAATGGGTACCCACGCTCACTGGGGGAGTACAGACTCCTGGAGGGGACCCTTGCAGCCCAAGCACGATAACAAGCCATCTTGTGGCATCAAAACTAGGCCCTCGCCTCATATCAATCAAGCCACCTCGTGGAGTACATATTTCGGGCCCTTGGCCTCAAATTAGTATCAGTGTTTCCTCACAACGTAGGCCCTCGGCCTTACTCAGTCAAAAATCCTCAGAAGCCCTCTGAGCAATAGTAAAATAGTATTTCTCAGCCCAAACATCATTTAAGTCTTAAAATTGAGTAAACATGGCTGAGTATGAAAATAATGGAAAAATAACATGACCGAGTTCAAGTAATAAGTCAAACGAGTGAGGAAATATGAATAAAAAGTCCTGAAGGGTTCAAATAGTTGGCACTAGGCCCAATTATGGCATTCAACCCAAATAATGATGATAGCAAATAGTTTCAATCAAATATGCGGTAAAATCATCAATCGAGACAGACCAAGTCACATTCCTTAGTAGTGTATGACCCCACACTCATCATCAAGCGTGTGCTTCACCTCAACATAGCACTACAATGCAAGTCCAGGGTTTTAAACACTCATAATGTCATTTACAATCATTACTCACCTCGAATCGGCTAAATCTTTAGCCCGTGACGCCTTTGCCCCTAAAATCGGCCTCCACACGCGTCAAATCTATCCAAAATCAGAACGAGGATGTCAAAATATACTAAGGGAAAAATTACCAAGCAAAAATAATCAATAAAGGTCACAAATCCCGAAATTACCAAAACTCGATCCCAGGCCCACGTCTCAAAATTTAGAAATTTTTACACCAATAGAATCCTTATCTCCCCCCAAGTTCATACATATCAAACATTCAGAATCTCAAATGATCCATCAAATCCTCAATCATCGGTCTCCAATACAAAACCCTAGGTTCCCCCAAATTTCACCCGTAATTTCCTTAATTTCTAGCTCTAATCCATGAAATAATAGCATAGGAATGAGCTTCAAGTCCAAATTCCTTAACTCAATGATGTTCCCTTGAAATCCCCCTTTCAAATTTCCCAAATAGTTCCAAAGCCGAAGTCAAAAATGGTGAAATAACTCAAATTCGCGAAATAAAATAAATTATATGTTTTGCCCAGACCTTTTCATATCTGCGGTCCCATAATCTCTTCTGCGGTACCGCATATGCATCACAATCCACCGTTCTGCGGTTCTTCACTTAATGGCCCAAAATCTTATCTGTGACAAGCCTTATGCATATGTGACTTCGTAGATGCGGTCCCCATAGCTATTTCTGCGGTCCCTGAAAAATCTCCAAAATCCACTTCTACGGCTCCTCTAGCGCCGCACGTGCGATGCCGCACGTGCGGTCCCCAAAACCACAGGTGCGAAAACATTCGAAGCAGCAACTTCAGCAACTGCAATAACATCTCAATTTCTTCGTCAACCATATGAAATCACCCTGAGGCCCCCGGGATCTCAAAGAAAAGCACAACATATCCTAATACCTTATTCGAACTTGTACCAATCTTCAAAACACCTCAAGCAACATCAAATCAACCAAAACACATTGGATTGAAGCCTAAGTTTCTAAAATCTTCCGAATTCCGCTTTTGATAAAAAATCCAACCAAACCATATTCGAATAACCTGAAATTTTGTACAAACATCCCAAATAACACAATGGAGCTACTACAACTCTTAGAATTCTATGTCGACCCCTATATCAAAGTCTCCTTAACAACCGAAAATCACCAAAATATCAACTTCACCAATTCAAGCCTAAATCTACTCCAAACCTCCAAAACCCATTCCGATCATACTCGTAAGTCCCAAAACACATTCCAAAGCTAAAGAACCATCATAACTCTTATCCAAGTCCTCTAACACATAAGTCAACATCTGGTCGACTTTTCCAACTTAAACTTCCTAAAAAGAGACTAAGTGTCTCAAACCTTACCAAAATCATTCCGGATTTGATCTGACCAACCCGATACCAAAAAAGACGGATAATAAAGCATAAAGAAGCATAAATAAAGGAAAACATCGAGGTAATTCATGAGACGACCGACTGGATCGTCACAATTAGTCATTGGTTTTTGTATATTCTTTCGGGACAACCTCATTGATTGGAAATCAAAGAAGCAGCCGTTGGTTTCACTGTCATCAGCTGAAGCTAAGCTCAATATCACGCTTTGAGTAAAGTTTTCACTGAGTTAACTTGGTTTTCCAAGCTACTTCATGATATGTCCATTCTTATTGTTTCTCCTATTTCTGTCTTTTCTGATACTGCAATTGCTGTTCATATAGCCACTTAACCATTTTTCTTTGAGTGCACAAAGCATACTGAGGTGGATTGTCATTTTATATGCACCAAGTTGCGTGAAGGCTTAATTAAATTGTCTCATGCATCTACTTCCAACCATCTGGCTAACATTCTCACCAAGCCACTATCTTGTGTTATTCATCATTCTTTTCTATCCAAGTTGAAGGTGTTATCCCCCTCCAACTTGAAGGGATGTGTTGGACTATCTGATGGGGAGTCACACTTAGGTCCAAAACAAGAACACCAGACTTAAGTGACCCAACACACTTATTTATATTTTGACCAGTTGTTACACTTAGATACACTTTTAATTTCTTTTTTAATTGTATAGTTAGATATCTTTGTAATTATAACATGAGGTATAAGTACAAGTAAGGACCAAAAGGTTACGTGGCTTGATTCATTTTATCTCTTTCTTTTCTCATTTCTCTCTGAACAAACATTCTAGAACTCTACGGACTCGTTTGGCCATATATTTTGCCAAAATAAATTTGGATTTTATTTGGCAAATACATGTTAGGCCATGAATTTTGCTTACATTTTGGCAATATCCTAAATCTCAAAACCCAAATCTGAAAACCAGCTCAATAGTTGGTTTTTGTACAAAAATATCACTTTTATATTTTTTAAAAAAATTCCCAAACTTTTGTATTTTATAAAAGAACCCACCATTTATTATTTTTAACATTGTTTCTTCGTCTTCTCGGTCATCTGATTGTATCATGTAATTATAAAAATGATAATTTTATACCATATTTATTAATGTTCAAGACTATGGTTTGCGATAATATAATGAATGTTGTTGTAATGGTACTATTGGGTATTCGTGATGGTTTTTAGAACTTGTGGGTATAAGTCATGTTTCTTATTTTTTCAAAATAAATTTAGAAAATATGTTTCGAAAACTGTTGCCCAATCATTTTCATCTTCAAACCAAAGTCTTGATCACCTCTTCATCAAGAGTGAGCTTGCTATGGAGGTTTGGAACCATTTTGATCGCCTTTTCAATATAAGATCCTTCCAAACAGATTCCATTCAGTCTCGTATAGTAGTGATCTCACTCCACACATTTCGCACTTTGTTCATCCAAGCTGGGCAGCTTTTTCCATCACGATTTTCTCTTTGAGAACACTCCCCTCATCGATTCTTCCCCTCGTTCCTAGGCCTGCCTCTCCCATGACTTTCTGGACCAACCAACCCAGATCTATATTCGCAAGTCTCTCTGCATTTTGGGAGCAGAGCATTCAGCAAAATCTTTCATCCAAAATAGATTTTTCAAAACAAATTTGGAAATCAATGGTAACACTAGCTAAAACTAATAAGAAAGGACATTGGGACTAACTCAACCCCAAAAGCTAGCTTATGAGGTGAGGATTGCCCAATCCATATAAAGAGACCAAGGACCTCAAATCCCTTCGATGTGGGACAAATCAACACCCCCACCACGCCCAGATCTCTGGAGCGTGGACAACATAATGGGGCCCAACATCGGTTACAATATTTGAGATGGGCCTGGCTCTAATACCATGATAAGAATGGACATTGGGCCTAACTCAACCCCAAAAGCTAGCTTATGAGGTGAGGATTGCCCAAGCCATATAAAGAGACCAAGGACCTAAAATCCCTTCGATGTGGGACAACTCAACACCCCCCATCACGCCTAGATCTCTGGAGCGTGGACAACATAAATGGGGGCCCAACGTCGATAACAATATTTGGGATAGGCCTGGCTCTGATACCATGATGAGAAAGGACATTGGCCCTAACTCAACCCCAAAAGCTAGCTTATGAGGTGAGGATTGCCCAAGCCATATAAAGAGACCAAGGACCTCAAATCCATTCGATGTGGGACAACTCAACAAAAACTACATTGACGATTTCTTCAACTCGAGCTCATTCATGGATGTTAACACAGTTTCAACTTCAAATTAAATTTAAAGCTACAGAAGCTACAGGAAGACATCCTTCAATTCAAGCCATGGTCCAGCATCATAACATCATGGTTAAACATTACTTCAGAGAGGGAATGGATCGGGTGGTAGACCTACTGTCCAAACATGCTACATCTCTCACTGAAAAACAACACTTCTTTGCTGAGGACAATCTTCCCAAGGAGATCAAAGGAGCAGTCAGAATTGATAGAGTGCAAATTTCCGCCTTTATAATAAGGTACAGGTCTATTAAACCCCCAATCACCTAGTGGTGCAGCCTTGTTGAATTAAATAAAAAACTTCTAATTAGATTCTCTTTTTTTTTCCTCCCAAACTTACACCAAATATTGTATTAGGACTCCAGTTGTTTACGACTTATATTTCATCTTCATAGCCGATTAAAGCTTCCATCACGAGTAAAAGCGTGAAAATAGCCCCACAACCTAATTGTGCATGATATTTTACTTTTATACATCTTTTATTTCAATTTATGTGAACTTAATTATTTAATAATTTAAGAAAAGAAAAAAAAACTTTTAATTAAATATATCATAATATTTTATGTGATTGTAAGACTTTTGAAATTTAATATCATAATATCTATGTGACTATAAATATTATTTATAAAGGATAAAATGCATTTTCAAACCAATCTCTCAAAATTGTCTAAGTGGCTCTTTATATATGGTGAAAGCTGATAACTACTCTACCTTTTCAGTTATTTTTCTTTAAGATAATAGCACTTTTGGTCCCTCCCTTATTAGTTCACTCTAAAACCTTTGTCAGTAATTTAGGATGCTTACACTTGTTCAAATTATATATATCTAATACCACACCATGTGCAAAAATTTCTAAATCATGAACACAGGAAAGTTCATGCACGCGCCAAAAGAATCTGTAAAAAAATCAACCAAGGAAAAGCTTAGTTGCATAAAAAACCTTAAGGAGTGGTCAAAAAAGGTTTTCGGATTGGGATACAAAGATGATTACAGAAAGAAGCAGTGAATTATGGATAGGAGGTGGGGATATCTTAATTTATCCTTTCTAGGATTTGTATGGTGTTGGCATGGTATGGCCACCAAAAGAATTTTCAAATATGTGATCTTAGTTATGTTATAATATTTATGTTGTTATATAAGATTTTTAAAATTTGTGGTTTGAAATATTCTATAATATTTTTGTCAATATAAAATTTTTAAAACTCGTGATTTTATATATACAATAACATTTATATGACTATATAAAACTTTTGATTACAGGTAAAATAAAAAAAATAAAATTAAATTTTTCTACATAAGAAAATATATATCATTATCTTTGGAAAATTGTTAAGTTAGGGTCAGCAAACAAGAATGGAGGAATAATAACTTTTCACCTAAAGTTTACGTGAGGTATTGCGTTATGTTATGGATAGCGACAGCAAGTGTATCTTCTGAGCCACTGATCATTCGACTTTGCCGCCAAATCCTTTTTTCGAATATCTTTTAATCTTAAATTATACATCTGTTTTAATTTAGAAGAGATAGTTTTACTTAATGACAAGTTTTTAAAAAGATTTTTTAAAAAAATTTACGTCTTAAAAGCTTAAGTGATAAAAGTCATGATATTTTGTGTGATTTAAAATCTTTCCATTAATAATAAAATTGGTAAAATAAAAACTCAAAATTAAATTATTTCAAATGTCAAAATGCATCATTTTTTTTTTGGAATAAATTAAAAAGAGAAATAACTTTATCTAATTTGAAACAGAAAGTACATGTAATACATTCCTAAAAAACGCGAGCGAGCACAAGAAGGAAATGGATTGGTCTATTTATTGAAGAAACTTTAAATATTGGCCACAAAATGGAGAATGAGAGAACTTAAATGTGATGGCCTAGACTCTGGACCATGAGCATCACTAGGCACGACAAAGAAAATAAGTCGAAGAAAATGACTCTCTTCTTTCACGTGAGGTAAATGGTCGTTTTAGATAGTGCTACTTATGCAACTTGCTAACTTTACAGTATTTTGGATCAAAAGTGTAATTCGAAACAATGAATCTGTCCTTCTCTGCAGATTATACGAGTCAGCGCTTTCAAACCACACTTGGATATTGTTGTCAATTCTTTATACTCAAAAATATACTAAAGATAAATTATTCTCGCATAATTCTTTCCAGTGCAATCTGACCACATGTTACCTTTATACATAACGAGCCAAACAATCAAATATGATTTTGCAAAATAAAGTATTTTCCATGAAATTCATTTCTCTTGGGCGGCTTGACGAGTTCTGTGGCCTAAAATCAAATTTTATGAGGGATTTTAATTTTATTTTGTTTTATTTTTAAAAATATTTATTTATTTATTTATTTGAAATCTATTTTTCTAATGTTTCTTAGATACAAAGTTATTAATAATTTTCTTATAATCAAAACTCATAATAAGTCTTTTTAATTGACAATATAGCTAGTCCATTTAACCTTTCTTGAGACATTGTTGTTCTTAGGTTAGATTTTATAAATTTTAATTTTAAAATTTCTTTTATTTGAAGTGACGGTAATGAGAGTTATTAACATTACTCCATCAGTAATATATACATTGGAAAAAAAATCAAATCTTTTATTTCACAGAGTTATCAATTAAAC
Organism: Nicotiana benthamiana; assembly: GCA_034376525.1. Classification (NCBI taxonomy): domain Eukaryota; kingdom Viridiplantae; phylum Streptophyta; class Magnoliopsida; order Solanales; family Solanaceae; genus Nicotiana; species Nicotiana benthamiana. The sequence continues at coordinate 86,741,045 of CM067331.1, read as the reverse complement.
TATTATCTTCTAATTGTACTATTTTTTTAAATATTTTTAATTCCGAAAAAAATCTAAATCATCAATATCGAATTTATTGTTATGCTTTAAGGAATATTCAATATTAAGACAATATTTTTTCAAATTCCCATTTCTAGTAATTTTTGTTTTTACCGCTAAATATAAAATTAAAAATATTTTCATATGCTTCGAATTGATCAAATCTATTTTGAAGTGAAAAAAAATATTCTTATCTATTATGTATAAAGTAATCAATTCTAAAAGAATCTTCGAACGATTTTGAGATTTTATTATCAACATTCTCATCAAATTGTTACTTTCTATATCTCATACATTTCGAGTGCAATTTTCGTAGCAGAAATCATAGTAGTTGTAAATCCTTTTTTAAAAAAATACTTTTTAAAGAGAGAAATCAAGTTTTTCACTTCACAAAACCTTTCTTAAACTTATACATAGCCTATTAGATCTAACGTAAAATGGAGCCTCCACAAATGTGGGGCCTAAAGCAATTGCTTTAGTTGCTTTATGAAAGGCCAACCACTGTTGATCAAACTAATTACTTATTCCCAAAATATGTTCACCATTTTTTCGAATTTTATAATTTTTATGTCCAAACACCTACTAAGTAGGGGCATTAATAGGCGTTTGGACATAAAAATAGTAAAATTCAAGAAAATAGTAATTTTTTTGGTAATTAAATAACTTTATTTACCAACTGTAAGTATGTACAGACCATACAAACTGAGCTTCCAACTTTTTATAATCCCATGGGACATGCAGACCCAGTTAGGATCTTCCTACCTTTCTACTCTTCTACTTCTTAGCCACTCTTACATTACATCCGGATACCAGCTTACAACATTCATAGTCCTTTCTAGCCTAGGAAATATGGTAGCTCTAACATGGAGTTCCTGAATGATCATTCTGGTTATGGTTGATGCCGTCTTTCGGTTCTGCTTGAAAATAACACTATTTCTTTCCTGCCAAATGTGGTATATTGCGGTAGCTAAGGTCATTCTTCATAATTTTGCCCCTCCACTTCTACCTTTTGCTCTTTTTTCTATCCACACCATTTCTTTTCTCTATTCCAGCTTTGTTTTTTGGATTCCTTGCCATTTTAGGAGCTGCTGCAGATAATTCCTATTAGTTCACATCTAAAAAACAAGTGTTGAACTATTTAAATCTCTTTTTGACATAATGTGCATGTGGTATCTATACTTAGTCCCTTCTTGCTAGTCTTTCTTTTGTGGCCAACCTTTCTTGTATTACAACTATTGGAATGAATATCCATTTTCGAAATCCATAGTTGTTGAATATTAATCTTCTCCATAATACTTTCTGAAACTCCCCTTGCATAGCTTTGTACATGTGTTTGATAGAGATATTTTCCATTCTTATCACCCTTTATTTGTATAGCCAGCACTTTTAAAATATTATTTTGCCCTGAATATCTGATGTATGACGCATGATGCATTCCTTGGTGTTGCGTTCCATATTATTTTTTCTTTTATGTAATATGCATAAACCCATTGTATCTAGAGCTTTTCTTTCTGCATACAAATGTTCCATAGAAGCTTGCATATAGCTGCTTTATTCCATATCTCTATATTGATAAATTTTAGGCCCTCTACTACTTTAAGACAACATAATTTTTCCTATGCAATCAGTGTCTTCCTTGTAGGTTATGCGTTTCCTGTATAGAGGAATCTTCAGCATATTGTGTCAATGAATTGAATGATCTTCTTAGGTAGAACAAAGATCTGAGCCAAGAAGTTTTAGATTACAGTCAGTACATTCTTTATTAACACTACTCTCCCTGCATATGACATAAACTTTGTTGTCTAGCATTAAATTCTATTCACCATTCGATCAATTAACCACTCACATTGAATTATTGATATCTTTTTCGTTCTCAAAGTATCCCCAAATATCTGAAGAGTAATTCTCCCTTGCTCTAGCCCGTCATGTCTATGATCTTCTTTTGAGTCATGATATCCACTCTTCCAAAGTATATGCAGTGCTAGTTTGTATTTTCAATTAACCCTGATGCTTTTGAGAAAATTTTGAAATGTTTGTGTACCTCTATTACTAATTGTGTATCTCCTCTGCAAAAAAGTAACAAATCATCAGCAAAACCTAAGTTCACTAAATTGACTTTAGCACACTTAAGGTTATATTTGAATTCTTTGTTCAACTTTAAGGATTTCAGCAGCCTGCTCAAGTATTCCATTGCAATTACAAATAGTCCAAGTGATAGTGGATCACCCTGTCTAAGTCTCTTCCTTACCTCAAAAGGCTTTGCTGACTGCCCATTGATTATGATAGTATATGCCATAATACTTATATACTTCATTATCTACCTTAAAAAATTCTTGGGGAACTCAATAGCTTCATCATTTACTCAATATATATCCATTCCATAGAGTCATATGCTTTTTGCATGTTAATATTGAGCATACATGTTGGTGATATGTTCTTCCCTTCATATCCTTTAACCAACTCATAGATCATGATTATGTTATCAGTAATCATTCTCCTTGGTACAAAGCCTATTTGGTATTTATTTATGAGCTCTGGCATAAATTTTTGTAGTATTTCAGTTAGGATCTTAGAGATTATCTAATACAATACCGTACAACAATAAATAGGCCTGAACTCCTTGATCTTAGTTGGATTCTTCATTTTATGGATCAAAGTAATTGTAGTATAGTTTATGGATTTGCACAGATGAGTAGTTTCAAAGAACTCCAATGTTGCTGATGTAACTTCCTCTCCAATTATGTTCCATGCCTTCTAGAAAAAGTAAGAATTGTATCTAGCACATCCAGGTGCCTTACCATTATCAATGACCTTTAACGCTATCCGCACTTCCTCCTTAATGACTGGCTTTATTAACTGCATTTGTTGTTTTTTGATCAAAGTATTACCATTCTGCATAACCTCTAGATTAACTACTAGTAAAGTTGAGGTTGATGTACCAAGTGATATTTTGTAGAACCTTATGTTCTCCTCTTCTACATCCTTAGTATTTTGAATAGTTTTTCCTGCACTTTTGATTAATCTTCCTATATGATTTCTTGCCAGCCGATTTTTATACAAGCATAAAAGTATGCCGTGTTAAAGTCCTCTACGTTTAGCCTTTTAATTCTTGCCTTCTATTTCATAACACTTTCCTCTACTTCTAACTATTTGGCTAGTTTCAGTTTTTTCTCCTTTTCTTGAGCTATTACCGTATTGTCACATCCTGGGGATTTCATTTCCTTTGGAGGTTCATCAGCTTGTCTCTTGCTTTTTGGATCCTGATTCCCACTCTACTATACTCCTGATTGTTTAGTTGTTTCAACTCTCCTTTAAGTTTTTGAAGTTTATACCACGCATTCTGCATTGCATTTCCCCTATGCCTTCTTCTCCAGCATTGACTGACTAGTTCTTCAAACTTATGATGATTTGCTTAGTAGTTAAAGAATTTGAAAGATTTCTTTCCCTTTACCATATGACCCCTCCATATTAGGAAGCATTTGTATCCACTCAGCATTGACCATAATTCTATCAATTTTACTACGCACATGGTGGTTAGTCAATGTGTAGTTTCTCGCTATTGTTCTAAGCTCAGTTAGTCCCCCATTAACTACAAAGTTTTTGAAGTCTTTCACTTCCAGTTCTTGCAATGGATTCCCATGTACTCTACCATCTATAGACATTATGCTGTTAAAGTCTCCCATTATTGCATTTAGACCATTTACTCCGTTCATGATTCCTTTTAGGCTAGTCCACTTACTCTTTCTATGTTGAATACTATGTTTCCCATAAGCTGCAACAAAGACGAACCTATTATTGCACTGCCTTATAGCCACCTGCCCTGCTATGTATTGTTCATGTATTTATTTAACCTCATACTCCACCTTTGTTTGAGACCAAACCACCCAAATTCTTCCACCTGGTGCCTCATCATAATTAGCATCCCATTACCAATTTCCAAACACCTTACTCATTATTTAATTAACACTGTTAGCTTTAACTCTATTCTCTAGTATAGCCATTACTATCACATTATTACCCTTATAGATTTTTTTAGTTCTTTTTTACTTATAAACTTTATTAATGCCCCTTACATTCCATGTTATGATGTTCATCATAATATGATATTTATTTTGGGATCCCCTCCATCTTCATTGTTCCTCTTCCCTCTTGGCCCCTATGCTTCAAATAGTTGCACTATTTTCTGGGTAGTGTTAACTAAAGCTTTGAAGACATTATCAATATCTACTTCATCTGTTCCTTTGGATCCCGTTTGTTTTTTTGATGTAGATTTCTCTTTAGAATCTTCCATTGGTTATCATTCTCTTTGTTGAGTTGGCACAACTTCTCCTTCTCGCTCCATTTATTCCATGAATCTTCCACGGGTATCAATTCTGTCCACCTTAAGATCAAGTACCCTTACTATTCTCCATTCTTGCTTTGGTATATTAGCATTGTTTCTTTGTTTTCCTCCTTCTTTGTTTTGGTGTTGTTGCTCATTGCATGAGTGGCCAAGTTGACAAAAAATTTGGCAATACTGGGGCTTCCAATCATACTGTACTATCTGTTCAATCATCATTCCTTTTGGATCATATAGATTTATTAATTCTGGTAGAGGCCTAGTAATGTGCATTTCAATTAACATCCTTGCATATGAAACTCTGTCTGCCATGGTGGTACATACATAAACATATAATTGTTAACCTAAACCACTCCCAATATTACTTAATGCTTTATTACTCCAGTAGCTAAGTGGTAGTTTTTGGAATTTGATCCATAGGGGAATGGTTATGAGAATCTTCCCCCCAAAATCAAATCCATCCTTCCTTAGTCATATAATTATTGGTCTGCTGGTCATTGTGTACGGGAAATTCATTATTACCTCATCCCTCTCTTCACAGCTATTTATCAAAACTATGAAGTATTAATCATTATGAAACAACACCTTTGGTTTCCTGACTTTGCTCTATTGATTTTCTATGATTCATTCAATTACTACAATTGTTGGGATATTTCCAACTACATACAATATTATAGCTCGATTCCACTTCTTTGGCTCCTCCGCAATGTCATCCTCCATTAATTGAACAACTATTTCACCATTCTGTATCACCGGTGAAATATATGATAGGTTCATACCTTTAGCTGCAAGCTTGTTCTCGCTAAATAGCCCAGCCCTTGATCTTCCCCCACCACCCAGTGTTTTAATCTCATATGTGCTCTTCTCGCTTCCAATTATCATGTTAACCTGTTCCTTTGTTGCAGCTGGAATTACTGTTCCATTGCCTGGCAATTTTCTCGTACTCGCATCCCCTGCTAAGATCTTCACTATATGTGTTCCTTTAACTCCTGCCTTCATCACTGGAGTCGCATTGCTGGCTGTCTTCATCGACGTTGTTACTTTTATTCGAGTTCTATTCAAATCTGGCCAATTTAGCTCATTATCACATTCCAGATCCAGTTCTTCTTCCTCCTGCATTTTCTCTTTAGCATTTTTTTGTTGTTGTCCTTGCTCTCTTATGCTTAGATCAGTGATTTTCCTCTCTTCTATGGGTGTTTTGCTAGTGTTCTTCCTAAGTCGTATTCTTCCTTCCATTTTCGGCAAGGCGCATGTTTTCATGTGAAAAGATGTTTGAAATTTAGAGTTGTATTTGGACGTAAAATTTAGTTTGGATTGTTTTTGATGTTTTGTGTGTGATTTTAGTGAAAATTTTAAAAAATAGCTTTTTGCAATTTTTCAAATTTTCCAAAATTTTCAAAATACATATTCGAATGAAAATTAAAAATGCTATGAACAAATACTGATTTCGAGAAAATATAAATTTATTTTGAAAATATCTTCCATCAAATTTTATGTCCAAATGGGCACAAGCGGTCGAATTATAAAGGCCCATGCTAATGACTGACATATATCCTAAATCAATCATGATATGATGTTAGAAGTTACAATTATGAGCTCTTTCTTATCTGAAAATTAAATACCACATAGAAGCTAAAGAAATTAAGTAATAAGGAGTTCTAAGGTTATTATCATATAGTAGGTTTTAAACATGGAAAAGTAAAACGGGAAGAACAATTATTGTGTTGTTAAAGAATTATTTTTCCTTCTTTTTTCTCTCCTTCACAGAAATTTCACAACATATCAAGAACGGACTATTAGGACTCTTGAGGATTTATCTAATATCTATAATTATGTCGTATATGTGATGGACCCTTAATACTTCTCTTTGAAGGTAGTGATAGCAAAATAGTTAAAAGAAACAGTTAATTACCCATATTATCCACTAAAAAATATGTTGAATAATAAATTTTTTTGAAAATAGGTCAAATATGGATAATAACTGTATTATCTATTTAGAAAATGGATAACAAATGAGTTTAACTTTTAAATGTGTAAAGCCTCAAATTGGGGGTTTCTCAAGTTTGAGAGACTAGAAATTCTCCCAAAATTGATCATATTCAAGAAATCATGGATAGTATGGTTACCCATATTATCCTCCGGTTAATTTATTTTTTATCCATATTAAATATGGGTCAAGTCTGATAATTTATTTGTTTTCGATCCAAACCATATATACAACCCTACCAGCCCGTTCGCCACTCCTACTTGTAGATGATATATTTATCATTATGTGTTTATCACATCCTACAAATATAAGTAACATTGGCTCTCTATGTGTCACACGTCCTATAAATATAAGTAACACTGCCTCTCTATGTGTCTAGCCATTTATTAAAATCTATTATGGTATCAGATTAGCAAGCAAAATTCTCTCTTATTCCTTCTTCTAAGAAGCCACCAAACAAATCATATACTTGTTTGGGCTAAACGTTGTCATAACTATATGTAAGCCTAACCAATATTAACAAAGCCTTCTAAGGCCACTACGTGTCACCGATTTGATTTTAGCAGAGAATGAAGGCGAGGTTGAATACTCAATGGAGGATGAAGGCGAGGTTGAGTACTCAACGAAGTTCGATGACGAGAAGGAGTAATCCCTTTAACATTGTAGTAACAATTAGTTTTCGAAATAAGACCTTATAGAAAATATTCCAGTGAATATAAATTTCTATCATCTGTACTATTAGGATTTTGTGATCTATGTGCCTTTATAAATAGAAAGATATGTAGCTACAGCAAGACATCAAATATACATTATGAAAAATAACACATTGACATTCTCTAAATATTCTTGCTTTATCATACACAACAAAGTATACATTTTCTTGAGATCTTTACTTTTCTTTTCTTCCACAATCCAAGGGCGATCCGAATATTCAAAGATTAATCATTTTTAGAAGGAATATCATAGAATTTCACCCTTTTCGGGTGACTCACATGCATTTACTTATATAAATATCATTCATTATTATTTATGCTATTCAATTCTACCGTATTTATTCTTGGATCATTGAATATCGCATTATTGCTATCATTTATTGGTGCTTAAATAATATCCGTGACATTTTATTACAAAACCAGTTAGTACATCTTTTAGATATTAATATTGGTTAAGACTAACTCTATTTTATTAAAAAATAAAATTATTTAAACTTAGATCTGAATTTTGGGTCAAACATTACCATAATCAACATTGTTGGACTTTTCTTTCAAACCTTTCCCAGACGTCAAGTGATATTTCCCATACCAATTTTCTTTACTATGACTTAATCTTCACCCTATAATTCTATTCCTCTATCTAAATCTCATGACACATTTTATCCTTAAGCCTTACTGTTGCTTTCTCACCTCTCCCTTTATCGTTTCCTCCTCTTACGCCTTTACCTTCTTCCATAGCATTATCAATATCAAGCAACTTCACATCTCCTAGCTTGCTGCTAAGTCCTACTGTTACTACTACACCACCTATATTTTCATATTCTGGTTCGTTGGACTCAACTTCTACTAAAAAGTTTCACTCTATTGCTGCACTAGCATTACCTAATGTCACAAATCCGGTAACAAATAAGTTACAGGCTGTTGAAAATTATCTCATATGGCGTACACAATTCATTTCCCTTTTTCATATATCATGATTTGCTTGGATTCGTTGATGGTTGTATCCCTTTGCACCTCCACTTCTTTTTGATACCGTTGGTTCACAACAACCGAATCCAAGCTACCGCTCGTCGGTTTGAATTGATCAAAGCATCCATTCTTGGATCATTGCGACCTTGTCTCATGAAGTTCTGTTGACGTCTATATTTTACCTTCTTCTCGTGACATTTGGATTTCTTTGCATCGTAGATATATGGATGCTAGTTGTCACACCTCCTTTTATACGGCTACCCCGAAGGATAAACGTATAAGGGAGTTTTTCTAATTAAAGTAACATTATTCGAAATAAGATTATTTATTTATTTATTAAGAGTCGCCACTTGAGATAGGCTTGGCTTTGGTGACCCAAGTCACATGTTTATTTAGAATCCCAAATCGATGAAATTTTCTACTATCCAAATGGAGTCTGCGAACCAGAAATTCTTAGTAAGGAATTCTATTGACCCGAGAGAAGGTGTTAGGAACCTTCGGATCCCGTGGTTCAAGCACGGTCGCTTAAACCATTATAAATGGCCAAAAAATCTGATTTTACAAATGTTCATTCTAATTTAATTACTTATACCGCTTTAAATGGTTTTTAGGAAATTTGCGACGTTGCTAAAATATATCGCGAACCAAGTCACATAAATGCGTATGTAGTTTTTGATATCTTTCAACTTCATCGAGATTTGGATTTGGGTCACATAAATGTGCACCCGTAATTAAGAAGATGAAATTATTAAAGACGCTCCTAAAAGCAACTAACATGTTATTATCTTTGCGGGAAGCCGTGGAATTTGCTAAAAGGGCATCTCCCGAATCTCTAAGCATTTTAGTGTAAATATTTCATGAGGGGTGCATAATTTATAGGTTCCCTTTGACGCTGCGCACCTCGTATATTATTTTTAAAGGTTAGTCCTAAACAAACTAGGATTCTATAAAATTCGCCTCTACAAGATGTAGCTAGCTAACATGGGAGCTCAGACTATCAAATTCAAGTCTATACTTGACTCAGAAAATAAGTCCTTTTACTCCAATATGTGATTTTATTCGAATGGGCCAAATTTAACTTGGTCAAGTTTCTAAAGCTGGCTGGTAAGGACAATTCACATTTGGGTCTTCAAACAAGCCCAAAGTTGAAAGGCACAAGGAAATAGGGCCCATGACACCCTTGCCCCAGACAATCTAACAAAGAAGCATCCTTATATTTCAGTGATACGAAAATAAGCCACAAATGGGGTTAACATTATTGCCTGATTATCTTTCGCTGACAAGGTTCAATAGGTATGTAAATGCCTGCAATCTTACAGACCTCTATGTTATATCATATTCGAAACTTAATTTGTTTTTCCTTTATATGTGAATGATAGATAACCCAAAGGAATATGTAGAGTTAAAACCCAAATGTCAAGTTTGTGAGAGCATATTTACTGATACATGAATTCAATGAAAACTTGCTAACATGATGCTGAGCTACATCATCCATTTATTCTAACTACTCTATCACCTAAATGAGATTATTCTACAACTTGTGTTTCACTTATAAATCTAGCATAACAGTTCATACAGTCCATTTTTATACTAAAATGAATAATGTTCTAATCTAAGCTATCAAATTAAATACAAAATAAAATTCATTTTGAACAAATCAGAGTAGTATAATAGAGGCAAAACAGGCTCTTTGTTGTGTTTTTCTTCAATACAAAACAGTCGTACATATGAGTTCAATCTAACCAATACTTGGAGTTTAAAATATTCCTGGAGTTATCAACTTAGCCTAAACAATTAGACTCTAGTTTTTATCATGTTTGTCAGAATTTGACAATAGTTAATTTACTTAAGGCGACAAGAATGATTAAACACTGACCAAACCTAATCTAATTATCACCCTAATTAAACTGAGCTCAAATGTTAGAATAAACTAAACACCAAATGTAAAAGAGACTGAAGCCACACCAATTATTTTACCCAAGATTAAAAGCAAACAAAACTAACACCAAAATTGAAGACCCCCACACTGACTAAATGCTGAACATGAGTCATATAATAAAAACATAATCACAAACCCTATATTAATCATAAGACATGCAGGATGGAACAATCATATCTTATGAACCCAATTTAATCCTCAACTATTCAATTTAAATTACTAAAACATGGTGTTCATGGATCAACATAAAACGAATCAAACTATAAAAAATCTACAAGTCTAGTCAATAAGGAATCATTCAAAGTGGATCATCATAGACTTTAAACAGAGGAACATAAATCTGAATAAACCAAAATTTCAAATAAAACTAACAGAAGATCGTTATCAAATATGCAAGAACAAACAACGTAGAACAACATGCAACAACAAGATTAAAAGAGAAATAAGAGAATGAATAGGGAAACTTAGCTTAATGACTAGCATAGTCCAAAACCCATGACCCATAAACTTTACGATTTCTGGCCATCCTTTGATTTAAAATTTGGGAAGGTCTTTTGACATTTGAGAGAGACTGATAAGGAGTTCAGAGGAAGAGAGTGAAAACAATACATGGTGTAAGATTAGTTGGGTATGGAAAGGTTGGGCTTTGGACTGGTTCTTTTGATTTAATTTTTGACAAGAACCTATCATGTTTGAGGGTTACTGGTTATATAGTCATGGAAAGGGAGGTGAGGGGGTTGTATGGTGTGGATTTCAGGGAATTTTGGGGAGATTGAGGATTTGGTTAGAGTTTTGAATGGATATTCGAGGTGATTGGCTAAAATTTGAAAGAAGTTAAGGCTGGATCTGTTATGAGGATGGGACGAGGAACCTGGGGTGTTATTTTGGAGGTTTTTGGTGGTGGGCCGCTGTAGGTGGCGGAGGAGGCATCTTTTCTTTTGAATATTCGAGGAGTTGGAATGAAATTTGGGGAGTGATTTTGAGGGTGTTGGAAAGAGGAGGAAGAAGTGATTCAGTGGTGTATTTTTGGGGGAGTTTGGAGCTGCGCGGCGGCAACGATTTCCGGCCGGCGGTATTGAGGCGGAAGGTGGCGGAACGATGGCTACGAGGAAGGAGATGTTTGGTCTCTAGGGTTTGTATTGGCTTCAGACACTTTTATTTAACGTTCAAAATCAAACCAGGGCCGTTTGATGATGACTTATGAATGATTGTGTTCACACGCCCCAAAACAACATCGTTTTGGGCGTCTCTAATGAGAGACCGGGTCAGGGAAAGGTTTGGGCCGGTTTTGGATGGGTGGGGGGTTTGTTTTTGGTTTGGGCAATCATCAGTTTTGGCCCAATACCAGGCTATCCTGATTTATCTCTTTTTTCTTTTAATTCTTTTTCAATTATCTATTGTTTTAATTTTAAAACTCAACTAAAATTAAATCTAAAAAGTTATTCAAACTATTAAATTAAAATTAAAGTACTCTTATTTAAAAGAAAAAATAAAATCAAATCAAAATTTCTTTGTGATTTTTTTATATTCTGTAAAGAGCCTATCTACTAATTAATTCTAACAAAAAACATGTAAAAATCACATCCTGAATGCTCATGAAGTTTTTGTATTTTTTATGACTTATCATGCATGCACAAATAAAAATACACATAAACATGCGCAATTAAATCCTAAAAATCGGATGATAAAAGGAAAAATCCTAACTTTGAGAATTCTGTAGGAGTAATTTTAAAGAGGTAAAAATCACGTGCTCACTGCTGCCCCTCTTTTCCGGAAACACGAAGAGTTTTCGGTCAAAGATAAATGAGCGGCATGAGTAATTTTTTCCTGCTCAAAACTCCAGGAGAAGCATTTTGAAAACCGTCTGACCGAACCTTCGCTTCAAAGGCTGCCTACATATCCTTTGCTATAAAGAAATTAGGTCAGTGTAGTTTTGGAGTGTTTGGTAGCCGGGACTACCATGAACTGTGATTTCACTGCTGATGCAGGTGCTACATCTTGCTGACCCTTTAATTACATCCAAGAAGGGAAGCAAGAATAAGCTAGTTATGCCTATGAGTTACAAGATTCCTATCTATAATTCTCCTAAAAGCTTGATCTTGAGTCTTGGCTGGATTCGACACGGACTTCAATCTGAATCTTGATGCTCGTAACCTATAGGTTTTAGTTCTTTCTTCAGCATCGAAATCAACAGGGACATGCACAACTTGTTATTTTGAATCAAACCTAGACAACCCACATCTTCTTTTCAACCATCCTAGATTTGTTTCCTTTTGTTTTCTTCTTCTATTTCCTTTGTCCTGCATTGAGATTCACTCTTCCAGTCATCTCAAATCCTGTGCCCTGTGGTAAAGCCTGTTTGACCATCAAAACCAACAAACGAACGAAATTTTCTGCCCCAGTTTTCAGTAGGAAAATTTCTTGAGTTATTTGCAGCACAGGTCTAAAATATTCCTGTTGAAAATAATGAAAGCGGGATTACGTACTTTTTGGGAGATTAACAGGATATGCTGGCGAATGGCCTGGATATGCCGGAAAGAGGCATGTTACTGATGGAGTGAAAGGAGAATCTGCGGGTTATGCCGGGATTGAAAGGAAAGATTCATGGGTTATGCCAGGGGAATCCGCTGGTTATGCCGAGATTGAAAAAGAGAAGGCTACTAGGTTATGCCAGGGGAATTCGTGGGTTATACCGGGATTGAAAAAGAGAAGTCTCCTCGGTATGCCAGGGGATTCGCGGGTTATGCTGGGATTTGAAAACAAAGACTCCTGGGTTATGCCAGGGGAATTTGCGGGTTATGCCGGGATTGGAAAGAGAAAATTCCTAGGTTATGATAGGAAAATCCACGGGTTATGCGGGGAATTTGAAAGAAAACTCCTAGGTTATGCTAGGGAGATCCACGGGTTATGTCGGGATTCAAAAGGGAATATTCCTGGGTTATGCCAGGGGAATATGCGGGTTATGCCAGGGGATCCGCGGGTTATGCCGGGATTTGAAAGAGAGATTCCTGGGTTATGCCAGGGGAATTCGCGGGTTATGCCGGGATTGGAAAGAGAAAATTCTTAGGTTATGCTAGGGAAATCCACGGGTTATGCCGGGATTGGAAGAAAACTTATAGGTTATGCTAAGGAGATCCGCGGGTTATGCCGGGATTGGAAAGAGATAATTCCTAGGTTATGCTAGGAAAATCCACGGGTTATGCCGGGGATTTGAAAGAAAACTCCTCGGTTATGCTAGGGAGATCCACGGGTTATGACGGGATTGGAAAGGGAAAATTCTTAGGTTATGCCAGGGGAATCCGCGGGTTATGCCGGGATTGGAAAGGAAAACTCCTAGGTTATTCTAGGGAAATTCATGAGTTATGCCGGGATTTTAAAGGAAATATTCCTGTTAGGGAGAAAAGGAGAAAGGCCTTCAGGTTATGATGGGGAATGATGAGTAATGAAGGGCCGCAGAAATCCTTCTAGTGATGCTGGAGATAGAGAGAGAATGGAAAGACCCTTAGGTTATGTTAAGGATAGAAGGGATTTGGCCTTCAGATTATGCTGGGAAATAAAGAAAAAAGAGGGGGCCTCAGGTCACACCGAGGACGGGGAGAAGAAAAAGGTTTCTCAGGTTATGCTGGGGATGGAAAAAGGGGCTCTTCGGGTTATGCCGGGGAATGAAAGAAAGAAATTTCTTAGTGTATGCTGGGGAGAGTGGAGTGTGATCCTTGGGTTATGCCGAGGAGGTCCACAAGTTGTGCTGGGGAAGACTAGAGATGTGACCCTAGATCTGGGAAAGGAGTCAGGGATCGGAGTCCTATGCTATCATGTTTTATGATTCTCCCTTCTTTCTTTTTCACTTTATTTTTTATTTTTTTTATAAAACTGCAGGAAAAGATGTAAAGAGAACTTCCTTTTTGTTGATCATTGGTGCAATACTATTCTTAGCCTTTGTGCCATTCCTTTGATTGCATTTGCCATTTGTCCCCATTGTTTTGGGTTACACATGTTTCAAATTTTCAATCCAAACACGATTTGTTAGTTCAAAGAGTGATTGGTTTGTGGCCTTGATTTGCTTGATCCTGGCATCATTTCTGTTCGGAAGACCTTTTCTCCAGACTTTGCCTCATAGATTGGTCGGGGGACATTATCTTTCAAATTGGTTTCGCTTTTATAGGCCCTTAGTTATGATTTCTTTGTCCCAATTTCCACTTTAGGGCATGCCTTTTGAGAACTTTTGTGGAGAAAATTAGCCCGCTCGAGCTTGACCTTTCCAATCTTCTTTTGCCTTTGTGAGCTCTTGACTTTACATTTCTTTTCTTTTCACTTTCTTTCTTTTGAGCGTCAGCCATCATGGTCAGCCGTTATTGGTTAAATGCGTATGTTGATACTGAACATTTCTTTTTGTTCTTGCCGGGGGAAAGCCCTGTGAGACCGGTCTTACCACCTACTCTTGCGGAACAGTAATGAAATCAGAGTTAAGCCAAAAGGGAGTGGGGGAAACATCAAAAGCAAACATATAGATTTATAGGGAAGTATCCCTTTCGGAGAAGAAGGAAGGACTTATCTGAGAGTGCGTGCCGACTTTAAATGGAACTGACATGCTTCTTGGATTAGATGCCCAGCCCGGATCCATTTCTGTTTCTTGTGACCTGTATTTCAATCTTTCAAATCTATGTAAGCGTGCTTGGGCTTGGATGGTGATGTTTCCTCTTTTCAGCCGACGACGCCTTTTGCAGATTTTCGCTAATCGGCCTCTCTCATTTCTCTTCTCCCGTCGCCCAATAGTGCTCTTTTTGATTATTCACTAAACAGACTCTCTCATTTTTATTTTCTCTACTCACCATCGCCTTATGGTGCCCGAAGGTTTTCACCGATAAGACTCTCTAATTTTATTTCTCTCAATTTGAGTTGTGCCAAATCCCAACAACGATGTTTGTCACGTCCCTGCTTTGGCCAATTGATCGGAAAAACTTGGGCTAGGTTCTTGGGTAAAGGAAATTGGATGGAAATTTACAACTTTGGAACCATTTTGGTGGGTTTATGACTGAACCATTACATCTCTGTCCTAATATTATTTTTTGGGCATCTGGGGTTTTATTTTGATATGACTGAACCTCAGGGAGATGCTGCCTACGTATCCTTTCAGAATCAAGTATGACGTAGTTCATGAAGGGTTTCCTAAACTAATTTGTTTGTTGTTTCTTTTTTGTTTTCATTCATTCATTTTTCTTGTCTCTTTTTTTTCATCTCTCTTTTTTGAATAACAGTTCTGGGTTCCAAAGAGGGTGAACAAAGAAATGTAATCGGTTTGAGGGGTTCGGGAAGGATTGGTATAGTTTAAGGTAGCGGGAAAGAAAGCCATCGTCATTTCCACCATCTAGAATCATTGTAGTAAGGAGTTCAAACGTAATACCTTTTTACTGTATCTGCATTCACTTCTGTCTCGGGATCATCTCCTTCCACGTCACCGAGGTACAATGCTCCTTTGGGAAGTATCTTTCTGATACGTATGGAACTTTCCAGTTCTAAGCAAACTTTCCCTTAGCTTCCTGATGGTGGGGGATAATACTCTTCAATGCCAGCTGTCCGACTTCAAAATTCCTGGGGCGCGCTTTCTTATTATAAGCGCGGGCCATTCTTTGTTGGTACAGTTCCCGTGACAAACCGCGACCATTCGTTTTTCATCAATTAATGACAAGTGCTCTAACCGAGTCTTGACCCACTCGCTATCCTCAATTTCTTCTTCGATAATTACCCGGAGCGAAGGGATTTCTACCTCTGCGAGTATGATAGCTTTAGTACCATAGACCAACAAATATAGAGTTTCTCCCACCAATGTGCGCAATGTGGTGCGATATCCAAGCAATGCAAAAGGAAGCTTTTTGTGCCATTATCTTGAGGGATATCCAAGCAATGAAAAAGGCAGATATTCGTGCCATTAACTTGAGCTTTGAATCATTTTCCTCAAAATCTTTTTGATGTACTTGTTAGCCTCCTCAACGGCACTATTGGCTTTGGGTCGATAAGGAGTAGAGTTTCTATGTGTTATCTTGAATTGTTCACATATTTCTCCCATCAGACGACTATTCAGATTGGTCGCGTTGTTTGTATTGATGGTTTACGGAATACCGAAGTGGCAAATGATGTTAGAATGCACAAAGTCTACCACAACTTTCTTGGTGACGGACTTAAGTGTGATGGCTTTGACCCACTTTGTTAAGTAGTCAATATCAACCGATATGAATTTATTTCCATTTGAGGATTTTGGCTCAATGGGCCCAATGACGTCCATGTCCCAGGCAGCGAATGGGCAGGGTGCTGACATAGGATGCAATTCGGTTGGCAGTGCATGAATTAAATCACCGTGCACCTTATATTGCTGACATTTTCGAACGAAGCTGAAACAATCTTTCTCCATGGTCATCCAGTAATATCCTGCCCGAAGTATTTTCTTTGCCAGTACATACTCGTGCATATGAAGTCCACACACTCCTGCGTGTACTTCATGCATAATCCTCCCGGCTTACTTGGAGTCAACACATCATAGCAAGTTGAGATATGGGGTCCTCTCGTATAAGGTATCACCACTCAAGAAGAAACTACTTGCGTGTTGTTGGATGGTTTTCTTTTGCTCTCCGGTAGCCCGCTCGGGATACTCTTGTGTTTTCAGAAATTTCTTGATGTCATAATACCAGGGCTTGGTGCTGGATTCTGCCTCGGTCACATTACAATACCCATGCTTTTCCTTGATTTGGATTTCCAAAGGATCGATGTAGGCATTTCCAGGGTAAGGCAACATGGAAGCTAGAGTTGCGAGTGCATATGCTAACTCATTGTGACAACGAGGAATGCACCTGAATTGTACCGACTTGAACCGTTTAATAGGATCCTCCACATGTTGTCGATAGGGAATAAGTTTGATGTCTTTTGTTTCCCACTCTCCTTGGGCTTGCCGGATGATCAAATCTGAACCCCCCATGATTAACAATTCCTCGATGTCTTGGTCAATGGCCATATTCATGCCCATGATGCAAGCCTCACATTCATATGTATTGTTGGTGCAGAAAAACAGGAGCCTTGCTGTAGCCGGGTAATGTTGACCAGTGGGTGAGATTAAAATTTTCACAATTCCTACGTCGTTCGCATTTACTGCTCCATCAAAAAACATTTTCCAAGCAGAGATGTCTTCAAATGTTACCTCAACCAAATTCACTTCTTCATCAGGGAAATAGGTATTCAAAGGTTGATAATCATTGTCAACTGGATTCTAAGCCAGATGATCCGCTAATGCTTGAGTCTTCATTGTTGTACGAGTGATATAAACTATGTTGAACTCGGTGAGCAAGATTTTCCATTTTGCCAATCGCCTTGTGGGCATCGCTTTTTGGAATATATACCTAAACGGGTCCAGCCTGGCTATGAGGTAGGTGATGTGGGCTTGCAAGTAATGCCTCAACTTCTGGGCTACCCATGTCAAGGCACAAAAGTTTCTTTCTAGAATTGTGTATTTGGCCTCGTAACTGGTAAACTTCTTGATCAAGTAATAAATGGCTTGATCCTTCTTTCCCGTGGCGTCATGCTGCCCGAGAATGCAACCAAAAGAGTTCTTCAGGACTGCCAGATAAAGAAACAATGGCTTTCCCGGTTCCGGCGGAACCAAGACTGGTGGGTTGGACAGGTAGCTTTTGATTCTGTCAAAAGCCTCTTGACACTTATTGGTCCATTTAATTGCTGCCTCCTTTTTCAATAGCGTGAATATGGGCTCGCATGTAGAAGTCAGCTGGGCGATGAATCGGCTGATGTAATTGAGTCTTCCCAAAAGCCTCATTACATCCTTCTTAGTTTTTGGAGGAGGTAGCTCTCGAATGGATTTTATCTTTGTTAGATCCAGCTCAATACCTCTTCGGCTGACAATGAACCCCAAATGTTTTCCTGACGGGACCCCGAATGTACACTTGGCTGGATTCAATTACAAATCTTACTTGCAAAGCCTTTCAAAGAACTTTCTTAAGTCCCGTACATGATCACCCTGAGTCTTGGACTTGATAATCACGCCGTCCACATATACTTCTATCTCTTTATTCATCATGTCATGGAAAATGGTGGTCATAGCCCTTCTATATGTTGCCCCAACGTTCTTTAAACCAAAAGGCATAACCTATAACAATAAGCCCCCCAAGGTGTGGTAAAAGAAGTTTTCTCAGCATCTTCCTCATCGATCAATGGTATCCTGTGTAGCAATTTACAAAGGATTGTATCTCGTGTTTGGCACAGTTGTCAACAAGGATGTGGATTTTAGGAAAAGGGAAATTTTCATTGGCATAAACATATAAGGGAGTCGCCAGAGCTGTCACACATCCTTTTTACACGGCTATCCCGAAGGATAAACATATAAGGGAGTTTTCCAATTAAAGTGACATTATTTGAAATGAGATTATTTATTTACTAATAGTCGCCACATGGGATAGGCTTGGCTTTGGTGTCCCATGTCACCGGTTTATTTAGAATCCTAAATCAAGGAAATTTTCGACTACCCAAATAGAGTCTGTGAACCAGAAATTCTTAGTAAGGAATTCGGTTGACCCGAGGGAAGGTGTTAGGGACCCTCGAATCCCGTGGTTCTAGCATGGTCGCTTAAACCATTATAAATGGCCAAAAATTCTGATTTTACACATGTTCTTTCTAATTTAATTACTTATATTGTTTTAAATGTACTAGGAAATTTGCGATGCCGCTAAAATATATCGCGAACCACGTCACATAAATGTGCACATAATTTTTGATATCTTTCAACTTCATCGAGATTTGGAATTGGGTCACATAAATGCGCAACCGTAATTAAGAAGATGAAATTATTAAAGATGCGCCTAAAAGCAACTAACGTGTTATTATCTTTGCGGGAAGTTGTGGAATTTGCTAAAACGGCATCTCCCAAATCTCTAAGCATTTTAGTGTAAATGTTTCACGAGGGGTGCGGAATTTATAGGTTCCATTTGACGGTTCGCACCTCGTATATCATTTTTAAAGGTTAGTCCTAAACAAACTAGGATTCTATAAAATTCGCCTCTAAAAGATGTATCTAGCTAAAATGGGAGCTCGGACTATCAAATTCAAGTCTATACTTGACTTAAAAAGTAAGTCCTTTTACTCTAATATGTGATTTGATTCGAAAGGGCCAAATTTAACTTGGTCAAATTTTAATTAAAGCTGGTTGGTCAGGACAATCTACATTTGGGCATTCAAACAATCCCAAAGTCGAAAGGCACAAGGAAATAGGGCCCATGACACCCTTGCCCCAAACAATCTAACAAAGAAGCATCCTTAGATTTCAATGATACGAAAATAAGCCACATTTGGGCTTAACATTATTGCTTGATTATCTTACACTAACAAGGTTCAATAGGTATGCAAAAGCCTGCAATCTTACAGACCTCTATGTTATATCATATATAAAACTTAACTTGTTTTTCCTTTATATGTGAATGATAGATAACCCAAAGTAATATGCAAAGTTAAAACTCAAATGTCATGTTTGTGAGAGCATATTGACTGATATAGGAATTCAATGAAAACTTACTGACATGATGTTGAACTACATCATCCATTTATTTATAACTACTCTATAACCTAAAAGATATTATGCTACAGCTTGTGTTTCACTTATAAATCCAACATAACACTTCATACAGTCCATTTTTATACAAAAATGAATAATGTTCTGATCTAAGCTATCAAATTAAATACAAAATAAAAATCATTTTGAACAAATAAGAGTAGTATAATAGAGGCAAAACAGGCTCTTCATTGTGTTTTTCTTGAATGCAAAACAGTCGTACATGTGAGTTCAATGGAGTTTAAAATGTACCTGGAGTTATAATGATCAAAAGAGAAAGGCGTCAGTAATTTTTCAACAAGCTCAAGTAGCAGTATAGTGAAATAAATCAAGCTGCTCGAATCATATTGTAAACCCAGAAAATAAACGTTAATCAGCCTAGGAAAGCTCCAAAACTAATTAACAATAATCGAATCAAACCAACACAGCTTGAATAAAAACCATCCAACTTGAGATCAAACCCAAAGTAGATTCTGAGTTTCTCACACTTTAAAAAAACCTACATTTCAAGTTGTTTTCATCTTATATATCTAAAATTCTAATCAACAGGTGAGAATTGAAATTACTTGGAAAGAAAAAGACCTAATGAAACAATAAAACCCCCTAAAATTTCAGGATTTTCGGACCTGAAACTTCTGGAAAGGTTTTGTTTAGGAAATTTTTCTAGAATTTTTAGAACAAGAAAGCTTGGGATTTTTCAGGGATTTTTGAGACTCAAACCTTGGGAATTTTCAGGGAATTCGGCCTTCTGAATGAAGGCACTAGCCTGCCTATTTATAACCCCCAACTTAGAGCAACCCCTTTCTTTTGTGTTTATTCAATAGTCCCTTTCTTATTTCTTAGAATTATTCACTTAGTCCCTCATTTTCTGGCTTGTGCGTCAAGTCTTTTCAGAATATTATCAGAATTTAGTTTTTGATCCTCTAACTAGAAGGTTCAGGGGTTTACTGTAAGATTCCACTTTCCAAATACCCCTATTACCCTTGTCCTTTTCCCTCAATGACTTAGCCTAAACAATTACAACCTAGTTCTTATCATGTTGACCAGAATTTGACTATAGTTAATTTACTTAAGGCGATAAGAATGATTAAACCCTGACCAAACCCAATCTGATTATCACCCTAATTAAATTGAGCCAAAATGTTAGAATAAACTAAACACCAGATGTAATGGAGAATGAAGGCACAACAATTATTTTATCCAAGATTAAAAGCAAACAAAACTAACCCCAAAATTGAAGATCTCAACACTAACTAAATGCTGAACATGAGTCATATAATCAAAAAATAATCACAAACCCTAAATAATTCATAAGACATGCAGGATGGAACAATCATATCTTATTAACCCAACTTAATCCTCAACTATTTAATTTAATTTACTCAAACATGCTGTTCATGGATCAACACAGAACGAATCAAACTATAAAACTCTAGAAGTCTAGTCAATAAAGAATCATCCAAAGCGGATCATCATAGACTTTAAACAGAGGAACATAAATCTGAATAAACGAAAATTTCAAATAAAACTAACAGAATATCATTAACAAATATGCAAGAACAAACATCATAGAAGAACATGCAACAACAAGATGAAAAGAAAAATAAGAGAATTAACAGGGAAACTTAGCTTAGTGACTAGCATAGTCCAAAACCCATATCCCTTAAACTGTAGGGTTTCCGGCCATCATTTGATTTCAAATTTGGGAAGGTCTTTTGACATTTGAGAGAGACTGATAAGGAGTTCAGAGGAAGAGAGTGAAAACAATACATGGTGTAAGATTAGTTGGGTATGGAAAGGTTGGGCTTTGGACCGGTTTTTTTGATTTAATTTTTGACAAGAACCAATCATGTTTGAGGGTTATGGATTATAGATTCATGGAGCGGGAGGTGAGGGGGTTGTGTGGTGTCGATTTCAGGGAATTCTGGGGAGATTGAGGATTTGGTTAGAGTTTTGAATGGATATTTGAGGTGATTGGCTAAAATTTGAATGAAGTTAAGGCTGGATCTGTTATGGGGATGGGATGAGGAACCTGGGGTGTTATTTTGGAGGGCTTTGGCGGTGGCGCCACCATAGGTGGCGAAGGCGGCGTATGTTCTTTTGAATATTCTATGAGTTGGAATGACTTTTGGGGAGTGATTTTGAGGGTATTGAAAAGAGGAGGAATAGGTGATACTGTGGTGTGTTTTTTGGTGAGTTTGGAGCTGCGCCGGCGGCGGTGACGATTTCTGACCAGCGAAAGTAAGGCGGAAGGTGGTGGAGAGGATGGGTACGAGGAAGGAGATTTTTGGTCTTTAGGGTTTTTATTGGCTTCAGACACTTTTATTTAACGCTCAAAATCGAACCAGGGCCATTGGATGCTGATTTATGACGGTTGTGCTCACATGCCCCAAAACAGTGTCGTTTTAGGGCATCTCTAATGAGAGACCGAGTCAGGGACAAGTTTGTGCCGGTTTTGGATGGGTGGGGTGCGGGGTTGGTTTGGGCCATCATTAGTTTTGGCCCAATACCAGGCCATCCTGATTTATCTCTTTTTTCTTTAATTCTTTTTCAATTATCTATTATTCAATTATTGTTTCAATTTTAAAACTCAAGTTAAACTAAATCTGAATAGTTATTCAAACTATTAAATTACAATTAAACTAGTCTTATTTAAATTAAAAATTAAAAACAAATCAATGTTTCTTTGTGATTTTTTTTTTATATTTTGTAATGAGCCTAATTACTAATTAATTCTAACAGAAATCATGTAAAGATCACATCGTCAATGCTCATGCAATTTTTGTATTTTTTTGACTTATCATACATGCAAAAATAAAAATACACATAAACATGCGCAATTAAATCCTAAAAATCGAATGATAAAAGGAAAAATTGTAACTTTGAGAATTCTGTAGGAGTAATTTTAAAGAGGCAAACTAAACTTAAGAGACAACTCATGACTATGAAGAAGATGACGGTAGGCTAGAAACCCATGGTTTGAGTTATTGTTTGTGCTCTAATTACTGCATTTTATGTGTGTTGGAGATTTGAACTTAATATGTGTTTTATGCCTTGCAGAAATCGATTCTAAGTGAGAAGCAAGTTGGAGCTAATATGAGCGATTTAGAGCTTTGAAGCCTATGTAAAAACCCAAGTAATTAAACCGGGATCGTATTAAGGGGTCGAGGACGAAGTGTGGATAGTAAAAATGGAGAAAAGATAGTCCATAAAAATAACACTGCTGCGCCCCATGGGCCAACGTTATTTTGTTATTTTCTGCTATCCATTATAAACTTGCTCTCTCAACTTCCTTACTATCACGTTGCATGGTACACCTCATGGGGAGACACACACATATAAATTTCTCAAAATATTTTTCTATTTCAGTTTTAAAAAGTAGTTCTTTTCGGGCCCATTCCTATATGAGAGATACATGCCAAAAATATATTTTTAAAGGAACTTTTAATTGGTGAGTAACACAATATGCTTCATGTTGCTTGTAAATTTAAATGTGTACTCTCTAGTTTGTGTAGATTCTTTCCTGCCGCCTAAGGATTTTAGAGTCTATCTGAATATTCTCCCCTAAATGAAACCAGCTGGTGTTAGCTTAGAGGTATGCCTACCCTATTGACCCCAACCGACATGCCTCTTGAACTCTTGTAATGTTGTGACCATGTTCAACATGCTAAATTCTTTCTCCTGTTGAGTAATTGCTCAATCATGCACCTATAGTGTTAGTTTTTCTGTTAAACTTACCATGTCGGGACTTAGATCTAGTTATTCTCCTAGGTTTCATGTTCAAATCCCTGATTAAGAGTGCCCTAGGCTACTCCTAGCCATGTGTTTTTGAAACCTCTTTAAGAATAGTTTTGCAATCTCTTGATAGTCAATCCTGTCACCTTATCTTCTAACATGCAAGTACAAATGTGTCTTATGTGATCCTATCAATATGTCATATATTCCTGTCTTTATGTCTTAAAGGGAATTGCTATTAGTAGGTTTTAGAGTTATTTAATTAATTGCCATGTGTTGTTCATTAATTTGTGTGGTTAAGTTTTTCATATGCAATTCCTGGGCAAGTGAGTCTGGCATTCAGGCCTAGTATTGGTCCGTGAATAAGTTTAAATCGTGAAACCAATACACTCTAATGTTTTGGGTGTACCTGGATTTGGGTTAGCTATTTGTGTAAAGAATAAGCTTACTGAAGGCCTCGATGTTGCTGAGTTAATATCCCTTGGGCCTTCTTTGTTTATTAGGCCTGTACTCATTTTAGTTTGGAATATTTGACCATGTATTCTTCTATGGGCCTGTAATAATTTGATTCAAATAATTGGGGAGTTAGTGATATTGGGGGGAACGAGCATGCACTATTCTTGCTTACAAGGGTAGAAAACATGCATGTAGGGTTTAAATATATTATTTGCTTTTTTGCTTGACATGCTATATTTCTATACACTGATAGAAAGCATGCCTATAGGATCCCAAGCACTTCACTTACTCAACATGTCCTATTCCTGTACACCTTTAGAAAACATGCCTATAAGAATCTGAGTGCTTCACTTGTTCACATGCTCCACTTCTATACGCTATTAGATAGCATGCGTATAGGATTCAAATATCATTGGTTATTTTCTCATTTGAAATATTTCTATATTTTTTAAGATATCATTCCTATAGGATCTCATTTAGTAATTAAGACCTTAATTGATTAATTAAATTATCGTTGTTTGTATTCTTATCACACTGCCCCTAGAAACATGCCTATAGGGATAAATAAAACAAGCACGTGTTTAGATACAAACTGTTTAGAGAGCATGCCTATAGGATGAAAGATGAATAATTCTGAACTCCTAACGGTATCTCTGCCCATGCGCAAATCACCTAGAGATCATGCCTATAAGCCTCCAATAAGAATTATAATCAGCATATTTGATAATTCGTCAAGAGGTACTATCTATGAGATTTTGTTAAATCATTTAATCAGATAAAACTATGTCTACAGGCCTTAAACAACACCAGTGTATTTTGACTCAAAACATGTCTATCGCCGCTTACTGCATATTCCAGAAATTTCTTTGCCTGAATTTTGACGTTTATGTGTGGAGGCCAACTTGATCCATGAAGTCTTATATGTTTTGAATGCGAGTTTTATTATTTTTAATATCCTAAAAAGAGTCTAGAAATAGTAGGTCTAAAACCTCCTGGACCATAGACATGGGACGTGTAGCACACATATAGTAGACAATCTAGAATGGAATTAGAGGGCTTTAAGTAAGCAACTTTGACATAGTAATCTAGTAGAAGGAGATAGTAGTCTATGTCATCTGAATAATATGAGCAACCCCTACCATAAGGGAGTTGCATAGTATTATTTATGTTGCACAGGGTAATCCTTTAGACTAAAAAACATAGGACCCCCCTCCTTTATATGTTTATTGTTCACACTTAGTCATCGAATATAAAGTAATTACGTTGAACGTTGCAACCTCTAAAGACTTGTATTGATTATCTATATAGTTTAGTTATTGCCCGATTTTCTTTTCACTTGTTTATAATAGAATATTTAAATTCCTTATCTTCCCCCACTTACATGATCACTTGGGATAATTGTAATCCGATAATCTCACATATTGTAAAATCAGTTGAGACTGCAGTTGTTGACCTTGAAGAGGGCCTAACGCATTCTCTTTGAGGTAATTTAAGCCCTTACACGATCTTTGGTGACATTGACTGTTTAAAACTATGTTATTTGCAAATAGGTGTCCTAACGTGATCGAGGCCAACCTTGTCTACTAAAAAATAACAAGAATGGCCAAAGAAGTTTTTACCCGAGAAGGTCGGGATCGATTTCCAAAGGGAGCCAGAGATTGGAGTTGAGTTTCTATATAAATTGGCGTTGCATAATTGCTCCGAGTTGAACTTTTATTCATATTTATACTTCTAATTTTTATACTACTAGGATGCTAAATTGAGCTAAGTTAAACTAATACTAAACTATTGAAGGTTCTCAAAATTTTCAAAAGACACTAGGGAAGTTACTTTTTCCTAGGTGGATAATTAACGGATTCTTGAGTATAACGCTAGATTATCATACTTGGGGATTATGATATAACCATTGCGCAATTCTACTCACTCTACACCTCTCGACAGTTCGAGTGATTTTGCCCTATTTAACTTTCTCAAGACCAATTGGGTATGATAATTTGTCCAAGCAACAGAGGTTCAAGTCGGGTATTACTATCTGTAGGTTTAACCCATTAGTTGGGGCTATGTCCCAATTCCTTGTAGGATCAATTACATAGGCTTAGGCTCTCTTTATCAAGAAGAACCAAAGTCAACTAGGCATAAACTAGTATTTGCAACCATTAATTCCACATTAAAATCCTAAATTAGTCAAAATATCAAATACGCATAGACAATTAAGCATTAAAACATAAGATCATTTAATTACCCATACTAGGGTTGAGCCAAGACCCTAGCTAATGGGTCTAGCTACTAATGATTCTAGAATAAAACAAAGAAATATATGAAAGAAAACCCATAATATTAATTTACTAAATAAAACTTGAAGATTCAATGAAGAAACTAAGCTAAAATTACTCAAAATAGAAATAAACTACTATTCACAAGTGCAACTATTTGTCAAAATACAACTGATGACCTAAAAAAAATGAAAATAAACTATTTATACTTGGACAAAAAGTCTAGAAAAAAATACCCCCGCGGGTCTAGTGCAGACTGCACAAAATCGAGTGCGGCTGCACAAAGGCTCTTTGCTGAAATAATCTACTCTGTGTACTTGGGCTTTTCAGATGGCACAAAGTTGAGTACGGCCGCGGTGTATTCTGTTGTTGTCCGTACGAAATAGTCCGTGGACCACATTGGAAATATTCCTCCAATCTTAGCACTCTCCAAACATAGGCTTTCTGGACCGCACAAAGTCGAGTGCAGCCGTAATGAAGTTAATTTAGTCCGCACAAAATATTTTACGGCTGGATTTATTGGCTGCTTGAAATGCAAACTCTTTGAACCTCTTCTTTGTGGACCACACAAAATGGTGTGCAGCTGCACTAGTCCTGTTATACTGAGCTTGGCCTTGTTCTTGGTAATTTTGCAGGTTGCACTCCTTTTTGAGCTGGTTTCGACAAATTGTCCCCTTGTTGACCAAACCCTGCAATCAAGTACAACATGTGAGCTTTTCTGACTATTTTGTACACATTCCTAATCAAAACTTAAGCAAAAGGAGTGTAAAATGCATCATAATCCCTTGTTCTCAACTCCCCCAAACTTAAGCTTTTCCTTGTCCTCAAGAAAACAAAATAAGACCCATCCCATAAGAGTAAATCCAAGAACATTTGGCTAACCTAAAGTGAGCTCATCTAGCATCAATTGGGACTAAAAATTTCCCTCGATTCAAATGAATCATTAACAACATTCACTCTTTTAAACACCATGGATTTAGTGCGCACAAGAGCATAAAGAGTTGACTCAACACATCAAAGAAACTCTTTTGATTACTTTGGTCACTGTGGAACCCAAACTCACACACCCTCAACTCTCCCTAAGCAAACCTCACCTTTAGGATTGTAGCACTCAGAATGAGGTTAATA
Organism: Nicotiana benthamiana; assembly: GCA_034376525.1. Taxonomy (NCBI): domain Eukaryota; kingdom Viridiplantae; phylum Streptophyta; class Magnoliopsida; order Solanales; family Solanaceae; genus Nicotiana; species Nicotiana benthamiana. Next base: position 86,713,866 of record CM067331.1, on the reverse strand, counting down.
TAAATACACTCATCTCTCTCAAAGAAAATCAACAAGTCCGGCTTTAGGTACCATATGCTTCCTCCTTATGTGAGTCACCACTAATGTAAGCATCATTCAACTCAAGATCATATAGGGCTTTTGTGGAGACATAGTGAAGACTTTTGGTTTAGGGTAGGAAATGTTTAGTCTAAGTAGGTTCCATTTTCCCTTTAGCACTTCTTTTTCTTTAATTTGTCACATATTCATTTGACTTTTTAAGCCATTTCACGTCTTTCTAAGAGGCTAGAGAGACACACTATCACTGGTTTGTTGTTCATTTCACATATTTTTATCCTTTCTCAACTTTCCACACCTTTCACTCTTTGCTTTTATTGGATCCTTTCACTCCTTTCCACATTGAACATTCTTTTTGTTTTTTGATTTTATTTCTCTTTCATTGCCTTTCCTTTTCTGCATTTTGTACCTTGTTATCACTTTGTTGCAATCCTCGTCTCCCCCCCCCCTCCCCCCAAACTTATACTTTTGCCATGTGCTAAGGAAAGATCGGGTACCAAGAGAGGGTATATTTAGAATAGGTAAAGGCTTGTATCATGGTTTTAAAGGAAAAAGGTCTAAGGCTCAAAAGGGTTGACTTGGGATATTATCATTGGTAGGCTATGGAAGTGTTTAAGATAACATTAGAGGAGCCTATAATCACGTCTCAAGTCAAATTACACTTAGGATTTCTCCTAGAGAAACACTTAGGGCAAGATCTAGACCAATAGCTCGAGACTTAGACTTGAAATTCAATTTCTCACCACACAAGCTTTGGGATTACTAAAGACACGGAGTCGGGGTCGCACAACAACCTTAGATAAGATTTGAGAAACACAATGGCCCCAAAAGACCACTTGATGATTATCGGCCAACACAAGAGTCTCAAGGTCACAGCTTTATTCATTCTACACCCAAATGACTTATTTTTGACCATTGGATCAAAGAAAAATGTGTTAGACCCAAGTGAAACTTTTCTTGAGGCACTCTTACCAAGTAAGTACTAAAAAGAAAAAAGAAAACAGACTCAAACCATTAAGAAGGTTGTTATGCCATCCATCATCGAATTTGCCTCCAGGTTTACACAAATTCCACCTTTGGAAAGAACCGTGGCATTATGAAAATCAAATGCTTATTGAAAAAACTCAAAAAAAAAGACGCTACGAACATCAAATAAGAAGTTAAGAAAGAGAAAATGCGGAAAGTAAAATGAATATTTACAAGAGAGGATTTAATCGACTATACAATAGGGAGAGTGAATATATACATAAGAACGAAACTTTTATATACTGACCCAAAGTAAAAAGTACGAAAAGTGCAATGAAATGCTAAAATTATATACATATTAAAAATAAAAAAGGAAAGAAGGCATAAAATATCATCATATATAAATTCATCCAAACTCTCAAAATAGGACCCCCTTAAATGAAAGCTGGCATTGTCATCAATGACAACTAACCTAGATAAGAACAAAATAGAGTAAAGAGAGGAAGAAGAAACTCCCTATCGCCCTACGTCTACATGGGATCCTGAGTCTGGGTCCCTGGGTACTCAAAAAGAATATTTACAACAGGGGATTTAATCGACTATACAATAGGGATAATGAATATATACATACAAAGGAAACTTTTCTATATAGACCCAAAGTTAAAAGTACGAAAAGTGCAATGAAATGCTAAAATCATATACATACCAAAGATAAAAAAGGAAAGAAGGCATAAAATATCATCATATATACAATCATCAAACTCTCAAAATAGGGCTACCCCCTCAAATGAAAGCTGGCATTATCATCAATGACAACTAACCAAGATTAGAACAAAATGGAGAAAAGAAAGGAAGAAGAAACTCTCTATAGGCTCTACGCCTTCATGGGATCCTGAGTCTAGGTCCCTAGGTCCTCTGTCTGCTCGGGAACCTGTGACTGGCTCCTTGTGATCTGTACCTCTGCTAGGACCAAGGCCTAGACCTGGAGTGAGTCTTGGGCTAAATCCTAGGGTTGGATGGAAGAATCCCCATGTGGGTCTGCAGTGTATAACTGCATCGTTAGATCGGGGAATCACCCATCCTCTTGGGAGGCCTCTCGGACTCCTGCACTGTGTTAGGCTAGTATGCTGGTGCTGGCTCATGCAATAGCAAATCCAAAGGTAGGTGATCCTCCTTCAACCTATCAACCTCTACCCTGAGCTCCTTAACCGACTCTTTGAAGCCCGAGTCTTCCTTATTTTCTTCGCTTCCTCTGCAAGCTCATTTAGTTCCTTCCCATGTGAATCTATAGCGACCCTACTAAATTGTTGGCTTTTAAGGATCTTCTTCGTGTTGTCCAAAAACTCCTTGAAAGTGTCCTCAATGAATTGTAGGACTTGTGGAGGAGGAGGTGCTGACTGGGATACCACTGTTGTAGATAGTACATACAGCTTAGAAGTAGCTCCTGCATCCAGTTTTTGATGTTGGCGAGGGTCTGGCTCAGATGGTGGGCAATCAATAGGTATGCAGTGGTGGAGGGTGTCACACCTCCATTTTAACATTAAAACCCCGGCGAAAGGGCGTATATAAGGGAGTTTTTCCAATTTAAGGACAATCAAAACGAGATTTTTTTATTTAAAGATTTTAGAGTCGCCACTTGGGATAATTTATGGTGTCCCAAGTCACCGGTTTTAATCCTGAATCAAGGAAGGTTTGAATATGTTTAACAGTCTGTGAACCAGAAATCCGGGTAAGAAATTCTGTTAACCCGGGAGAAGGTGTTAGGCACTCCCGAATTTCGTGGTTCTAGCACGGTCGCTCAACTTCTATATTTGGCTTAATTATCTGATTTAAATGTGTTTTTTGCCTGTGTGCATAGTTTAGCGTCAACCGCTTTTGTTTAATTTTTAAGAATTGTTGCAACGTCAACAAAACGTGTCTCGAACCACGTTACATAAATGCACCCATGGCTTTTGACATATTTTAACATCATTAGAATTTGGATTTGGGTCACATAAATGCACACCCATAATTAGGAAGATATATTAGTTAACTAACGCGCCTCGATTCTAATGTTGATATTACTAATTAAAGGAGGGCCATGCATTTGTGATTTTATTTGGTGCGACGCACCTCAATTTTATTAAAGAAAAAAATTATTCAACTAAGGATGTTCATGTTTAAAACTAATTCGAAATTAAGTATCACAACTATGTCACGGAAGCTGTAACCATAACCATGACAATTTAATTACGTGCTTAAAGGATTTTATACGATGTTTACATCTCAATCAATTCGTGATCCCAAATGTCTTCATGACCAAATTATATCCTTAGGTTCAAATGGTCGCATCGATATAATATGAATATTGCAGACGATAGCATAAGATATGGTATCACTAGCTTGTATTGTAACTCCATTTTTCTATGACTCCAATTTAATCCTTTCTTGTTCTACCTTTAACAACTTCAAGGCATTTGCAGGGTATGGTTTAATTCTAATATGAGGCCTAAGTTAAGGCCATAAGCACAACATTGAATTGTTTTACAAAAAACATCCACATTGAAGTCTGGATCTTTGACATTTTCATGAAAGAACACAATGAACGAAACACACTTCACTTACTAACAAAAAGGAAAAATGAATCAATCAGACTCCTAGTAAATTAATCTACCGAAATTTCAATTCAATATAGATTGAGCAAATCAAATCAACCATAACACAAAAAATGACCAAATACGACTAAGGAATTGTGATAAGAATACATCACAAACTCACATTGGAAACTTACAAAATACAACTAAAAAGATAGAAAAAAAATCATCAAGCAAAGCTTTGTGGCATAGAGTATCCACAGATCTAAGACCAACTCATAATCCTACATTCGAAACATGCTTCTTAGCAGTCAAATTTTTAGATATGACCAGCATTTAACAATAGTAAACTCTTCTTAACCTCAGCATATGATAGACTCAAAAACCTGTCAAACTAGTAATTTAGAATGAGGGGACCCCTACCAAAATCAGTAATTAACTCACACCAACTACGGCAAAACTATGCTGAATAGTACATTTTCAAGTGCGACAAGGAAAAATACAACAACCTAAATCCAATACTCTTAATAGCACAAGATAAAAAAACCATCAAACAACCATGTTCATTAACTACAACATGTCAACCCTCAATTATAGGAAAGAAAAGCTTATTCAAATAACAGGGCACCAAACTTTGCTTCATTCGAATCCATGCTGCAAATTATACATCAAGTGATGTCCATGGGGACTGAGTAATACCTGGAATTTTGAAAAAAATTAAGAGGAAGTGAGGAGCAAAGCAATAGTAGCAGCAGAACCCAGTGAAAGGAATCAACACCAACTTAAAACCCAGGAATAATGTACAATTATCTAGAAAACAACTCTAATCAAATAGATTCCTAGCAGCTCCAAACTAGACTCAACAGGTCATTTTTGTACTTTCGGCTTGACAAAAATTGCCTCCGACTCAAAGAACTTTCAAAAATCATCAATAGATTTCGATGGAACAGTGAATCTCATGTAAAATTTTTAGTTATCTTTCCTCGTTTCAACTTTTATCTCTAAATCTCTATGAAAAGTAGTAAGCTTAGTGCAGCCTTTTTCTGGATTTTTCTTTTATGTTTTCTGTCTTAGAATCTACCTTGAAAGGAATGTTTGCAATGCCTTTATAGGGAAGAAAAGTAGGGCAGCCATTAGTTTTTTTATTTCATTTAGTCCTTACTTTTATGACTTGTTGACGAAGTTAAACTCTAAAAATTTCATAGAAGCCCCTATTAGAAGCCTCTAAATCAGTTACCCAAAGCTTCCCCACCTAGACTTCCTAAATTACCCTCCTAACCCATGAAATTACACCAAAAGGCCCAAACAGGTTTGACCCTGGGCTGAATTAATTCAAGAAACAACCCAAATTGATTCTGAACCTAATGCATGAACCCTAAAACCAAATACACCAACCCAAATTGAAGGTACTACTACGGATTATCAATCAAACAGAGGAAAATCATACTAAAATCAATCAAACCAAAACGGAACATGCATTCAGTAATTTCAAGCAAAATCAAGGCATAACGGGTTATTTGAAAAGGGAAAGAAGAACACTGGATTCACTACACTTAATAGAAGAAAAATAAAAACAAAAGGTAAAATAAACAAACAAGCTAAGAAAACTTACCAATTAAACTTTGACCTAGACTGACCTCCGATTTGAGTCTAGAAATAATGTTAATCTTTTGCCCTTTGCCAAGGGCAAAAGAACGACATTAATTCGTGGCTAAATTGATCTCTGAACTTGTGAAGACATGAAATTGACTCTGGTTCTTAGGACCCAGGTTTTGGGTTTCCACGGTTAAACTAATTTCAAAATTAGAGGGCTTTTAGAGTTATTCTAAGGAAACCAACATGGTATTTGGCATGGGGAAGGTACTGGTAGTCATTTGGTATCGATTTGGTGAGAAAAAGGGTTGGATCCGCCGTACACGGCAACAGAGCCGATGTTCCTGGCTTTTTTTCGAGAGGCTGGGGTGGGATTCGAAGGGTGGATCAATGGTGTTATTTTGCTTAGGATTGGACGATCACTGCCGACGGAGGCGATTTCCGGCCGGCGACATAGGGCGGAGGGAGGCGACGTTAGGGTTCTCTAATCGTGGGTTGAGAGAAGGCACCTGAGGGGGTTCTGAGGGGTGGGGTAGGTTGTTTGGACATTTGTATATCAAAGGATCCTTAGTTATTGACCGTCCGATTAAAATAAATTGATGGCTCTGATTACTTGGTCCAAAACGATGTCGTTTGGTTGGGGCGGGGGACTGGACCGGGTTAGGGTGGGTTTGGGCCAAGTGAGGGGTGTTTAGGGCTGGTTTAAAATGGCCCAATTGGCCTTTTTCTATTTGTCAAAATTTCAGATTTTTCTTCACTTTCTTTTCATTTATCCTTTTGTTTTCATTCACAAAAATTACTAAAACTCATAAAATAATGACAAAATCCCAATTTTACCTATAAAATGCAACCCAATCCTATATAATTATTTTATCAAAACAAAATTAAAAGAGAAAATTACCTAAAAATTCAAAAATTAAAACCAAAAGAGCAAATTGATCCTATTTTGTTTTTTCCTTTTTATAAAATGATGATTGCTAATTAATGCTTGAAAATATAAAATCGACTTCTAACTGCATATGCAACATATTTTGTATTTTTTTATTAAGTAAAATACACAAACAATATGCAAACAACTAACGAAAAATTCCATTAAATCCACAAAATTACAAACAAATAACATATGTTTTTTGAATTTATAGGAGTAATTCATGTAGCGCAAAAATCATATGTTCACAGCTGTCCCTCTTTGCCCGGAAACACGAAGAGTTTTCGTGCAAAGACCAGTGAGCAGACACGAGATATTTTGCCCGTTTGAATACTCCGTGAGAAGCATTTTGAAATTCTTGACCGCTCCTTGCTTCAAAGGTTGCCTACATATCCTCGACTAAAGAGGAATCGGGTCAGTGTAGCTCAGGATTGTTTGGTAGCTGGGACTACTCAAGCTATGATCTCACTGTTTATGCTGATGCTGCTACCACTTGCTAGATCTTCTTATTACACCTGATATAATATAAAAGAAGCTAGACCAAACTATGAACTATGGATTACGAAATAAAATATCTATGCCTTCAAACTTGCTCTTGATCTTTGTTGCCATGTTGCTTTGTGTATCTTCTGAGAAACTTCTTGTTGACTTGCTGTACTTCCTACTGTGAATCTTCTTGTTTCCTTATTGCTATGTTCCTTCCTTTCCAAGTTGACGCTTGGTTGTTGGATTTGAATTGTATTCCATTGTTCTCCAAGTGGGCGCCTGATTACCAAAACTTGAAAATTGGAAAGTATTCCCTTCAGGTAGGAACCTAACTACCAAAACTTGCAACTTGAAAAGTATTCCTTGTTCTCTGGGCAGATGCCTGATTATCAAAACTTTGAAAACTTGAAAAATATTCCCTTGTTCTCCAAGTGGGCGCCTGATTACCAAAACTTGCAATTTGAAAAATATTCCCTTGTTCTCCATGTGGGCACCTGATTACCAAAACTTGCAATTTAAAAACTATTCCCTTGTTCTCCAGGTAGACGCCTGATTACAAGAACATGAAAACTTGAAAAATATTCCCTTGTTCTCCAGGTGGGCGCCCGATGACCAAAATTTGCAGCTTGAGAAGTATTCCCAAGTTCTCCAGTTGGGCGATTGATTACCAAATCTTGCAGCTTGAAAAGTATTCTCTCATTCTCTAGGTGGGCTCCTGATTACCCAAACTTGAAGCTTGAAAAGTTTTCCATTGTTATCCAGGCGGGCGCCTGATTACCAAAACTTGAAAACTTGAAAATATTTCCTTGTTCTCCAGGTGCACGTCTGATTACCAAACTTGCAATTTGAAAATTGTTCCCTTGTTCTCCAGGTGGACACCTGATTACCAAAACTTGCAACTTGAAAAGTATTCTCTTGTTCTCCAGGTGGGCACCTAATTATCAAAACTTGAAAACTTGAAAATTATTCCCTTGTTCTCTAGGTGGGCGCCTGATTACCAAGACTTGCAATTTGAAAAGTATTCTCGTGTTCTCAAGGTGGGCGCCTGATTACCAAAACTTGCAACTTGGAAAGTATTCCCTTGTTCTCCAGGTGGGCGCCTGATTACCAAAACTTTAAACTTGAAAAGTATTCCCTTGTTCTCCAGGTGGACGCCTGATTACCAAAACTTGAAAACTTGAAAAATATTCCCTTTTTATCCAGGTGAACGCTTTCTTACCAAAACGTGAAACTTGAAAAATATTCACTTGCTCTCTAGGTGGGCGCCTGATTACAAAAACTTGAAACTCTAAAAGTATTCCCCATTTCTATAGGTGGGCGCCTGATTACCAAAACTTGAATCTTGAAAAATATTCCCTTGTTCTGTTGCCTGTGTTCCTAGTTGCAACAAAACAAACAAAACAAAAAATTCTTTCTACCCCAGTCTGGTGCTGGCGCATCTGTGAGTGTTAGTCAAATCCCATCGCCAGATATCTCTAAAGTTTAAAGCTAAATACCATTATCCATAAGGGTCCTGACAATTCTTAACTAATGACAACTTAATATTAGGCTACGTTCTCCAAAGGTATTATTTCCACTATGTCTTGTTATCTGAGTCATATTCATGGGGGATCTACTGGGGACTGGTAATTAAAGATATATCCTATTATCCAAGCGAGTGTTGACAACTCTTTATTAGATGACAAAATGTCTGCTGGGTATTAGTATTAAGATCTTCGTCCCATTATACAGGAGGGTCCGGACAACTTTTACACTTAAATCATATTATGCATGCGGGTCCTGATGACTCTTGTTGGGGAAATATTTGTGGTTATTTGAGCTTTAAACTTGGTCCCATTTTCCTGGAGAGTCCTGGTAACTCTTAACTGAATCCTATTTCACCATGCAATTCACTTCATGCTCTTTTCTATTCATGATTATCTCCAACATTTAAATAAGTCCCATTTTCACAAGGGACCTGAAGGTTCCAGATTAAATGCCAATTTGAACTTTTGGTTGTATCTGTCGGGGAACGCTAGTTACAGTTATGTCCCATTGTTCAGGAGGGTGCTGACGACTCATATTGGGGAAAATATTTGTTCCAGATTATGTTCCCTATTAATTTTTAAACTGAGTCCCATTTTCTAAGAGGGTCCTGAGGTTCTCAATCATGCCTTCCATGTGCTTGCTTTCTCCTATAGAGTATTTCCCCGGCATCTTCCGGAATTTTCTGTTCATGTTTCAATCAAAGAAATTCTTTTTAGTTTGAAAAAGTGATGGTTAGCTTGCGACATTCTAATGATGACTCGCCTGATTTGCTCGACTGATCATTGAACCCTATGGCTTTACTCTGTTCTCCCATCCTCGTGTTACACTTCTGACCCCTTTTCAAGAATCCTTACATCCTTCCTGAAGTTACTGAGTCGGTTTACTAATGAAAGCTTCATTGATCCTTTCCTTTGCGATTTCAACTTTTGTTGTCTTTGTTATGTTTTGACCGGCATGTGCTTTGACACTTGGGAGCGGGTAGTAAGCTTTGAAATTTCTCTTCTTCTTGCTTAGACAAAATGACTTTGAGGACATATTAGAAGAACGGAGACTCGAAAAAATTGAAATGCAATGACTCTGAATTATTTTGTTTTAGAATAAAAGAATTCCAAATTTGGGGACTACTGAGTGGAAAAGAAAAGAAATGTATCTGTTGAGGAACAGCTGGTTTCCATGATCATCACATGCACTTCGGCTTAGTTAACTCAGTCTGCCCAAACAATCACTTTTATGGTGTATGCTTTGTTGTTGCGACCTTCTTCAAACCCACAACCTTCAACCAAAACCTGGCCTTGCTTAACTTGCGGTGTCCTGGATAGATTTATGCCGACAACCCTTTTCCAACTGCTTATTTCTTACCTTGTATTTGCCTTATTGTTCCCGTGAGGGTTTTCACCGATAAGACTCTCTCATTTTTATTTCTCTCAACTCCCGTCACCTTATGGTGCCTGTGAGGCTTTTCAAAAATAAGACTCTCTCATTTTTATTATTTTCCATGCTTGAACTAGTGTGTTGTCCCGGGGTATGAATCACCTTTTCTTGCTTGACTCGACATTTCTTAAAGAATGATCAAAAGGTCTTTTTTGGACCGTAATGCAGGATTTTGGATAAGGTTAAGAAGAAAGGGGTGTTAAAGGCTCAAAATAATTCAAATGGGTTCAAAAATTACAACTTTTGAAATCAAATTTCCTTCCAACAATCACAACTTTTGCCCCAGTTTCTTGCTTGGGGACCTTTGAATTTTTATTTGAATGTGACCGAGCTAGGAGGCTGCCTACGTATCCTTAAAAGGAATCAGGTCAAATGTAGTTCATGCCGATTCTTTGTTTTTGCGGTCTTCTCTTTTCTTCTTTCCTTATTTCGTTTCTTCATTTTTCTTTTGTTATTTTGCTATTTTGTGAGTTTTTCCTTACTCTCTCTTTTCTTGTTTTTTTTTCTCTTTTCCTTTTCCTTTTCTTTTTCTCTTTTTCTTTTATTTTCCTTTTCCTTATTTCTTTTCTTTTCTTTTCTCTTTTTTTTTATTTCTTTTCATTTTTTCTTGGCCCTTTCTTGTACTGACTTTTACACTTGCATTTCCGAATTTTGTTACTAATTCCGAAAGAGGGGTATGAAAGAAAATAATTAAAGCTCAAAAAGGGTTAGCAAAAGGCAAAGTGTTCAGATAGCCGAATAAAATGCCTTTGTCATTTCTATCTCTAGAACATGCCAAGTACAAACAAACATACCAAGTATACACAATGATTTTAACAAAGAAAATCATACATAGTATCTCTTAATTGCATCTAAATTGATGGCCATTTCTACACACTTACCTTCCACATATGTTACATACAACGCACTGTTTGATAACTCTCTTAATACGATGAACGACCCTTGCCAATTTGGGGGCGAATATGTCCTTTGCGCCTGCCTGATGAGGGAGGATATGTTTCAATACCAACTGACCCGCTTCAAACCTTCTTGGATGCACTTTCTTGTTGTATGCTCTGGCCATTCTCTGTTGATACAACTGGCCGTGACATATCGCTGCTAATCGTTTGTCATCAATCAAACTCAATTGCTCCAGACGAGCTTTGACCAATTCCTCATCATTGATTTCTGCCTCGGCGATAATCCGAATGGACGAAATTTCAATTTCAGCGGGGATTACTGCTTCTGTGCCATATACTAACAAGTATGGAGTTTCTCCTACTGAGGTGCGGACAGTAGTGCAATAGCCTAACAGTACAATTGGTAGCTTCTCGTGCCATTGCCTGGACCCTTCCACCATTTTTGGAAGTATCGTCTTTATATTATTAATTGGCTGCCTCAACTGCTCCATTCGCCTTGGGACGGTATGGGGTGGAATTGCGATATTTATTCCTTCTTGTACAATTATTTTTATGCTAGTTCAAATGATCTGACATGCATAGGGACTCTTCGGCCCAGTCTTAAAAATCGGTCTAATTTAGAAGTAATAATTCAATAGATAGAATATGAGGATGAGTCGGAATATGATAAGGAAAGGGCATTGGATGAAATTAGTAAAGAGTTGAGCCATTTTGAGGAAAAGACAAAGCCAAACCTGAGCGATACAGAGGTAGTCAACTTAGGGGACCCAGATAACATTAGAGAAACAAGAATAAGTGTCCATCTCGAGCCACAACTTAGGTGAGAAATAATTGAAGCGCTACTTGAATACAAAGATATTTTGCATGGTCTTACGATGATATCCCAGGGTTGAGCTCTGACTTGGTGGTTCACAAATTTCCTACGGACCCAGCCTGCCCTCCCGTAAAACAAAAGTTGAGGAAGTTTAAAACTGATGTGAGCGTGAAAATCAAAGAGGAAGTTATCAAGAAATTTAAGGCCAAGGTCATCTGAGTCACACGATATCCCACATGGTTAGCCAATGTCGTGCCTGTGCCGAAAAAGGATGGTAAAACTAGGGTATGCGTCAATTATCGTGATCTTAACAAAGCAAGTCTTAAAGACAACTTCCCACTATCAAACATACACGTACTGATTGACAGTTGTTCAAAGCATGAGATTGGGCCCTTCGTATATTGTTACGCAGGCTACCACCAGATTTTGATGGATGAGAAAGACGTGGATAAGACAGCTTTAGTCATGCCACGGGAACGTATTGCTACAGAGTCATTCCATTTGTCTTGTAGAATGCTGGGGCAACCTATATGAGGGCGATGACAACCATCTTCCATGATATGATACATTAGGAGATTGAGGTCTGTGTGGATGATGTAATTATGAAATTGAGGAAGCAATCCGACCATGTCAGAGATTTGAGGAAATTCTTCCAGAGGCTCCACATGTATAATCTCAAACTCAATCCAGCGAAATGCACGTTTGTGGTCCCCTCGGGAAAGTTGCTAGGGTTTATAGTCAGCAACAGAGGCATTGAACTAGATCCATCAAAGATCAAAGAAATACAAGAGTTGCCGCCTCCGAAGAACAAAATATAGGTGATGAGCCTGTTAGGAGATTGAATTACATCAGTTTATTCATTGCTTCGCTCACGACAACCTGCGAGAACATCTTTAAGCTATTGAAAAAGAATGTCATGGTCAAATGGACGGGAGAGTGCCAGGAGGCTTTTGATAAAATAAAGGAATACTTGTCAAACCCACTGGTATTGGTCCCACCAAAACTAGGAAGGCCCTTGATCTTATATTTGACAGTCTTAGACAACTCATTCGGATATGTGCTGGGTCAGCACAATGTCATCGGGAGGAAAGAACATGTTATATTCTACCTCAGCAAGAAGTCTACAGCTTAGAGGTTAAGTATACTCATCTTGAAAGGATGTGATGTGCCCTAAATTGGGTAGCACAAAAGTTGAAACTTTACTTGTCATCGTATGCCACTTACCTCATCTCACGCGTAGACCCGTTGAAATACATCTTCCAGAATACTATGCCCACGGGGATGCTTGCAAAATGGCAAATCTTGCTCACCGAGTTCGACATTGTCTACGTGACCAGGACTGCAACGAAAGCACATGCACTGGCCGAGAACCTGGTAGACGAAGAATATGAACCTTTAAAGACATACTTCCCGGGCAAGGAGGTAATGCATATTGAAGAAACAGAACAGCACGAGAAGCCGGGATAGAAATTATTCTTCGATGGGGCTGCCAACATGAAAGACATAGGGACAAGAGCGATATTCATTTCTGAAATGGGGCACTATTACCCCGTTGCAGCTCAGCTCCACTTTTATTGCACCAACAACATGGAAGAATACGAGGCATGTATTTTGGGTCTGAGGTTAGCTGCAGACACAGGTATCCAGGAAGTCTTGATTTTGGGAGACTCAGATTTGCTAGTACACCAGATTCAAGGAAAGTGGGAAACACAAGATTTGAAACTCATACTGTATCGGGAATGCTTGCACCACCTTTGTCAACGATTTTGGTTAGTAGAGTTCAGGAATATCTCAAGAATTCACAATGAGGTTGCTGACGCTTTGGCCACCTTGGCATCAATGTTACATCATTAGGATAAGGCTTATGTCGATCTGTTGTATATCCAAGTCCATGACCAACATGCTTACTGTAATGTGTTGGAGGAAGAGCTTGATGGTGAGCCTTAGTTTCACAACATCAAAGAATATATCAGGATAGGTGTGTACCTAGTACAGGCCAAAAGTGACCAGAAGAGAACAATCAGTTATCTATCGAGTGGGTTTTTCCTCAGTGGATTAGTGCTATACAAAATAACATCGGATCTTGGGTTGTTAAGGTGCATAGATGCTGGGAAAGCCACAACCATCATGAATGAGGTACATTTAGGAGTCTGTGGACCGCACATGAGCGGATATGTTTTGCCAAAAAAGATTCTCCGGGCAGGATATAATTGGCTCACCATGGAGCGACGTCTCCACCATGGCCTTTAGTTTTCTGGGGCATGGACATTATTGGGCCCATCGAGCCAGCAGCCTCCAACGGACACAGTTTCATCGTGGTTGCTGTTGATTATTTTACCAAGTGGGTTGAAGCTAAAAATTTTAAGGCAGTAGTGACCAAGAAAGCCGTGGTCGACTTTGTGCATTCAAATATCATTTGCTAGTTTGGGATCCTAAAGACACTCATCACTGATAATTCTATTTCGCATCCATATGCTTCTGAAATCGATATTAGAGACCAGATATTAACTTTTGTATATACCCGAAAAAGTTCTTTAAAAGATAAAATTGCCTTTTAAAGGCCAAAACAATTCTCATCCCTATAAGTACATTTTAAGGACCATATTTAGAACTTGTTGCTAAATGATGGTCCCTAATAAGGCTTTTTCTTGTAGTGTTGGAACCTTCAAATCCTGAGGTCATTTTTTAAAAATATTGACCGAAGTCAAACTTGGCATTTTAAGAAAATTTAAAAAATTAAGTGTTCCAATTTCAACCCAAACTCTTACAAATTTCAAACCACCTCCCCGCAAGTCATAAATCAGTAACAAAGACGAAAAGTCTTATTTGAAGGAATGCGGTTCTAGAAAGCAAAACGACTAGACGAATCATTACCTTTTAAAATAATACAATAATTACATGGCAATTCATGTTTGTTCTTCATAAAATATACTTAAAAAACATGCGGTCTTATTAGTAAATGTGTGATACACTCCATCCATGAGTGCAAGATATTTTTCAACTTGATCATAAGATAAATATATATTTGTATTATCACACCTCCTTTTTACATACCTACCCCGAAGGGTAAGGCATAAGGGAGTTTTTCCACTTTAAGTGACATTATTCGAATGAGATTATTTATTTATCAGAGTCGCCACTTGGGATAGGTTTGTCTTTTGGTGTCCCAAGTCACCATTTACCTTGAATCCCAAATCGAGAAAAGTTTTGACTTTCCAAATGAAGTGTGCTAACCAGAAATTCTTGAGTAAGAAATTATGTTAACCTGAGGGAAGGTGTTAGGCCCCCTCAGATTCTGTGATTCTAGCACGGTCGCTTAAACTATTATAAATGGCCTAATATCTGATTTTAAAACATGTCATCCAATTGTACCATTTTAAAATATTTACCGCATTTAATTAATTTTCAGGAAATTGAACGTCATTTAAAACATGTTTTTGGATCACGTCACATGAAATGCACCTAGATCTATGAGACATTTTATTCAACGTTTTGGGATTTAGATTTGGGTCGCATGAAATGTACACACGAATTTAAGGAAGTAGATTTATTAAAGAATGCGCCTAAAGCGACTAACGCATTGTTACTTTGCGGGAGGCCATGAAAATTTGCTAAATGGCACGTCCCAATTTCTAAATGTTTAAAACAAGCATTTGAAGAGGGCCACACAATTTATAGGTTTTATTTGGCGGGGCGCATCTCGATTTATTTTAAAGGCCATCCTAAACAAACTACTATTCTCTATTAGGGATTGCCTCTAAAAGGAATTAATAATTTGATAATATTAAAAATTTCCAGAGAATCCCGTCCATAAGATCAAGTCCAAATGCAAACAAAGGAATCTCCATTATTAAAGACTCCCTTAATTCGAATCTGCTACCTATCTTGGGAGGCCTACACTTGCATTACCTATATTTACAACTTTTAAAATGAATTCCGACCCTTAGCTCATTGGGCTTCAAACTTAGCTCATGAATGAGAAATTTCAGTCAAGTTTTGTCGAGAGCTGGCTAACATTGGGCTTCAGTTGTAAAGTTGTTCAATATTTTGGGCCCTTAAGAACATGCGCGTTTATTTCACCTCGCAACTTATTCTAATTAATCAGTCCTTGCAGTAGCAGTATTAAATGAACTAAAACATTTGAAAACAACTACAACTTTACAGCTGAAGCCCAATCAGCTGTAAACCATTTAAAACACTGAAACAATTAAGAATCCTAGAGCTAAACATTTGAATCATTTACAACTTTAAAACTAAAACATTTGAACTATTAAAACCATTTAAAACACTGAATCCTTTTCTTTTTCAGAATTGCAAAATAACTGGAATTAACCATGATCGTAGTATAGAGTGACTAGGGTGTTCTAGAACAACATAATACTTAACCAAAATCAGCATAATCAGTAGTAGCACCCGACCATTCCCAAATTTACATGCACAAAATGCCCACATGTTCAGAATTACATACACATAGATAAACTAATAAACCTCATATTCTTAGCAAAATACAAAACCGAAGGGAAAATGTGAACTCATAAAATACACAATAGATATCAACTAATCTAGATGCCATTACACATTATTGACTTTCAAAAATGCTAAGTATGTAACTGACATTGGAAATTTAAGGAATAGAATTTGCATTCATGAAATTTTAAGTAGTTACAAACTCCATGCTTGCACTTGATCTCCTAAAGCTTCAAAGAGTACCTGGAATAACGGAACAAATGGAGTGAAGTTCGGCAAGTTAAAAATAGCAGTCGCAGCAACAAGACATGAATAAACGGCAACGATCACCCAGAAATAAACAAAGTAAAATGGATTTATTATGATTTCAAGCTAGCAACAAGGTTAAACAACATCTAGCAACCAAATCAGACCAAGATAAACCCAAGCACTTGAATGCCAAAGCAAATTCAACCCATTTTTACCCCTTTAGATGTTCAGGAAGCAATTGTAGAGTGGATACTCAGAAGGTTTTTCGAATTGTAATAGAATAGTGAAATTTTATAATTTTGAGCTCTTTTAATTCATGATTTCTAATTCTTAGAGCATATGTACTCCTGAAAAATGATCTCCCCCCTTATATATGCAAAGATTAGGGCAACCTTCAGATCTCACTTTACACCCTAGGTCCTTCTTTTATTTTCTGATTTTAACTAATTAGTCCCTAAGTTATTGACTTGTTACTCAAGTTAGACTATCTGAATCTTAAATTTCAAATTGAAACCTCATCTAGAAGGTTCTAGTGGGTTCCAAATTAGTTACTGCAGGATTCTTTAGTTAAAATACCTATACTGCCCCTAAACTAGGTCTGAATTACTAGCCTAGGCTAAACCAATCCAATTCGAACTAAACCAGACCTTTTAACTTGGTCAATGATGACCATGGTTAACTACTAAAGGCGTGGAAGTATTCAACAAAAATTGAACAACATTTTAATTAACAAAAGTTTCCAAAAATCAAACTAAACCTGATTTAAGCATGAATTAATTCCTAACATTTCAACTAACCTCTTTAAGCTTCGAATTAATTAACAACAGACTTAGAATTAACTGAGGAATCCAACAGAGATAACTCAATGCCAATCGAACCCAACACTTAACACAGAATCAATATGAAAAGAAAAGAAAAATCTAAGTCATTGGCAAAAAAAATCAAGGAGCATGCAGATATACTAGCCGAGTCACCTAACTAAGCTAATCAACAATAAAAATTAAGACTTAAAGCCTATCTTAACTAAATACTGCCTACGAGTGGATAAAAAGAGAACAAAGTTTGAACAAATTTTAACAAACAAGGAATAAAGGAAAATAGGAAGACTCACTTGTGCATGGTTGAATAAGGCTGGACCCCTATTCGAGGCTCAGAATGATATTAAATGTTTGTTTTTCACCAAGGACAAACAAAAACATTATTTTGTGACTCGAATCAAATTTTGGACTCAAGAAGTTGGAAAACAATTGAACCCCTTCAACATTCTAGGGTTCTGCTGCTCTTTGATTTAAAATTCGAGAAGCTTTGGTGAGATTTAGAGGAAACTAGTTGGCAGTTCAGGAAGAAGGAGGTGAGGAGATTCTAGGGTGTTCTTTTGAGATCGTTTGGCGTTGGCACTGCCGCACACGGTGGAGCAGTCACCGCTTCAAACAAATATTTGACGAGTTCGGCTAATATTTGAGGGACAAGGTACTAGGGTTTTTAGGTGGTGGGGGGTGTTTGAAACTGTTATATACGAAAAAGACCCTAGCTTAATTTGCATTGGATCAAAAGGAATGGACGGTCCTGATTAAGGGTGGCCAAACGATGTCGTTTTGGGTTAATGGGGGACTGGACTGGGTTAGGGGAGGGGTTGGATCAGATTTGAAGTGGGTTTGGGCTGAGATTTTTATTAAAATTGGCTCAAATTGTGTCTTTTTAATAAGACCACACCTCTTTTCATTTTCCTTCCTTTTATTTTTATTATTTATTTATTTTTTCTTCCTTTTCATATTTTATTTCGATATACACGAAATAAAAATAAACAAAGACCTGATTTTAATTCTAGAATTAAATTAATTAATTTCAAAATTAACTAAATCCTAATTTAAAGGAAATAATGGAAAACGTCAAATAATTAAAAGTGAAAAAATGCAAAAGAATTAATTTTGGTTATTTTCTTCCGTTTTTTGTAATGTCAACTAATTAATGAACCTAAGATATTAAAAGCTGTATCCTAAATGCAAATGTGCTACTTTGTATTTTTTTTATGAATTATATCGATTAAAACACACTCAAAATACAAACAAACACACAATTATGCAATTAAATTCTAAAAGTCACATAATTAAAGAAAATTCCTAATTTTAAGAATTCTGTAGGAATAATTTAAGCCAGGCAAATATCACGTGTTCATAGTTGTCCCTCTTTGTTCGGAGACACGAAGGATTTTTCAGGCAAGGATAAATGATCAATCATGAGAAATTTTTGCCTGCTTGACACTCAATGAGAAGAATTTTGAAAAGCTTGACCGCACCATGCTTCAGAGATTGCTTATATATCCTCGGCTAAAGAGGAATCAGGTCAGTGTAGTTCAGGAGTGTTTGGTAGCTGGGACTACCGAAGATGTGCTTTCACTGCTGCTGCTACTGCCTGTTGACCTCCTTATTACACCAAAAGGAAATTCAAAAGCTAAGCAAGCTATGCCTATCAACTATAATTTACACGATTCCTATCTATAATCTTGTGGAGCTTGATCTTGAGTCTTAGATGCTTTTGATGTGGACTCCAATCTGAATCTTGATTCTCGCACGCTGTAGGTGTTGGATCTTTCTTCAACATTGGACCGGAGTGAGACCGACAGAGCTTGTCATTTCAATCAAATTTTGATCAGCTCACATCCATGTTCCGTTCAGCATTTGAATTCACTTCTTTTGTTCTTTTTCTTCTTTCCTTTATTTTGGATTAAGACTCATCCTTTTAGTTCCCTCGGAACCTGTGCTTCGAGGTCAAACCTGCTCAAATAACAAACAAACTAACGAAATTACTGCACCAATTTTGCATTAGGAAAATTTCGTGAGTTATTTGTGACAAAAATTTGAACTTTTATTTTTTTCATTCTCAACAATTGTATTTGTCTATGATAGGATAAATTGGGGCAAACTCAAGTCAAGGATAGGAACCCTATTGTTGGCTAAAAGGGATAAACGCAACTCAGGGATTGAAGCCCTAATGTTGGCTAAAGGGAAAATACTCAACTCAGGGATTGGAGCCTTAATGTTGGTTAAAGGAAAAATACTCAACTAAGGGATTGGAGCCCAAATGTTGGCCAAGGAAAAATGCTCAGCACAGGGATTGGAGCCCCAATGTTGGCTAAAGGAAAAGTTCTCAACTCAGGGATTGGAGCCGTAATGTTAGCTAAAGGCGACTAGGGAATGGAGGCCCTATGCCTGACAGGCGCAACTCAAGGATTGGAGCCCTAATGTTGGCTAAGGAAAAACGCTCAACTGGGGGATTGGAGCCCTAATGTTTTCTAAAGGAAAAAATGCTCAACTAAGGGATTAGAGCCCTAACCTTGGCTAAAGGCGACTAGGGAATGGAGGCCCTATCTCTAAAAGGTGCAACTAAGGGATTGGAGCCCTAATGTTAGCTAAGAGGAAAACGGTCAACTCAAGGATTGTAGCCCCAATGTTGGCTAAAGGAAAAATGCTCAACTCAGGGATTGGAGCCCTAATGTTGGCTAAAGGAAAAACGCTCAACTCAGGGATTGAAGCCCTAATGTTGGCTAAAGGCGACTACTGGAATGGAGGCCCTATGTCTAAAAGGCGCAACTCAGGGATTGGAGCCCTAATGTTGGCTAAAACAAAAATTCTCAACTCAGGGATAGAGCCCTAATGTTGGCAAAAGGAGAAACGCGCAACTCACGGATTGGAGCCCTAATGTTGGCTAAAAAAAAACTCTCAATTCCGGGATTGGAGTCCTAGTATTGGCTAAAGGCGACTAGGGAATGGAGGCCCTATGTCTAAAAGGCACAACCCAGGGATTGGAGACCTAATGTTGTCTAAAAGCAAAACGCTCAACTCACGGATTGGAGCCCTAATGTTGGCTAAAGGAAAAAACGCGCAACTCAAGGAGTGGAGCCCTAATGTTGGATAAAGGAAAAATTCTCAACTCAAGGATTACAGTCCTAATGTTAATAAAGGGGACTAGGGAATGGAGGCCCTATGCCTAAAAGGCACAACTCAGGGATTGGAGCCCTAATGTTGGCTAAGAAAAAATGCTCAACTCGGGTATTGGAGCCCTAATGTTGGCTAATGGAAAAATGTTCACCATAGGGATTGGAGCCCAAATGTTGACTAAAGGAAAAATGCTCAACTCATGGATTAGAGCCCTAATGTTAGCTAAAGGTTGGCATTGGGAATTTTAAACTATCCTCTTTTGGGATTTTCCTCTTTTGTTATCTTCTTTCTCTCTTTTTATTTTGATAAGATGCAGGAAAGAACTTGGAGGAAACTTCCCTTTTACATTGATTATTTTCTAAGAAGTTGTTTCAGCACTTGTGCGTTTTCCTTTTGACTGCACCTGCTTTTTGCACGGTTGCTCGTATCGCACGTGTTTCAATTTTCAACAAAGAATAATTATTAGTTTGAAACGGTGGTTGGTTCTATGGCCTTGATTTCTTGATCTCGATCCAACTTCTGTTGAGAGCCTCTGGTGCTTGTTGGTTTTGTAGATCATCTTCTCTTTCGAGCCAAGGGCGTCAACCTTTAGGATTTCATGACAACTCGCCCGCATAGAGCTCCGGCTTTTCACTTTATTCTACTCTTAGGACATTTGTCTCTGGACATTATTTCTTTTTCCATATCTTTGCTTCGAAAGCATCAACCATAATGGCCATCCGGGATTGGCTTAATGCACCCGCTGAGGCTGGGTACCTTTGTTTATCTCTCGCTCGGCAGGGCCCTGTAAACCAGTCCTGCTACCTTTTCTTTGTAATAGTTTTGGAATCATAGTTAGATCGAAAGGGATTCAAGGAAAAAGTAAACAGAGAGCAAGATGATGAATTTAAATAGATGTGTCTATTTCGGGAAAAAATAAGGACTTATCTGGGGATGCATGCAAGCTTCAAATGGACATGACATGCGTCTTAGACTGGACGCCCGACCTGCACAAACTTTCTAAACTTCTTGTAAGCTCATTGACCCATGTTTCAAAACCAGGGAACCTTGCCAAAACTCTTTCAGTTATGGCAGGTGTCTTCTTTTCGGCCGATGGCACCCTTTGCGGATTTTTGCCAATCAACCTCTCTCATTTCTCTTCTCATCGTCGCCCGATAGTGCTCTTTATGAGTTTCCACCAAAGGGACTCTTTTAATTCCAATTTCTCTACTCGCCGTCGCCTTATGGTGCCCGTAGGTTTTTACCAATAAGACTCTCTCATTTTATTTCTCTTAATTTGGACTGCATCAGGTTCCAACAATGATGTTTTTCAACTCCCACGCCTTTGCCAATTGATCGGAAGGACTTGGACAAGGTTTTTGGGTAAAACAATTCTAGACGGAATTATAACTTTGGAACCATTTCGGTGGGTTCATGGCTGAGCCATTATATCATCTGCACCCCAGTTTCACTTTTTCTAGGAATTGGAATTTTTATTTTGATGTGACTGAACCCCAGAAAGAGGCCGCCTATGTATCCTTTCAGAATCAAGTTAGACGTAGTTTAGACAATATTACCTAAGCTATTTTTCATCATCTCTTTTTTTTCTTCTTTTTTTTCTCTTTTGTCTCCCTTTTTTTTCTTCTTTCTTTTTGAAAATAACATGTTCGGGTTCCATAGAGGGTCGTCAAAGAAGAGCAACTGGCTCAAATGGGTTTACAAAAAATGGTTGATAGTGTTTGGGTGGAATGAGAGCTTTCTTCATCTCAACTAGACTGAACATTGCTACAGGGAGCCTAGACATAGTACCTTTTTACTATGTCTGCATTCACGACTGCTTCGGGATCATCTCGTTCGATGTTGCCCAGATACAATGCTCTTTTCGGCAATATCTTTCTGATGATGTACGGGGCTTTCCAATTAGGAGCAATTTTTCCTGTTGCTTCCTGATAATGAGGAAGAATGCGCCTTAAAACAAGTTGTCCCACCTAAAAATTCCTAGGACATACTTTATTTTTATAAGCGCGGGCCATTCTTTATTGGTACAACTGCTCGTGGCAAACTGCAACCATTTGTTTTTTATCAATTAAAGTCAGTTGTTCTAGACGAGTCTTGACCCACTCGGTGTCTTCAATCTCAACTTCAACGATGATCCGGAGAGATGAGATTTCCACCTCCGCAGGTATTACTGCCTCAGTTCCGTTGACAAAAAGGTAGGGGGTTGCTCCTATTGATGTGTGCACTATTGTTCGATACCCTAATAGTGCGAAAGGTAACTTTTCATGCCATTTCTTGGAGCTTTGAATCATCTGTCTCGAAATCTTCTTTATGTTTTTGTTTGCTGCTTCAATAGCACCATTGGCTTTGGGCCAGTAGGGTGTAGAGTTCCGATGTGCTATTTTGAATTGTTCGCATATCTCTCCCATCAATCGGCTGTTCAAATTTGCAGCATTATCCGTGATGATAGTTGCTGGGTTGCCAAAACAGCAAATGAGATTGGAGTGCACAAAATCCACCACGGCTTTCTTAGTAACCAATTTAAGAGTGATGGCTTCAACCCATTTTGTGAAGTAATCAATGGAAAACAGTATGAATCTGTGCCCATTTGAGGCTTTTGGCTCGATCGGCTCAATAACCTCCATTCCCCAAGCTACGAGCGACGAAGGTGCTAACATGGGATGCAGTTCTGAGGGAGGTTCATTAATCAAATCACTGTGCACCTAACATTGATGGCTTTTCCGAACAAAGCTTAAACAATCCTTTTCCATGGTTATCCAATAATAGCCTGCTCGGATGATTTTCTTTACTAGAACATACATGTTCATGTGTGGTCCACAAACTCCTGCGTGTACTTCATGCATGATTCGTTTAGCCTCTTTAGCGTCAACATATCTTAAAAAATTAAGGTTCGGGGTCCTTTTGTATAAAACCTCACCGCTTAAAAACAAACCACTCGCTTGTCGTCTGATAGTTCTCTTTTGGTCCCCAGTGACTTGCTCAGGATATTCTTGGTTTTTTAGAAACATCTTGATATCATGGAACCATGGGTAGATGTTTGGTTCTGCCTCACCTGTATTACAGTACCCATGCTTTTCCCTGATTTGGATTTCCAAAAGATCGATGTGGGCATTTCCTGGGTATGGCAACATCGAGGCCAAAGTGGCAAGTGTCAACTAGCTCATTGTGACAGTGAGGGATGTAACGAACTCTATCATCTTGAACTGCCTACTAAGATCTTCCACATGTTGCCGGTAAGGGATAAGTTTGACATCTCGAGTGTCCCACTCTCCTTGGGCTTGCCGGATGATTAAATATGAATCCCTCATAATTAACAACTCTTCGACATTTTGGCCAACTACCATGTTCATACCCATGATACGAGCTTCATACTCGGTTGTATTGTTCGTGTAGATGAACCGAAGTCGAGAGGTGGCTGGATAGTGCTGACTAGTAGGTGAAATTAAATCTGCCCCAATTCCCACACCCTTTGCATTGACCGCTCCCTCAAATAACAATTTCAAGGCAGCGGTATCATTAGATATTGCCTCCACTGAGTTCACCTCTTCGTCTGGGAAATAAGTGTTCAGGTATTTGTACTCATAATCAACAAGGTTTTCCGCTAAATGGTCCGCTAAGTCCTGGGCCTTCATTGTTGTACGAGTGACATTGACTATATCAAACTCAGTGAGCAAGATCTGCCATTTTGGTAACCTCCTTGTGGGCATTGGATTTTGAAATATGTACTTCAGAGAATGTAACCTGGTTATGAGGTAGGTGGTGCAGGCCTGTTGGCAATGTCTCAATTTCTGAGCAACCCAAGTTAGAGCGCAACAAGTTCTTTCCAGCAAAGTGTACTGGGCCTCATAGCTGGTGAATTTTTTACTCAGGTAGAATATTCTCTAATCTTTCTTTCCAGTGATGTTGTATTGCCCCAGAATGCAACCGAAGGAACTTTCCAAGATGGTCACGTACAGAAACAGTGGCCTCCCTAGCTCAGGTGGAATCAAAACCGGTGGGTTGGACAAGTAGTCTTTAATCTTATCGAAAGCCTTTTGACAGTCATCCGTTCATTTGAACGTTGCATCTTTCTTTAGAAAATTGAATATGGGCTCACATGTGGAAGTCAGCTGAGCGATGAACTGGCTAATATAATTCAATCTTCCCAACAAATTCATTACGTCTTTTTTGGTCTTCGGAGGAGGTAAATCTCAAATAGACTTTATCTTAGTCGAATCTAACTCAATAACTCTCTGGCTGACTATGAATCCTAGAAGTTTGCCTGATGGGAACCCCAACGCACATTTGGTTGGGTCAATGTTCAAATCATATATGCGCGGCCGTTCGAAGAACTTCCTTAGATCCCGCACATGGTCATCTTGAGTTTTGAACTTGATGATCACATTGTCCACATACACCTCTATTTCCTGATGCATCATATCATGGAAGATGGTAGTCATGGCTCTCATATAGGTTGCCTTAACGTTCTTCAGCCCAAAAGGCATGACCATGTAGCATTAGTTTCCCCAAGGTGTGGTAAAGGCGGTTTTCTTTGTGTTCTCATCCATCAACACCTGGTGATATCTGGCGTAACCGTCCATGAAAGACTGTATCTCATGGTTGTCGCAGTTATCAACAAAGATGTGGATATTGGGCAAGGGGAAGTTGTCTTTGGGACTCGCCTTGTTCAAATCTCTATAGTCAACACATACTCGGGTTTTTGCATCCTTCTTTGGCATAGGAACTACATTGGCTAGCCATGTGGTGTACCGGACCACTCGAATCACTCCTTCTCCCAACTGTTTCAAGATCTCTTCTTTGATTTTATCACTGACCTAAGTTTGAAATTTTCTCTATTTTTATTGGACCGGGGGCCACTCAAGATAAGTTGGCAATTTGTGCACTACCAGATCAACGCTCAGTCCTGGCATATCGTCATACGACCAGGAAAACACATCCTTAAGCTCAAATAGAAGTTGGATTATGGCATCCCGTATTTTCTCATCTGTATGGATGCTTATCTTGGTTTCTCGGATTTCCTCAGAGGTTCCCAAGTTAATCGGCTCATTATCATTCAAGTTTGGCTTAGGTTTATTCTCAAATTGTTTTAATTCTCGATTTATTTCCCTAAAAGACTCTTCTTCATCATATTCCGGTTCTTGGTTCATTATTTTGCAATTAGACAGCGTGTTTGGATCTGTACATGAAGTCCTCAAGCATGTCATGTTATTGAAAGCCGCATTATTAGAACTGAAAAGAAGAAATGAAAGAGAAAAACAACAAAATCAGAAGGAATTAAGAAGAATGAATAATGAAATATTAATTTCATTTCTTGGAATTTGAATATAACAGGGTTTCATTTGGAAATTTAAAGACAAAAACTGAAGAAAGCATCCAAGTTACACTCTGGAATAACTTGGGATGCAGAAAAAGTAGCAGGACAAGTCTGCCGGGACTCCCGCCTGATCGGAAAAGTTATGGTCTTCCAATTTTTGAGGTTTGTGCTTGGTCCCATGTATAGCACCCCCAGCGGTGCTTGTGCCCTCTCCCGGCTGAACTATGCGAGTTTCATATAGCATCTCTCTCATCGCCCCACATATTTCTTCAATTTCTTCGGCCGTGAAGTCCTCATTCTCCTATTCTTCACTGTACTTTGGTTTGACAAAGGTTTCATAAAAATGTGGCAACGTGTGACGTAGAACCCACCCATTATGTTGTCTGTCTTTTGCCCATTTCCTATCATCCGGCGTCGAGTAGAAGCCTAACCTGAAGAACTTCTCAGCGGTAAGCAAGGTAATTGGCTCAGCCACCCCTTGCATAGACTTTCCAAACACTTTTTCTTGGCTTATACCCATGTCGTATCATCTCTTTGGCCACCATAATGGATGCATTGGAAAGGAAGGGTTAAAGGCAGGGTTTTCTCTCTTCATACTGGTCGGCTACCACAACTTCAAAGGCTTGATACACTATATGCTCACTTCCTTCTCTCGCTTCAAGACATAGGACAGATTGGTCCCAATAGATTGATTTTTCATCTTCTCCATGGCCTACGATCTCCTGATCTTCATGCTACAATTTCACCATTTGATGGAGAGTGGAGGGTACAAGTCCTTCTGTATGGATCCAAGGCCTCCCTAGAAGGAAGTTGTAATATGTGTCCATATCCAGCACTTGGAAGGTTACCTCAAAGTCCACCGGAAAAATGGTCAGAATCAGGCATTTAACCAATTGTGTCCCTCTTAATACCGTCGAAAGCTCGCACAGACATTGTTGCGACGCATCATTCCAATCCCAATTTCCATCCACTAATGTGTAGAGAGTGGCCAAATGTCTACCTCAGAACCTCCATCTACCATGACTCTCTTCACATAGTATATCTTGCATTTCATAGTTAAGTTCAAAGATTTGTTGTGAGCAGCCCCTTCCAGGGATAAGTCATTTTTGTTGAATGAAATTCGATTTATAGAAAAAAATCTTTCCGCCATTCTTTCTAACAATTGCACTAAAGTTTCAGCTGGCACACAGGTTTCATTCAGGGTCTTCATTAAAACCTTCTGATGTTCAGGAGATTTCATAAGCAAATATAGCAAGGACACTTGTTCAGGATACTTTCGCAGTTGATCGACCACTTCATAGTCTGTCATCTCCATTTTCTGAAAGAAAGCTTATGCCTCTTCAAGACTTAGAGGCTTCTTAGACGAGAAACGTTTTCTAGTGGCATTGTTTACTTCTTCCGCATTAGAATACTTCTCAACGGGATGGTTTTCTTGAAGCTCCCCTGAGATCTCTTTTCCTTTGTACATAACCATTTTTTATGATAATTTCACGGTACTGCAGTAGGATCTGTCATAGGCTGCTATGGCGCGCATCCAATAACCACGGGCTCATTCGGCCTTAATGGCTTAATTGTCCCCCGTACCAAATAAGCCCCCTTGGGTATGTACATTTGGGTTGCCTTCTTCAGTTCAAGCCTCTTTGGAGGGCTCAAAGTCTACTACTTCTCTTTTCGGCCACGTGGGACATAAAGAATCCCATCTTTGGGAGGCATCACCTTTGTGCCTGTTTCAACTTTCTTTTCTGGTTCTGTCCTAGTGACTTTGTTCTTCTTTTCCTCTTTATCTTGCTTTAGAGTGTTTTTTTTTTGCTTTTTCTCTACATCTACGATGGTAATCATGGCTTTTAGTGCCGGATCAAATTCTTTATCTCCACAAATCATCCCAATTGTTCGCCCGTTGTTATGGGCTTGCAATGGATTATTGGTCACGTTGGGGACATACTCTTCCCTTAGCACTATTTTGCCTTACTCTATCAGATTTTCCACTGCTCTTTTCAGGTCTAACAATCATCTATCATGCTCCTCTGCTCCTGACTAATAGGCACATCTGACACCGGCTCTGTAAACGGGCGATGCTGAGTTTTGCCTCATTTAGGGAACTGGTTGCAACAGCCCCATTTGGACAAGTTTTGGAAATAGATTGGAGTAATACTCCCCAATTGGAGTAAAGGTTTGCCTCATGGGTGGCTCACGAGGAGGAAAATTATTCTGAAGAGGATGGGGATAATAGTGATTTTGTGGAGAAGGTTGATTTCTTAAATATGGGGCTTGGTTTTTGTTGGCATGTTGCTGCGATCGTACAAAAGGTTGAGCATTCATGACCGCATACGGTTGAGGAGCATATTCCACGATGTCTCCTTGCACCTGGCGCCGCCATGGCTGTTTCTTCTTTCTTCTTATTTTTTGCCATTCCTCCGGACCCGCCTTGGATGTCTTGGGAGGTTGCTCTAATAGCTGATTAGCTCAAAATTCTGCCAGTTTTTAGTCCATTCTCTACCATCTCACCTATTTAAATAGCCTCTGCGAATATCTTTCCCATAGCTGACATCATATTCTTGAAATAATCAGCCTACTGAGCCAGAAGAAATACAGTGACTATTTCCACTTCATCCATTGGAGGTTTTACCCTCGACGCTTGTTCACACCATTTTATCGCATAATCACAAACACTTTCTGAGGGCTTCTTCTTTAGATTTTCCAGCGAGTTCTGGTCTAGAGAAATATAAATATTGTATTGGAACTGTCAAATGAAGTCTCTTGCAAATCATCCGTGATGTGCCACCGAGAAATATCCTGATCCATGTACTATTCGGAGGCGATACCCACCAAACTTTCCCCAATGTAAGACATAAGCAATTCTTCTTTTCCTCCAGCTCCGCCCAATTGATTCCAGTATTTCTTAAGATGGGAAATAGGGTCACCATGCCCATCATAATTTTTGAACTTCGAAGTTTTGAATCCCATAGGCAAATGCATGTGAGGGACCATGCACAAATCAGTATATGACACACTTTTCTGTCCACTTAGCCCTTGCATGTTTTTTGAGGATTTGCTCCAGGATTCTTATCTTCTTTGCCATTTCGTCATGTTTCGGAGGTTTTGGATTCCTTTCATGTCCCGTTGTGAACTCAAATGAATGTGGCTGCAAATAACTATAGGTGGGATACTGAAGAGGCTCCATTTGGGGAGTACGTGTTTGGAATGGGAAGGTTGAAGGATCAAAGGAGGGCCTTGGCTATGTAGGTTGTGTTATAGCTACACATGGTAGAGCTGTTAAGATGTTTGGGACTGCATTGGACATAGACATCTGGGGGCGAACATCCGAAGGTGTTCCCGCAAAATGATCTGAGATGGTTGGGTGTTCTAATGGGATTCTGGGATGACTTATTGGGATAGTGGACGTTCCTCCCATTCTTGACACAAGCTCGGGAAATCAAGGAATTGCACTAGGTGGCTCTTTTCTATTTGACCAAGCATCCCACATCTCCATCATGAGAAGACGCAATAGCCGGTTTTCCTCGGCGGTTGCTGACTTTGATGCCGGGATGCCCGAGATTGGGCTTTAATCCGTGATGGGAATTGCTGGAAGAGTGATTTTTGAAGAGATTTTGGTGCTACCCTTTGATATTGTGAAGCAGAGATGTGAAGGAAGTTTACCAAAAACCAACTACAGTTTCTATAGAACCTGGACTGGATATGACATCACCAAACAATTAGTTCGAGACAAATAACAGATAGGTGCACGTTGGGGTGTGATGCACCTATGCAGTTAAATGGGTTCCTACATGTTTTGCACCGATTGCATGCATCATCCTGGATTTCCTTATCCACTTGATTTTCTCTCTCGTTTCTTTTCTTTCTTTTTCTTTTTCTTTTGCCATCATCTCTCTCTCTCGATCTTCTTATTTTCTCTCTCTTTCATTTCTTTTCCCCACTCGTTTTCTTTATTTTCTTTTCTTTCTTTTTTTCTTTTCTCTTAGGGTAAATCCTATGGAGATTGCCTATATATCATGATCCCGCATGAAGCAGACCAAGCGTAGTTCATAAAAAATAAATGTGAATAGAAACAAAATGTTTTGAGATTTTCGATTTTCATAGATGGCAAATACTTTGATTACAAAGAATCAAATCTGACAGATTAAAAAATCTAGCATGCTATGATGAAAAGAAGAAATACATACTCCAAAATAAACTATCCTACTTCAAAAGAAAATACAGACTCGAACAACTTGATAGACTCTAGCAAAAAGGAAATACAAGCTCAAGCAACTGACAGTCTCTAGTGGAAAAGGAAATACAAACTCAAATAAAAAATCAGGAATACATTAAAGTTCCTGGTGCCTGCGGAACATCGTTCGGTCTCTCCGCAGGACTATGTACAATATCTCTTTGAAGTCTATCCAAGTCACTCATTATCTGTTCAACAAACATCATCATCGCTGCAAAAAAAGGTAGTGCGAGTCATGTTCTCGCACACTTGGCATTTCTTAGTAATGTAGTGAGAAATGGCTAGGATTCTCTCTCTAATTCTACCCCTTTCTTCAAGCAACCGCCCTATCTGTTGGGCCCTGGCCCCCAAAGCCTGCTCGGCTATCTGGATTTTTTCCTGAAGTCACTGCAAGTTCATTTCTAATTGTGCCAATGCCATGTAGCAATGCTCTTTTTCAACCTTGAATTTTTGATCATTTTGTTCTCTATGATGATGACCCTTTTATTTAATATATTGACCTTATTATCGTACTCTTCTTGCAAGTGCTTAACCAGGCATACTCGTTCCTCCGCGTTTTTAGCCAATTATTTTTGAACCCTGGCTAATTCTCTTTCTTCTTTGTTAAGGTCAAAACTATAGTCATTCACTTTTTGCCTTAGATTATATATAAGTTTTGCATCTTGGGCACTCCTGGCGGGATCTTCGACTGCTATCTTCATCTTTTGAATTTGCGCTCGTAAGGCTTCATTTTCTTTGGCTAATTTCTTCTTTTCCCCT
This sequence comes from Nicotiana benthamiana, assembly GCA_034376525.1. Taxonomy (NCBI): domain Eukaryota; kingdom Viridiplantae; phylum Streptophyta; class Magnoliopsida; order Solanales; family Solanaceae; genus Nicotiana; species Nicotiana benthamiana. The sequence goes on along the minus strand of CM067331.1, from coordinate 86,683,661 downwards.
TTATCGACTGCGACATGTAAGCTGTTTTCAAACTGAAGGTCTCGGACCTGCTTTTCCAACTCTCGTATTCTAGCCCTGTATTCATTCTTCTTAGCTAACCCGGCCTAGTATTCTTGTGACGATTAAACAAAATCCTTGAGGTGAGGTCTTTTGGCGGGCCTTCCAGCTACAATTTCCTTTTTATGCCAAGCATGATACCTAGGTGAAACCTCGCCTTTAGCTCGATCTCATACACATGTATTTTCCGCCAAGTATTGACATTCGCTACAGATCTGGCAGACTCTTGCTTTAGGAAACTGGCCACCAGGATCAATCTTAACTACTTGGGTACTAAGATCTTCATCTTTTGGCACTATTTGGCACCTCCCAAGTTGTCTTAAAACCCGATACAGAACGTATGGTTGAATTCTCTTTAGACCCATCAAGAGGAAGTAAGGCCCAGTTGTTGGTATGGTTTCATCTATAGGTAACCATCCAAACGTCGACTCTATTTGACTGGCAGTGACAGACTGAAAGTATGATGTCCAATCCTTGACCCCTTCAGGCAAAGTGATCCCGTTAATCCTCGTATAAAATTCCTCTACGCAGGTTTTCTGTATTGACCCATAACTCATGAATTGAGGATGATGTCATAGATGTTCGGTCATCCACATTTGCAACAACAAATCGCACCCCTCAAAAGGTCTCCTCCGGCTTTACAGGCTGTGAGAGCGCTGAAGATTTCAGCTACTATCATGGGCGCAAGAGTGCTCTTTGTTTGGGTGAGTAATGTGATAACGACCCCGGCTATTTTTATGTCGATATTTCCATCTTTCCGTGGGAATATTAGAAGCCATCAGAAGACCGCCATGAAAGCAAAACGTCTATGTTCCTCCCATTTTTGGCGGTTTCCTTTTCTGCATATTTTTCTTTGCGGATTATTGAACCCTCCTAGGTGGCCAAATATCTAGTATATAAAGTGGGGAATACAAAAGTCAGTTGCCAAATCCGGGTTTTGAACCGTCCTACTTTTCTTCATTCAGTCTAAAAATCAATGCACTGCTACGATTCTCGGGGAAATCAAATACTTGTGCCTTAAAGGAACCTCAGCACTCCCAATGTATCCGGCTATTTCCACCAGGGTCAGGGTGAGTTCAAAATCTAAAAATGGAACACGTTGTGCGCGGGTCCCAGCATGTGACCAATGCCCTTATGATGTCTCCCCAAGGCTTAATCTCCAAAAAACCAGTAAGACCTTTCAAATATTTTTTGACCTCGTCTTGCCCTTCTTTGCCTAGATCATTCCATAATAGTTGCAACTCCAAAAGGATTTCGTTCATGATTGAGAAAGGTTCATTTTGAATCGTGCTCATCCTACACATTTATTAAGGTGATGTTATCACTTATTTTGAAGAAAAAGTGACTCCATTTTATTTTATTGAAAATTTCAAAACAAAAACCCGACTTTGAAGATACGGCCTTTTGGCACTTCGGGAAGAAGATTTTAAGGTTGTGCCCACTAATTGTTGAAAATGGCTGAAGGTGACTGTTCTTGAAAAAACAACCTTCTGGCGCCTTTTTTGGAGACATTCGACTTATTTTATACAAGAATGGCATCACCCAAGAAAATTTAAAAAAAGTTTTTATTATTTTTGGGCAATTTTGGCAAAAAGGGAAGTTGGACCGATGGGTTTTGCCTACGTATCTCACATCCGGTGAGAATCAAAGTGGCATAGTTCGGGCAGATTTGACAAAACCAAACTATTTTTGAAAGACTTGTTTTTTCTTTGATTTTCTAAAAATTCGGCAGAGTTTCGGTACCATTTAGGTATTGGGTTCTTCAAAACAGGTCACTAACTCACTCAACCATAACACTATTATTCTTTTCTCTCTTTCTTATTTTATTTTTATTTCTTTTTCTTTTTCTTTTTCTATTAAAATTTCTCCCATTATTTACAAGCCGGTCAGCATGCAGATCCAAAGCAAACGAATGTACAAATAGCAAGTATGATGCATCAGGATAGTCTTTTTATTTCAGATCACCTGTCCTAGACGGACCCAACCCCTGTGCTGAGTCCCCAAGGTTAAATGCACATGATGCAAGCAAGCGTACCTACTTGGGATTCGGCATGAGGTCATGTTATTCTAAGTTCAAAACCTGGGTATATGTTCTAAACTGTGTAACCGAGCAAACAAGTCGAGTCAAGGAGGGGGCTACGTACCGGGAACCAAAAGCCCATCTGGCTTAGTAACTTGTCAGGCCTCATTTTTACTTTAAGGTCTGACACTAACAGAATAGAGAGTCTCAGCCAGTGAGCACATCTCCAAAAATGAGAAGAGAAGGGTTTCGTAGCAATTTTATATATACAATTAACGTAATATCAAAGCGGTAAAGCACTTAGCATGGTAGTATGAAACATGTAGGAAATTCAAATAATAAATAAGGCCAAGTATAATAGCTATTCTAAGCTCTAATTCTTAAACCATGAACCAACGTTCTGGGTTTGTGTCCCCAGCAGAGATGCCAGAGCTGTCACACCTCCTGTTTCACACACCTACTCCGAAGGGTAGGTATAAGGGAGTTTTCCACTTTAAGTAACATTATTCGAAATGAGATTATTTGTTTATTAGAGTTGCCACTTGGGATAGTTTTGGCTTTTTTGTCCCAAGTCACGGGTTTATCTTAAATCCCAAATTGAGGAACTTTTTGATATTCCAAATGAGGTATGCAAACCAAAAATTCTTGGGTAAGGAATTCTGTTAACCCAAGGGAAAGTGTTAGGCACCCTTGGATTCCGTGGTTCTAGCACGGTCGCTTAAACTATTATAAATTGCCTAATATCTAATTTTAATACATTTCATCCTATAGTGCCATTTTAAAATATTTACGATTTTTAATTAATTTTAAGGAAATTGAACGTCATTTAAAACATGTTTTTGGATCACGTCACATGAAATGCACCCAGATCCTTGACACATTTTATTCAACATTTTGGGATTTGGATTTGGGTCACTTGAAATGCACACCCGAGTTTAAGAAAGTGGATTTATTAAAGAACGCGCCTAAAGCGACTAACGCGTTGTTACTTTGCGGGAGGCCGTAGAAATTTTCTAAATGGCACGTCCCGACTTCTAAATGTTTTAAAACAAGCATTTGAATAGGGTCACGCAATTTATACATTTTATTTGGCGCGGTGCATCTCTATTTATTTTAGAGGCCATCCTAAACAAATATCATTCTCTATTAGGGATTGCCTCTAAAAGGACTTAATCAATTGATATTTTTAATGAACTATTATTAAAAATTTCCAACGAATACGGGCCCTATGATCAAGTCCAAATGCAAACAAATGAATCTCCATTATTGAACTCCCTTAATTAGAATTTGCTGCCTATCTTGGGAGGCCTACACTTGCATTACCTATATTTACAACTTTTAAAATGAATTCTTACCCCTAGCTCAATTGGCTTCAAGATTAGCCCAAGAATGAGGAATTTAAGTCAAGTTTTGTGGGGAGCTGGTTAACGTTGGGATTCAGTTGTAAAATTGTTCAATATTTTGGGTCCTTAAGAACATGCATGTTTAGTTTACCTAGCAACTTATTCTAATTAACTAGTGTTTGCAGTAGCAATTTTAAATGAATTAAAACATTTGAAAACAACTATAGCTTTACAACTGAAGCCCAATCAGCTGTAAACCATTTAAAACACTGAAACCATTAAGCCTTCTAGAGCTAAAACATTTGTACCATTTACAACTTTACAACTAAAACATTTGAACTATTAAAACCATTTAAAACACTGAATCCTTTTCTTTTTCAGAACCGCGAAATTACTGGAATTAACCCTGCTCGTAGTCTAGAGTGACTGGAGTGTTATCGAACAACATAATACAAATGAACAACATGCCAAATGATGACTTAGAACTTAGCATTTGAAACATGATAACAAAACCCTGAGAATACTTAACCAAAATCACCACAATCAGTAGTATCCCTCGACCATTCCCAAATTCACATGCACGAAATGTCCTAATGTTCATAATTATATACGCACGATAGACTAATAGACCTCATATTCTAAGAAAAATACAAAACTGAAGGGCAATCGTGAACCCATAAAACACACAACATTATATCAACTGCTCTAGATACCATTACACATTATTGACTTTCAAAAATGCTAAGTATGTAACTGACATTGGAAATTTAAGGAATACAATTTCTATTTATGAAATTATAAGTAGTTACAAACTACATACTTGCACTTCATCTCCTAAAAGTTCAAAGAGTACCTGAAATAATGAAAGGAATGGAATGAAGTTAAGCAAGTCAAAAATAGTAGTCGCAGTAACAGACAGGAATTAACACAAACGATCACGCAAAAATAAACAAAGGAAAACAGTTTTGATATGATTCCAAGCCAACAACAAGGTTAAACAACATCTAGCAACCAAATCAGACCAAAATAACCCAAGAACTTGAATGCCATACAAAATTCAACCCATTTTTACCCCTTTCAGATTCTTAGGAAGCAATTTTAGAGTGGATAGTCAGAAGGTTTTTTGAATTTTAATAGAACAGAGAAATTTTATAATTTTGAGCTCTTTTAATTCTTGATTTCTAATTTTCAGAGCATCTGTATTCCAAAAAAAATTATCTCCCCCCTTAAGGCAATGTTGGAATGCCCTTTTTATATGCAAAGATTAGGGCAACCTTCAGATCTCACTTTGCACCTTATGTCTCTATTTTATTTCAGATTTTAACTAATTTGTCCCTTAGTTATTGACTTGTTACTCAAGTTAGACTATCTACATCCTGAATTTTTTAAATTGAGACCCTATCTAGAAGGTTCTAGTGGGTTTCAAATTAGTTACTGCAGGATTCTTTAGTTAAAATACCTACACTGCCCCTGAACTAGGTCTTAATTACTAGCCTAGGCTAAGCTAAACCACTTCCAACTATACCAGACCCTTTAACTTGGTCAATGCTGACCATAGTTAACTAATACAGACCTGGACATATTCAGCAACAATCAAACAATACTCTAATTAACAAAAGTTTCCAAAAATCAAACTGAACCTAATTTAAGCATGAATTAATCCTTAACAGATCAACTAACTTCTTAAAGCTTCGAAATAATTAACAAAAGATGTATAATTAACTAAGGAATCCCATAGAGATAACTCAATACCAATCGAACCCAACACTTAACACATAATCAATATGAAAAGAAAAGAAAAATCTAAATCATTGGCAAACAAAAAAAAATTCAAGGAGCATGCAGATATACTAGCCGAGTCACCTAACTAAGCTAATCAACAATAAAAATTAAAGCCTTAAAGCGTATGTTAACTAAATACTGCTTGATGAAAAGATTAAAAGAAATCAAAGTTTGAACCAATTTTAACAAACAAGGAATAAAGGAAAAATAGGAAGACTCACATGTGCATGGTTGAACAAGGCTGGACCCCGATTTGAGCCTCGGAATGATGTTAAACATTTGTTCTTCACCAAGGACAAACGAAAATATTATTCCGTGACTCGAATCAAATTTTGGACTCAATAAATTAGGAAGAAATTGAACCACTTCAACATTCTAAGGTTCTTCCACTCCTTGATATAAAATTCCAGAAGATTTGGTGAGATTCGGGGGAAACTTGTTGGAGGTCGGGGAAGAGGGAGGTGAGGATAGTCTAGGGTGTTCTTTTGAGGTCATTTGTCGTCGGTGCCGCCGCACACGCGGAGCAGTCACCGATTCAAAAAAATATTTGACGAGTTCGGCTAATATTCTAGGGACACCAGTGGCAGATCTGGAAAGAGAAGGTCGAGGAGGTGAAGTGGTGTTCTTTTGAAGGTCATTGGAGAATTGCCGCTGGCGGAGGCGATTTACGGCCGACGACGGACGGCGATGGTGTGTTAAGAGAAAACGTACTAGGTTTTTTAGGGGGTGGGGGTGTTTGAGACCGTTATATACGAAACAGGTCCTGGCTTTGTCACTGTTTGATAAAAAGGAATGGACACTCCTGATTAAGGGTGGCCAAACGACGTCGTTTTGGGTTAATGGGCAGTCCTGAGTTAGGGGATGGGTTGGACCGAATTCGAAGTGGGTTTGGGCGGAGATTTTAATTAAAATGTGCCCAAATTGAGTCTTTTTAATAAGACCACATTTCTTTTAATTTTCCTACCTTTTTTATTATTTATTTATTTTTTCTTCCTATTTTTTAATTTTGTTATATACGAAAAATAAAAATGAACAAAGACCTAATTTTAATTCTAGAATTGAAGTAATTAATTTCAAAATTAACTAAATCTTAATTTAAAGGAAACTAATGAAAATGTCAAACAATTAAAAGTGAAAAAATGCAAAAGAACTAATTTTGATTATTTTCTTCCATTTTTTGTAATGTCAACTAATTAATGAACCTAAAATATTAATAGTGGTATCCTAAATACAAATGTGCTATTTTTGTAATTTTATATGAATTGTATCGATTAAAAGACACTCAAAATGCAAACAAACACGCAATTATGCAATTAAATTCTAAAAAGTACATAAATAAAGAAAAATACTAATTTTAAGAATTTTATAGGAATAATTTAAGTTAGGAAAAAATTATGTGCGCACATGTATTAATAAAAAATAGATATAACTTTTGTTATGTTGCTATATCTAGTGAAATTTTAGATTTACCATTCCATGTTGTAATAAATGTGATATTCCTCATATATTAAAAATATTGTTCTATCTTGTTAGACCTATGAATGCTTGTGAAATGTAACCTAGCCTTTTCAAGTTCACTAAAAAGTATAAATATCATATATTGAAGGGGTTAAATACTAATGCAATCACTATGAATACAAGTCAATACATTGTTCTACTCTTCTGGAGCCGTTTTTCTACAATATTTCACGAGTTTGGTCTTATATTAAGTTAGCCAAAATGATCAATTTTCATTATTTTCAATATTATACTATATATTTTTACTCAAACATATTTTAGATAATTTATTTTCTTAAGCCGGAGGTCTACGGAAACCTCTCTACTCCCTCGCAGTAGGGATAAGTTCTGCGTATACGCCATTCTTCCCCATTCCAGAATTACTTGTGAGATTCTACTGAGAAATTGTTGTTGTTGTTGCAAACATATTTTAAAAGATATATATATTAATATGTGGTACACGCGTACGGCAAAACTAGTAAGATATTTAAAGCACGAAGACCTTTACCAAAATGTCTTTCGCATTTTATTCCCTTTTAAAATAAAGTTCTCACTAGAGAAAATAGTCATCTTTTATTTCCTTAATATTTATAATTGTAAAATTAAGTATAATTTTAATTATTAATTATTTCCTTATTTAAACTATATATGACTTATGTCTACTACTCGGGACTCAGAATCATTAAAACTTGACCGTTCCAAATAAAAATCATTAAAACTTGACCGTTCCAAATAAAATATGTCCTAATCAAATTTGAGACAAAAAACAACACGCAACAATTTCGAAAAGATGTAGGTTTTCCTCTTTCTAATGTTCTTCTATATCTACAACTTTGTACATCTTAAGAGCCCGTTTGGCTTTGTTGATTTAAAGTAGTTGATAAGCATTAAGTATTAAAAAATATTTTTAAGCGCTGAAGCAAATTTCAAAAATAAATAATTATGTATTTGGATAAAAGTGTTGAAATTAATAATAAGTAACTGAATAACTAGGCATACGAAAAGTTTTATTTTAAATAAAAGTATTTTAGGGATATAATAATAAATATTTTGGTCAATTCTAAAGTGCTTCTAAGCATAAATTTTATAACTAGGAGACCAACTTATGAGTTTTGGCTTATTTTTGACTTATAAGCAATTTACTTATAAGCACTTTTAATTTTACCAAACGTGTAGATAAGCGAAAAAGTACTTATAACCCAGTTTGACCAGCTTATAAGCTTAGCCAAACACCCTCTAATTCTCCTTGCGAATTATCCTTACGCACAAAAATATGGGCAAACTCAAAAAAACTTATCTCTATATATAAACCTATTATAAAAACACGAATATTTAAGCGCTAAATATTGAATTGCAAAAATATGCTTAAAATGTTAATCAACTTTTATACCCTTAAAAGTTTAATTCTTTTTGGGAAAAGACAATACCATAGTGGGTAAAATTGTAAAATTTAGAATTTTACTTATAATAGAACTCTTAAATCAACCAAGATTTTATAATATCACCGCCACTAATCCACAACTGTTATAAAATAGAAGTCTATTTAGAGTGAATGTCTAAGAGTTTTAGCTTGAAGCTAAGTCATTCTCCTCCCTATAAATAGAGGTGCTCTCTACCATTGTAAATCAACCCTAACAACCCCAAGTATTAATAAGAATACTTCTCTCTACTCTTCTCTCTATTTGCTCTTGTTCTTGAGTTATTGTTCTTGTCTTTTATATTATTTCATAACACGTTATCAGCACGAGACTCTACCGTCTCAAGAACCATTCTCGAGAAATCTAAGGTATTTCCCTCTTCCTAATTTAATTTTCGATTGTCTTAACTTTTGTTTGTGTAGGGTTTTTCTTCAAAGAAAGAATGAAGAAAGAAAAAGAAAAAAAAAAGAAGGAAGCAGAAACAAAAAGAAAGAAAGAAAACAAAGAAAAGAACAGAAAGGGAACGAAAAGAAAAACGGCAAAAAAGAGAAAAGAAAGAAAAACGTGGAAAAAGGAAAGAAAGAAAGGAAAGGAAGAAAGGAAGAAAATATTGAAAATATATTTGGTATACCTTAAAGGTAAGTAATTTACTTTTCCTTTTCAAATTCTTGGAATTCTATAAATTTTATATACAAAGTTTGATTATAACTCTAATGGAGTTTGTGAGAAATTATAACCACACGAAGTGGTAAAACCTCTATGTCCTGCCATGATTAAATTCATGTATGATTGTGGACGTGACAAAGAATTCCGTCCCATTGAATTTGCTCCATTCCCTTTAGAGAATGTGGAAGCAGTATATGATAAGTCTGAAAGAAGACTAATTACCATGAAGGTATCAATGAATGTGGACGTGACAAAGAATTCCGTCCAATTGAATTTGCTCCATTCCCTTTAGAGAATGTGGTAGCAGCTTGTGTAAAGCACATGATTTTGATCCATTCCCTGAAGTGAATGTGATAATTGTAATAGAGCCCGTAAGTATGAACACGCTCTTGATGTAATTGTGTCATATGAAAAGAAAGTTCGTTGCCCTCGAAATTTCGGGCAAGAACTATATGACATGGGTGTTGGATGATGAAATCCACTTAGATGCTATGGGTCTTGGAGACGCCATTAAAGACAGAAATAGTGCATCCACCCAAAACTATGCTAAGGCCTTGATTTTCTTGCGCCATCACCTTGATGAAGGTTTGAAACTATGCTAAGGCCTTGATTTTCTTGCGCCATTACCTTAATGAAGGTTTGAAACTGTATGAAGGCCTTGATTTTCTTGCGCCATCACTTTGATGAAAGTTTGAAGATTGAATATCTCAACATCAAGGATTCACCCATCTTGTGGAAAGGCTTAAAGAAAAGAGATGACAACATGAAGTTGGTCACTCTGCCACAAGCACGATACGATAAGAATCCAAAAGCAAATAGTTTATAAACTATATATTATCGTTGCGGTGGAAACGGGCACTGGTCAAAGGATTGCCGTATGGTTGACCTTTACCAAGCATCTCGAAAGAGTAAACGCCCTATAACGAATTTTGTCTCTGACGACAACTTGAATGTGGCAGACTTCTTTAAGCAACCCGAGGGGAAAATAGACCACCTAATCGGCGATGGGTCCGTGATTAAAGAAGATGGAGCTATTTGATTTTACTTGTTTGTATTAGTGAATGAATAAACTAATAGCCATCAGTATTAGCTCGTATTAGTTAGTTCATGATGCAATGTTAGCAGTAGTTCTTTAGAATATCTTCAATATGCTCAAATATCAATAAAACTTTTATTTTCCAGTGGGGGTAATCGACTAGCCTGAAAAACTAGTCGATTATCAACTATTTTCGCATTAAAGTTGAAAAACAATTGATCAACAATCGATTGTCGTTGACTAACAATCGATTGTCTTGAAACAGTGAGGTCTAGAAATTTTCAAAAATCATCCACAATCGATTGTCGTTGACTAATAATCGATTGTCTTGAAACAGTGGTCTGGAAATTTTCAAAAATCATCCACAATCGATTGTCGTTGACTAACAATCGATTGTCTTGAAACAGAGGTCTGGAAATTTTCAAAAATCATCCACAATCGATTGTCTTTGTCTAACAATCGATTGTCTTGAAACAGTGGAAATTTTCAAAAATCATTCACAATCGATTGTCTATGTCTAACAATCGATTGTCGTTATACAGTGAGGTCTAGAATTTTTCAAAAACAACCAACAATCGATTGTCTATGTCTAACAATCGATTGTCTTAAGACTGCTCTGGAATTTTTCAAAATAGCCAACAATCGATTGTCTATATTTAACAATCGATTGTCTTAAGACAGTGATCTGAAGTTTTTCAAAAATAGCAAATAAACGATTGTCTATGTTTAACAATCGATTGTCAATGTTCAACAATCGATTGTGTGTGTTTAACAATCGATTGTTTTATGAAAGTGAAACTGAAATTTTCAAACTGCATAGTAATCGATTATGGAAAACATATAATCGACTATCTGATTTATTTAGTCAACTGACATCAGCAGATTTTGAAAATATTATGTGACACAAACGAATTGAACTTATTTATCCATATGTTCGTGTATTTCTTTTATATGTGAAACCATGGGAAGTAAATTGATTGAAGGCTCCGGAAGAGCAACTGTAACTCTGCCCAAAAGGCATGATGTTTATCTTAGAGAATGCAATATTCTCCTCCAAGTCTAAGAAGAACTTGTTGAGTTTTAATGATATCAATGTTCTCCTCCAAGTTTAAAAGGAACTTGTTGAGTTTTGAGAATCCATTTTAGAGAACGCAATGTTCTCCTCCAAGTCAAAAAGGAACTTGTTGAGTTTTAAAGATATCATTCAAAATGGATATCATATTGAGACAATAGATGAGAATAATCTTGAATTCTTCATGAAAACGAGGCTGCCCATTTCGGTTTGGGTTCACGCCATTTTGCATGCAGCAATGCTAGATTGTCGGCTGCCCACTTTGGTTTGGGTTCACGCCATTTTGCATGCAGCAATGCTAGTTCGTCGGCTGCCCACTTTGGTTTGGGTTCATGCCATTTTGCATGCAGCATTTTAGTTTGTCGGCTGCCCACTTCGGTTTGGGGTCACGCCATTTTGCATATTGCAATGCTAGTTCGTCTCTGACTGACGAATTGACACAAATATTCCCCGTTGCAATTGGTTTTGGGTCATGGACCCAATATATCCCATTCAAGAATTTTTGGATGCGCAGTATATGTGCCTTTAGCACCGCCATCCCGCACCAAAATGGGTCTACAAAGAAGGTTAGGAATATATGTTGGGTTTGAATCGCCCTCCATCATTTGCTACCTCGAAACATTGACAGGCGACTTGTTCACTGCACGATTTGCAGACTGTCAATTTGATGAGACACTTTTCCCAAAATTAGGGGGAGAAGTTGGTGAAACCAAACGGGAAATTTTGTGGAAAAATGCATCATTATCTCATCTTGATCCACATACCTCTATTTGTGAAAGAGGCACAAAAGATTATCCATTTGTAAAGAATAGCAAATCAAATGCCTGACGCATTTATAGATTTGAAAAGGATAACAAAATCACATATCCTCGAAGTGAAGTGGCAACATTTGATTTACGAATACATATTCATTATTGGAAGAATATGAACATGAAATTGGTATGAAATATACCACACTCACCCCTAGAAGGAGGTTTGAGATGATATATGGCATGAATGATCGTTGGTCACGTACCTATTGTACGCCAAAGTATTTTGGAAATATGACTATTAAAGGACAACGATAATGCAAGAAACATATCTTGCATATAAGTTTGACATGACCATAATGGTATAACTTTCTCTTTAAGAAAGATATTCACCACATGGATGTTGATGAATCTGTGGTAGTACAAAATTAATTGAGAGCTCTAGAAGAGCCAATTATTACTATGTTGGAGAAACACAATTGAGTATTGTGCTGTAGTAAGTCTCAAAGAAACTTATTCAGTTTCCAAAGTACACACGAAAGCGATTGATTATATTGAGACTATAAATAAAGGAAGGCTTTGATATCTCCTATTACTACACCTTGTAGCGGGGTAATTTGTATATGAAAAGCTACCCGCTTTGTTCTCCAGTTTGTACTACACAAACGAAAGAATGCCACAATAAAGTGGATATCTATTGGTATAAAAACCCATGTCATAATAAACCTGAAGTTTATTGATAAGTGCACATGTCATGGTGTAAATTTGAAGTTTACCAATATTGATAATTTATTCAGTTGGCATTCGTGTTAGCCATCTCATTTTAAGTATGATGTGCAAATTCACACAGGTAAATATCAAAGAACTAGAAAGTTCTTTAAGAATTCTCTTGTATCACTTGTTCTCATTAATGAACTGACCAACTAAAGAGTTCGGGTTGAAGCCCCTAAATTCTGGAAATACCAAAGGTGAATATGGGCCCATTCACCCGCCATGTATACCACATATGATGCATCTATGAAATGGTTACATGCGCAATTGTTGTTGACCCGCAGCCTAGCCGGTGCTTGCGAGGTAAATTGCTCAGTAATCTAACTTCGAGCATAATTTCCAGATTCTCTACTCAAGACAGTTCATCTTGATAAGTTGGTTTATATCAAAGTTGGTTTAGCAAGATAATTATTGAGTGCTTCCACTTAATAGCTAAACTGTTTCTTACGAGAACAAAGTTATATATATCAGTTTGATATAAGTTGTATACGAGAGTATATTCTCCCCTCACAAGTGGTTCAGGGTCAGGAACCAAATAATTTCATCTTATTATTAATGTGCTGTGTATATTGACATAATAATGCACAAAGATGATTTCCCAAAGTTGAGGAAACAAGTTAGCTTTTCTAACATGAGGGGGAGACATGATAAACACTTGAGAAAAGGTTACATGTGATGAATTATCATTTGTATATGTATATCCCCGAATATCATGATATGAACCTGAAGTTCATAAAAGGGATAATTCAATTGCAACATATTGCAAAGCATGCTATACGCATTTGCTGACTCAAAGAAAGTAACTAAATGGAAGAGATTCAATTCAAGAAGAATTGATTCCATATGAAGGACATGTAGTTTTGAACCTATAGTTCAAATGCTTGAAAGTATAAAGTCAAAGGTATGTATAGTTAGTTTTCGATATCTTATTTGTCTAGCATGACATAGAAAACTTGATATGCATCTAAAGTCTATTATATGGCTTATATGACTTAACTTGAAAGATTTAAGTTGCTTGAAGCATATGCAATTCTTGGTCTTGAACTACCACATCCCAAGTACAATTTGTGTACATATGAATCTTGCTATAACTATAAGCATGATGGCATTGAGAATGCATCAATGGAGATATTGAAGAGTTATTCCACGACATTATATGAAGATGTTCATATCTATCAAGAATGATGATTTCAAGGTGCGGAATACTTATTCAAGTCAATATGGTTGATTTGTCAAATCTCTATCAAAGATCGTTTTGAAGATGATGCACAAGATTGAAATGCAAATGCTCAAGGATATAAATTGATGTACTCATTAGGGGGAGTCAATGCGCGTTGCACTCTTTTTCCCTTACAAGGTTTTTTCCCACTGGGTTTTCCTTGCAAGGTTTTTAACGAGGCAACCAATAGGCGCATATTCAAACATGTGTACTCTTTTTCCTTTCTTTAATTTTTCCCATTGGGTTTTGGTTTTAAGGTTTTATGAGGCACATTATTGAATAGACATTCAAGGGGGAGTGTTATAAAATAGAAGTCTATTTAGAGTGAATATCTAAGAGTTTTAGCTTGAAGCTAAGTCATTCTCCTCCCTATAAATAGAGGTGCTCTCTACCATTGTAAATCAACCCTAACAACCCCAAGTATTAATAAGAATACTTCTCTCTACTCTTCTCTCTATTTGCTCTTGTTCTTGAGTTATTGTTCTTGTCTTTTATATTATTTCATAACAACAACATAAAAGAAGCATAACTTATTTGTAATGGGAATTCCAATTCAGTTAAGCCTTACAACTCTATGTCATTTATATAAGAAAATCTAATTGTGAAGGAATTATTAGTAACAAACGTGCATATTTTTTTTATTTAATTTTTAAAAGTATCATCAATTGTTCAACATATTTAAGTTGTGATCGCAGGTCGAAGGTGGTTATATTGCTTTGCGATACAACAATTGCGTTCTTGCTCATTTGGTAAACTTCTTTTATGTGCTTTTATGTTTAAATATCTTGATATATTAGAGAATTTATGATGAAAATTAGGGTTTGTAATAATTGTATTCTTCTTTTAAATTATTGTGGAGATAGTTAGAGTTTCACCATGAATGAATTTCTTCGCTTTGTATATGTAATTTTTTAAATTGAATTTTTTGTTTAAAAATTAGAATTAACCAATTCCTTTTAGACTCGGCTAGCTACAATGAGGGAATCCTAAAACCAAGGTCTTCCCAATTACAAGTATGAATTTCGACAATGTCCTACGTGCACAAGCAGTGATTACATGATAGGTAGGTCATAATTAATTTTCTAATATTCGGACATTTTAGAATTAATAATCTCTTAAAAATTATTTACTTTTTATATAAGTGTAATTTCACATACCTCCCTCCAAATTTGGCTAGTAACACTAATCTTCCATGCAATCCATAATACAAAGTTTGCTCCCTTGTTTTGATTTCTTAACTTAATAATTATTTTAAACTCTTTATCGTTACTGCAACATGATATACGACCATTAATATTTGAAGCGTACATGATTTGGCAAAAGACACTTCCCATATTTATTCTATGACTAGAGTCTTTCTAGGAAGAGCTCAAAACTCAAATATTTATTTTTTAAACATGTATATAAAAGACTAGTAGGAAAACATGCAACTACTCAATATATAAAAGAGATAAAATTTACTAACATTCTTATATACATTTGCTCTAAATATATATGTAGACAGATGAGTGTAAGCATGTGATTTTTGCCTCATTGAAATTACTCCTACAGAATTCTCAAGCTTAGGTTTTATTCTTTTTATTATTTATTTTTAGGAATTTAATTGTGCATATCAGTGTGTGTTTTTCATTGATGCATGCATGGTAAATCGAAAAAAATACAAAATTGCATACGAATTTAGGATTTAATTTCACATATTTTTGTTAAGATTAATTGGTACTTAAGGTTTATTTTAAAAAATATAAAAATCACAAAAATTAGATAGTTTATTTTGTCATTTTATTGTTAATCTTCATTGATTGGCATTTTATGATTAATTATCATTTTGCATTTTTTGATTAATATTTTTATATTACGAAGTTATTAGTTTGATTTAGGTTAATTAAAAATTTTTAAAAAATTATATAAAATTAGGAAATAAACAAATAAGAAAAAAAAACAAACAAAAATATAGGTTTTAAAATATTTAACCCAGGCTGGCCACAATTGAGCTAAGCACGGGTGGCCCAAACCTCAAACCCTTCTAAAAATATCCAAAACCCATCCTAATAACTAGTACCTGATATGTTCGTGTAAGAGACGCCTAAAAACGACACTGTTTTGGGGCGATCAATCTCAGTCGTGTATTACAACCAATCCAACGGCCCTGAAACCCTTTCCCCAAGGCCATAAATATGTCCAAACCCCTGTGTATATGCAAGAGACCAAACACTCACCATCCTCGTACCTAACTACCCCAGTGTAACACCACCATCCACCCACCGTCGATCCGCCGTCTACCACCCCTCAACCACCTTAACGCCGACGCCGGAAATTGCCTCATGGCGGCGGCCGGCCACCAAACAGCCCCAAATTTACACTACCGGATCTTCTCAACCTTTTCTTTCCCCCCCCCCCCCACCATTAGCTCCCCTCAAACACCTCCCCAACTCATCGAATATTCAATAGAAGGGTCGCCGGTTCCGCCGTCTCCGGTGACATCAACCTCAAACTAACCCAAAATAACACCCTTGAACCACCTCTTTCCCCTCTTCCAACCATCTAAACCCCTTCCTTCGAATCCAAACAGATCATTTCGAATATCAAATTGAAATTTAATCCAAACCCTAAGCTCACCGGAATTCCGTGAAATTGGTCCCTGGGGACCGTCTCACATTCCCATCCACAACCCTGCAACCCACGACCCTCGAATGCAATTAGACAAGATCGAAAATCAAATCTAAAACCCCACCCAAATATCAAAACCAATTGACCTTCCCCTGAAACCCTTTCCCCCTCTCCAATATGTAAGGCAAAGGCTTTAGAAGGCCAAAGGGCCTCTCAAAAGAGGTCAAAGGACATGGAAATTGCAAGAGTCCCAATTTAGGGTTACAAAGCAAAGAGAAGCTAAGTTCCGTGTGGTTTAATTGCTGTTGATGTTGTGCTCTTGTGTGTGTTTTCTGTTCTAATTGATCTTATTTTCTTTGATTTTCATTTGTTTAAGTTAATTTGTTTTCTATCTCTTCATCTTCAAATGTTCTAAGTAATATCATATGTTCATCATTGCCTTCTTTTTCTTTTGATATTCTTTATTGTTATTTCTTTAAGTTTATTTATTTTCTATCTTTTCATCTTCGAGGTATCCTGAATAGTTGTTTCCATCCAGATTTACATGTTCATTCTTCTTTTCTTTTCCAAGTGCTTTTTATCATCCTGATTTTTCATTTTTGGAAAATTATAAATAATTGTTATATGATCATCCTTGTTCTCTTTTGTTTTAATCTTCTCTATTTTTATTTTGTTTAAGTTGTTAGATAATATGCTTAACGCTAGAGGGGGGTGAATAGTATTATAATAAAAATTAGCGTAAACTTGCGGAATTTAAAAACTTGCAGGAAAAATAAGTGCGGAAATTAAATGCAATAAAGAACAAACGCACCGATGTATTCTAGTTCACCACAACAAGTGGCTAGTCCAGTCCCCGAGAGACTCTCTCGAGATTTTCCACTAACTTGTCAAGCTTACGGGTGCTCAACAAACCTTTACAACTTAAGGACACAAGCCTTAACACCTTTGCTCGGAGATACAACACTCCAAGACTTCACTGTTAAGCTTACGGGTGCCTAACCAGCCTTTACAACTTAAGGACACAAGCCTTAACACCTTTGCTCGGAGATACAACACTCCAAGACTTCACTGTTAAGCTTACGGGTGCCTAACCAACCTTTACAATCTGAGGACACAAGCCTCAACAATCTTGCTCGGAGATACAACACTCCAAGACTTCGACCAAGGAAACACAAGTTCCTTACAACAAGAGAATCACAATTCTCTTCAAGTGTACAAAACACTAAACACTCAAATACACTCCTTTATGAGCAGATATGAGTAAAAGAAGTAAGCTCAAGATCACAACAACTATGGACAAGACTTTGGCTCTCAAAAGCTTTATGAAATGAATATAAAATGATAAACAATAGTATGCAAGCTTATAGCAATAGTATGATCAGTTGTTGTGTTTAAAACACTGAAATGAAGCTGTATTTATTGTTGAAAAACTTGGCATTACCGTTGCCTAATTGCCAATTAAGAGTTGCTGATTTTACTGAGTGACAATCGATTGTCAAAGAGCAACAATCGATTGTCTGCCAGTCGTTCCAAAATTCAATCCCAGATTTTACGCTTGACAATCGATTATTTAGAATCCATAATCGATTACTGGCAACGTTCAAAAAATCCTTTCCAGATTTTAATTAAAACAATCGATTATACAAAATCAATAATCGATTACCTGACGGTATTTGAAAACTTTACGACAACGGTCAGCTTCACAATCGATTGTACAAAGTTAACAATCCATTATTTATTAGTTTTTGAAAAATATTTTAGACACTCCCTCTTGACAATCGATTGCACAAAGATAACAATCAATTATTTAATAACTTTGAAAAGTCTGGAAGACACTGTCTCAAAACAATCGATTATCATATGTTCATAATCAATTATTTTATGACTTTGAAAAATTTGAAGGACACTGTCTCTTCACAATCGATTGTCATTAGCTTCACAATCGATTATTCTGAGTTTTGAAAAACTTTGATGGACACTGCCTCATCACAATCGATTATTTTGAGCGTTGAAAAACTTTGATGTACACTGCCTCATCACAATCGATTGTCATAAGGTTCACAATCGATTGTCATGTAGATTTGAAAAATCTGATGCTCACTGCCTTAACACAATCGATTGTCATTAGTTCACAATCGATTATCATGCAGTCTTGGCTTAACATAATCGATTATCATAAGTACATAATCGATTATCTTAGTCCAGATTTTAGAGGCATGTTTAAAAATCATTTTGATTAAAATAAATATGCATGATTTAAAATCATTTAGCATTAAATTAAATATGCATGATTTTGGAAAAAATAGTTTTACGAGAGAAGCCATATCATGAGTCAAGTTGTAGAATCAAGAACACAATTAAGAACGACTCATTTGAACTATAAAACTTTGTCTTGTGCCTGAATCTCGTTATGCATCTGTTAGAAGTCTAACTGTATTAGAAGTCTAGTCTAAACTGTATTAGGAGTAGGCTAGGTTATGTGTATTATATATAGGGCTCATTGTATCATGTTTACATATCAATTATATATTCTTCTCCCGTGCCTTCTCACATGGTATCAGAGCTTTGGTGAGAATAGTATAGTTGTGCATCATTCTAGCTACTTCCGGGAAGAAGACCTCATCGCCGTGCAATTTTCCGGCGACTAAACAATCTGTCAGTATACCTATACTACCTTTTCTTCAGGACAGTTTGCTCCTACTTGAATTTCGAGCCTATCCATATTTTTACTTTTCAATTCCGACAACTTTGAATTTTTCCGGTAGCTACAATGCTTTTCCGGCAGCTACAGTGTTCCTGTTTTCCGGCAGCACTAGTTTTCAGTCCTCTGTTCAGTTTCAGCGAGTTTTCAGTTGATAATCCAACGATGTCTTTGGGACTAGATGCTTTCGAGCCTAAAAACCAGGGTTCTGGCAGTTCCGGTATTATGATTACCTCAGAACCTTTAATGGGAGGTTCAAACTACCTAGCTTGGGCTTCGTCTGTCGAGTTGTGGTATAAAGGCCAAGGTGTTCAGGATCATCTAACCAAAGAGTCTAGTGACGGAGATGCAAAAGCCAAAGCACATTGGGAGAAGATTGATGCTCAGTTATGCAGTATTTTGTGGCGATCTATTGATTCCAAGTTGATGCCCTTGTTTCGTCCATTCCAAAAATGTTATTTGGTTTGGGAAAAGGCTCGTACTTTATACACTAATGACATATCTCGTTTCTATGATGTGATATCGCGGATGACAAATTTAAAGAAACAGGAATTGGATATGTCTACTTACTTGGGTCAAGTGCAGGCAGTTATGGAGGAATTTGAGACGTTGATGCCAGTTTCTGCTAGCGTTGCAAAGCAGCAAGAGCAACGACAAAAGCTGTTTCTAGTTCTTACTCTTGCTGGGCTTCCTAATGATCTTGACTCAGTACGCGATCAGATTTTGGCTAGTCTGACTGTCCCCACAGTTGATGAATTATTTTCTCGCTTACTTCGCCTTGCTGCAGCACCAAGTCACCCAGTGAGCTCATCACAGACACTTGATTCATCTATCCTCGTCTCCCAATCCGTGGACAATCGGGCTTCTCATACTATGGAGTATAGACGAGGAGGAGGTCGTTTTGGAAGATCTAGACCCAAGTGTTCTTATTGTTATAAACTTGGTCACACTCGTGATGTGTGCCATTCTTTACATGGTCGACCAACAAAAAATGCTTATGTTGCTCAGACCGAGCCTACAGGTAACCAGGGATTTTCTGTATCTGAAAGGGAGTATAATGAGTTCCTTAAATATCGAGCAAGTAAGCAGACGTCTCCACAAGTAGCCACTGTTGCTCAGCCTGATACTTCTGTTGCTGGTAATTCTTTTGCTTGTGTTTCCCAGTCTAGTCCTCTTGAACAATGGGTGGTGGACTCAGCTGCTTCTGATCATATCTCTGGTAATAAATCCCTTTTGTCAGATATTACGTATTCACAGTTTCTTCCCAACGTTACTTTAGCTAATGGGTCTCAAACTAAAGCAAAAGGAGTTGGACAAGCAACTCCTCTACCCTCTGTCACTCTAGATTCCGTCCTTTACGTCCCTGGCTGTCCTTTCTTGCATCTGTGAGTCGTTTGACTCGTGCCCTCCATTGTGGAATATACTTTATTGATGACTCTTTTATTATGCAGGACCGCAGTACGGGACAGACGATTGGAACAGGACTTGAATCAGACGGACTCTACTACCTTAACTCCCTAACATCCTCTAAGGCCTGTCTAGCTGCAGATCCTCCAGACCTACTTCACAGTCGTTTAGGACATCCTAGCTTGTCCAAACTTCAGAAGATGGTGCCTCGTTTGTCCAGTTTATCCACATTAGAGTGTGAGTCATGTCAGCTCGGGAAACATACCCGCGCCTCCTTTCCTCGTAGTATTGAGAGTCGTGCAGAGTCTGTTTTTTCTTTAGTTCATTCGGATATATGGGGTCCTAGTACAGTATGTTCAACCTTAGGATTTCGTTATTTTGTTAGTTTCATTGATGATCATTCAAGATGTACTTGGATTTTCTTAATGAAAGATCGTTCTGAGTTGTTTTCTATATTCCAAAATTTTTGTACTGAAATTAAAAATCAATTTGGTGTTTCTATTCGCACCCTTCGCAGTGATAATGCCTTAGAATATTTGTCCTCTCAATTTCAGCAATTTATGTCCTCTCATGGAATTATTCATCAGACCTCTTGTCCTTATACCCCTCAGCAAAATGGGGTTGCAGAAAGAAAGAATAGGCACATTATTGAGACTGCTCGCACACTTCTCATTGCATCTCATGTTCCGCTGCGTTTTTGGGGCGATGCAGTTCTCACATCTTGTTATTTGGTTAATCGGATGCCTTCATCTCCCATCCAAAATCAGATTCCGCATGAGGTATTGTTTCCTCAGTCACCCTTATACTCTGTCCCCCCTCGTGTGTTTGGGAGCACTTGTTTCGTTCATAACTTAGCTCCTGGGAAAGATAAGTTAGCTCCTCGTGCTCTCAAGTGTGTCTTCCTTGGTTATTCTCGTGTTCAGAAGGGCTATCGTTGTTATTCACCTGATATTTGTAGGTACCTTATGTCAGCCGATGTCACATTTTTTGAGTCTAAGCCTTTCTTTACCTCTTCTGACCATTCTGACCATCTGGCTATATCTGAAGTTTTACCTATACCGGCCTTTAGGGAGTCTATATCTCCTCCTTCACCTTCCGCTACAGAAGTCTTACCCATTCCAAACGTTGGACCACCTACTGTGGCTCCTCCTAGACTCCATGCACAAGACACTCCACTCTTGACATATCATCGTCGTCCTCGCCCAGCATCCGGCCCGGCTGATTCACTTCCTGCACCTGACCCTGCTCCTACTGCGGACTTGTCTCTTCCGATTGCACTTCGGAAAGGTATACGGACCACCCTTAATCCTAATCCCCATTATATTGGTTTAAGTTATCATCGTTTGTCATCACCCTATTATGCTTTTCTATCTTCTTTGTCCTCTGTTGCCCTCCCTAAGTCTACAGGTGAAGCATTGTCTCATCCAGGGTGGCGACAGGCTATGACTGACGAGATGTCTGCTTTACATGCGAGTGGTACTTGGGAGCTCGTCCCTCTTCCTTCGGATAAATCTACTGTTGGTTGTCGTTGGGTGTATGCAGTCAAGGTTGGTCCAGATGGTAAGGTTGATCGTCTTAAGGCTCGTCTTGTGGCCAAGGGGTATACTTAGATATTTGGGCTTGATTACAGTGATACCTTCTCTCCAGTGGCTAAGATAGCATCAGTCCGCCTTTTTCTCTCTATGGCTGCTGTTCGCCATTGGCCCCTGTATCAGCTGGACATTAAAAATGCATTTTTACACGGTGACCTTGAGGATGAAGTTTATATGGAGCAACCACCTGGGTTTATTGCTCAGGGGGAGTCTCGTGGCCTTGTATGTCGCTTGCGCCGGTCACTTTATGGTCTAAAGCAGTCTCCTCGAGCCTGGTTTGGTAAGTTTAGCACTGTTATCCAGGACTTTGGCATGACTCGGAGTGAAGCTGATCACTCTGTATTCTATCGGCATTCTGATTCACGTCTCTGTATTTATCTAGTGGTCTATGTTGACGACATCGTTATTACCGGCAATGACCAGGATGGTATTACTAAATTGAAGCAACATCTCTTTCAACACTTTCAGACTAAGGATCTGAGCACACTAAAGTATTTTCTGGGTATTGAGGTCGCACAGTCTAGCTCAGGTATTGTGATCTCACAACGGAAGTATGCCTTAGATATTCTTCAGGAGACAGGAATGACAGGTTGTAAACCTGTTGACACTCTAATGGATCCGAATTCTAAACTTCTTCCAGGACAGGGGGAGCCTCTTAACGATCCTGAAAGATATAGGCGGTTAGTTGGTAAACTAAATTATCTTACAGTGACAAGACCTGACATTTCCTTTCCTGTGAGTGTTGTGAGCCAGTTTATGGGTTCGCCATGTGATAGTCATTGGGATGCAGTTGTTCGCATTCTTCGGTATATAAAATCAACTCCATGTAAAGGTTTATTCTTTGAGGATCGAGGCCATGAGCAGATTGTTGGATACTCCGATGCTGATTGGGCAGGATCGCCTTCTGACAGATGTTCTACTTCTGGATATTGTGTCTTAGTAGGAGGAAATTTGGTATCTTGGAAAAGCAAGAAACAGAATGTGGTTGCTCGGTCTAGTGCAGAAGTAGAATATCGAGCAATGGCTATGGCGACATGTGAGCTTGTTTGGGTCAAACAGTTGCTCAAAGAGCTGAAATTTGGTGATGTTAGTCAGATGGGACTTGTGTGTGATAATCAAGCAGCTCTTCATATTGCGTCAAATCCAATGTTCCATGAAAGAACTAAGCACATTGAGATTGACTGTCACTTTATCAGAGAAAAGATACTCTCGGGAGATATTGCTACAAAGTTTGTAAAGTCAAACGATCAGCTTGCAGACATTTTCACCAAGTTCCTCACTGGTCCTCGTATTAACTACATATGTAACAAGCTCGGTACATATGATTTATATGCACCAGCTTGAGGGGGAGTGTTAGAAGTCTAACTGTATTAGAAGTCTAGTCTAAACTGTATTAGGAGTAGGCTAGGTTATGTGTATTATATATAGGGCTCATTGTATCATGTTTACATATCAATTATATATTCTTCTCCCGTGCCTTCTCACGGCATCAATTATGCACTTGTACTTGAACTTCGTCATATATCAATTTGCGCTTCGTTTGCTCATTCATCAAAACCTACACATAAGAACACACGTTTTAGTATAAAGCCTTGAGAACGTGTTTCCAACAATTTCCCCCTTTTTGATAATGGCAAACTTTAAGCGGGTTATGCAAATTAAACAATTTATAATGATGATTCAAGACAAGTATATATATGCATCAACAAGTATGCAATTTGTTCCCCCTCAATATATGAATTCCCCCTCAATTTAAGCTTATAAATATTGAGAGTGCATACCCGTTATCTTCCCCCTTTTGCCATTAGCAAAAATAATATAAGAAGATGCCAAAGATGTAAATAAAACTTGTTTAATTATTGGAAAGAGAAAACAATTACATAAGGAGGGGACAATAAAACATATCACAATAGAACCAAAACAAACAAAGAAATAATTCATCATCATTTCCCGCCTCATCATCCGGCACTGCTTCGAAGGGAACAAGACCCGCATATGGATAATGAACATGGTCAAAATATCCATGGATCTCATGAGTCAATTGACCAACAGAGGTGGTCAAGGAAGCAATTTGGTCGGAAATGGATTGGAGAGTGGGCTCTTGAGGCGGACGAGTTCGACGGGTTGGAGGAGGAGCAGGCGCTGCATGATCACCGTTATGATGAAAGGAGGATTCTGAAATTTCCCACTTCTTGGTACTCTTTTTTAGAGGACCGTTGGAAGTGATGAATCCGGAGGCTTCAAGAAAATTCATGATGAGGTGAGCATAAGGAAGAGGCCTATCATCTCTGATAGCGTCACGCATGTGAATCTTGACGAACCGACACCAATTGATGTTAGCTCCGGTTATTATGGCATGCATGAGCTTGGTGTCCTCTTGGGAAATGGTTGTATGGTTATGCTTACGAGGCTTGAGGACTCAGGTGATGAAATAGAAAATCAACCGATAATTGGGATCCATTCCCGTAATTGTAGGACGACGGGAAGAAAGATTTGGATCATAAGAAGTAAGTCCGATTTGATGTAGGAGGACTGTTTCATCAAAAAGGGCTCCGGCCTCTCCGATGTACCGAAAAATGTCTTCACCATTATGAGGAAGACGGGCAATGGTATGAAGGTTTTCATCGGAAAGAAGAATTTGAACACCATTTATATTTGTCACAAGCTCACCGTCATCATCCTCATGAAGGTTGGAGTAAAATGCTTGAATCAATGTAGTATTGATGTAAGGATGGGTAAGAAGTAAGAAGTCAAGAAGTTGACAATTTTTGAGCATATTTGCAGCAGGGCGATAAGATTCAAGATACTTGTTGGTTGAAAAGCGGGGAGGAAGAATGTCGCGCTTTTCAAATTTTGTTAAAAATCGAGTAAGCTCGATGTCAGAATTAAAATATAGAACGGAACCATCTTGATAGGGATAGTTTGGAGCAGTAGAGGAGGATGCACCATGCCTAGCAGAACGGGAACGTTTGGAGTGATGGCCCGACATTTTTACTAAGTATTGCTGGAATTTGCAAGAGACTTGAAAGAGTTTTGATAGTTTGAGAGCTAAAATTGATGCTTGAGTGAATAAAAATGAACATATATGAAGCCTATTTATAGAGGGGAGAAAGGCATTTCATTAATGGAAGAATTCTGCTGAAAATTGAAAGCTAAAACGGTCAGAAAAGGTAAAGAATAAATTGCACTGACCGTTTGACAATCGATTGTTGTAATGAGATAATCGATTGTCATTAAGATTTGAATGAATCTCGGAACTGACACAAATCGATTGCAGAACCAAACGGTAAAAAAAATTTTGAATTACTGACATGAAATAATCGATTGTCAAAATATGGTAATCGATTGTTATGTTACAGTGAGCACAGAAATTTTCTGATTTTGAGAATAATCGATTATATTTTGAAACAATCGATTGTTTTGGAAAAGCATTGCTGAATGGCTGAGACGGAAATCGATTTGCAGTTAAAGAATCAATTATTTAACAAAACTGCATAATAAACATAAACCATAAACAATCGATTAGTGATACTGCTAATCGATTTTCTGCACAGTAAGATAATCGATTATTTTCTTGGAACAATCGATTGTTCTGTGCCAAAACGTAATAATTCCCCCTAGCTTAAGGGTGATACCTGCAAAATAGAATTAAACGTCTCCGACGCTCAAGTCAGTAATTAAAATATAAATACAACCTAAAATGTATGCATTTAGATCAACGTTTACCCGCATTCAATACTTCATTTGGACATGATTTATATTTAGCACAACATTAAACGCTAAATATTTTATCAAGTCTACTAGCAATAAGGTAAAGTGAGGAACGATCATACCTGTGTAGTTCTTGGTATTGCTCGTCTTACCTTTCACATTTCTGTCAAGATGGTCATCTAAATTCATTGAAGTGACCATTGGTTTGGTGTTGCTCTTTTCAAATTGATTTGGCAACTCCTTGCGACATTTAGATGGACAAATAAAAGTTCCCTCTTTCATTTGCTTAATTTGTAGCTCCAAGAAGAAATTAAGCTTGTCTATCAATGATATCTCAAATGCGATCTACAGATTCCTTGCATGACACTTATTAGTTGCTCCAAAGTAATACAAATATTTTCTAAGATATCATTTTCCACAAGATTTGGAATGCAAGATATTAGTGGCATGAGAGTTTAAAGAAAATAACATTGCCAATACAGAGAGTTGTTTTGAGATTCTGTCATCAAAAAGATAGTAAACTTCATGCAATCTATTTCCCCTTAATCAGAAATTTATCAAGACATACCAACAAGACATAGATATACCAATTGTTATAAAACAATGATAAACCCATTTGTTGGATGACATAACAAGTGTACCAAAAGTTATTTTATTAACAGTGATACAAATTGTTATTTTTAGTAAAGCATATTACAAACGAGTGTTGACTGTTAACAGATAAACCATACATCGAATTTTGAACAACATACCAACCATTATCCAGACCAAAGGATGTGTTCATCAAGAGACGATTTTTAACAGAAGGATTTTTGTCAATTGTTAGAAACATGAGACATCTCAATTATTTTTCAAAACTGAGGATAGCATTCATAAAAAACGTGAGTGAAAACTTTTTGAAGAATATGCTAATAGATAATACACACCACACAGTATACTAACAGTTATTTAAACCACAGATAGCAATTATCAAATCATGAATGAAATGATTTTATTAAGCTAACTGTTAATACATATCAACAGTTTTGATCTTTTAAAAGCAGATAACTAACAAGTAAACTAATTGACACCAATTGTCATTTAACAACACGTTTTCAACATATGAATCAACAAAGCTAATTGATATTGATTGTTGACAAGGATATCTCAATTGTTAATGCACATCAACTATTACGACTAAGCTTATCAAAGATTCAACAATAGGGGAACCAAATTAACAACAAATAAGTTAATATTGGTTGCTAGCACATATCAACAATTCGGTTTTTGTCAAGAGGATAACTAACCGAAATTTCCTCTTGATGCAATGAGGTGTCGTGCTCGGTGCATCTACTACAATACTGTAGCCATTCAAGCACACCTACAAAACAGATTAATGATCTTTTGGTACCCATGCCATTTTGGGTCCTTGGGGGTTAGGCATATCATAATGATGCGATTGAGTGATATGTCTATGTCGTGTAAAACATGCAGGAGCAATATGACCAATACGTCTACAATAATGACAAGTCGCGTTGGGGTTATGCATCCTTCTAGGTTCATAGTAACTTGACGGACGAAAATGGTTTACTCTATTTTCAGCATTATGACTATTGCGCGCTTTATGAACATCATTTCTCCCACTATGAGCAGCATTTCTAGAATAATTATTTCTACGTTGGAAAGCATTTCTAGGTGCTCTAAAGGGTTCAGAATTCCTTCTAGTATTTGGCCTATAATATGCATCATTTCTAGGGTAGTTATTTCTAGGTGGTAAGTCATTGCTAGATCTTCTAAAATGTTCAACATTTAGTCTAGCATGCGTATTGGTTCTAGGATTGCTATTTCTAGGATAAGCATTTTTATTATTAGTCCTAGGTTGATCCTTAGGTTGTTGGGGTTTAGCTTCAACCTTTTCTTTAGGCTCATTCGTAAACCCTATGCCATGCTTGGTTGACTTCAAATTATCAAGAACATCATTCAAATTTTTGTGCGAAGAATTAAACTTATCTAATGTGCCTTTAAGCCTTTCTACTTTATTTTTGAGATGCAAGCAAGAAGTACACTTTCTAATAGAGCTTTCGGACTTATCGGCGCTTCTTTTTCCGAAAAACTTGTTTTCCTCTTTGAACTTCTCATTTTCTAAAACCAGTTTTTCAAAATCTTTTTCTTTTAGAGAGAGTTGTTTTTGAAAATCTTTTTCTTGCAACGACAGAGTTTTCTACAAATCTTTAATAGTCTTGGAAGCATCAACAAACTCACTATGTAATTTATTATAAGTATTTTGCATTTCTTCAAGCGAGTGAGAGTTGGACGTACTTACCTCTTCTTCTTCGTTTGCCATGAGACATTGGCCAGTTGATTCATCATATGAGCTGTCCGCTTTTTGAGGCATGCTTTCATACATTTCCTCCAGCTTATCCCACATCTCTTTGGCGGTTTTGTAGTGGGAAATTTTCTGATAGTCTTCCTGATTCAAGGCGCTATACAACATATTTATTGCATTAGTGTTGTATTCACTTACCTTGGCTTTCCCAACTTTTGTTGTCATTTGATCACCATGCTTGATGATTTGCCATAGATAAAAGTTGTTGGCTGTGATGAAAATTCTCATCCGATCTTTCTAATATAAGTAATTATTTCCATCAAATATTGGGGGCAACATGTTAAAATCACCTTCACCTATTCCTGCAAAAGAGTCACGAGTAGAAGCCATGGATAGTTCTCTCAAACTGTTAAGTCTTCAGAGAGTTGGGCTCTGATACCAATTGTTAGATAATACGCTTAACGCTAGAGGGGGGTGAATAGCGTTATAATAAAAATTAGCGTAAACTTGCGGAATTTAAAAACTTGCAGGAAAAATAAGTGCGGAAATTAAATGCGATAAAGAACAAACGCACCGATGTATTCTGGTTCACCACAACAAGTGGCTAGTCCAGTTCCTGAGAGACTCTCTCGAGATTTTCCACTAACTTGTCAAGCTTACGGGTGCTCAACAAATCTTTACAACTTAAGACACAAGCCTTAACACCTTTGCTCGGAGATACAACACTCCAAGACTTCATTGTTAAGCTTACGGGTGCCTAACCAGCCTTTACAACTTAAGGACACAAGCCTTAACACCTTTGCTCGGAGATACAACACTCCAAGACTTCATTGTTAAGCTTACGGGTGCCTAACCAACCTTTACAATCTGAGGACACAAGCCTCAACAATCTTGCTCGGAGATACAACACTCCAAGACTTCGACCAAGGAAACACAAGTTCCTTACAACAAGAGAATCACAATTCCCTTCAAGTGTACAAAACACTAAACACTCAAACAATACACTCCTTTATGAGTAGATATGAGTAAAAGAAGTAAGCTCAAGATCACAACAACTATGGACAAGACTTTGGCTCTCAAAAGCTTTATGAAATGAATATAAAATGATAAACAATAGTATGCAAGCTTATAGCAATAGTATGATCAGTTGTTGTGTTTAAAACACTGAAATGAAGCTGTATTTATAGTTGAAAAACTTGGCAATACCGTTGCCTAATTGCCAATTTAGAGTTGCTGATTTTACTGAGTGACAATCGATTGTCAAAGAGCCACAATCGAGTGTCTGCCAGTCGTTCCAAAATTCAATCCCAGATTTTACGCTTGACAATCGATTATTTAGAATCCATAATCGATTACTGGCAACGTTCAAAAAATCCTTTCCAGATTTTAATTAAAACAATCGATTATACAAAATCAATAATCAATTACCTGACGATATTTGAAAACTTTACGAAAACGGTCAGCTTCACAATCGATTGTACAAAGTTAACAATCGATTATTTATTAGTTTTTGAAAAACATTTTAGACACTGCCTCTTGACAATCGATTGCACAAAGATAATAATCGATTATTTAATAACTTTGAAAAGTCTGGAAGACACTGTATCAAAACAATCGATTATCATATGTTCATAATCGATTATTTTATGACTTTGAAAAATCTGAAGGACACTGTCTCTTCACAATCGATTGTCATTAGCTTCACAATCGATTATTCTGAGTTTTGAAAAACTATGATGGATACTGCCTCATCACAATCGATTGTCATTAACTTCACAATCGATTATTTTGAGCGTTGAAAAACTTTGATGTACACTGCCTCATCACAATCGATTGTCGTAAGGTTCACAATCGATTGTCATGCATATTTGAAAAATCTGATGCTCACTGCCTTAACACAATCGATTGTCAATTGTTCACAATCGATTGTCATGCAGTCTTGGCTTAACATAATCGATTATCATAAGTACATAATCGATTATCTTAGTCCAGATTTTAGAGGCATGTTTAAAAATCATTTTGACTAAAGTAAATATGCATGATTTAAAATCATTTAGCATTGAATTAAATATGCATGATTTTGGAAAAAATAGTTTTACGAGAGAAGCCATATCATGAGTCAAGTTGTAGAATCAAGAACACAATTAAGAACGACTCATTTGAACTATAAAACTTTGTCTTGTGCCTGAATCTCGTTATGCATCAATTATGCGCTTGTACTTGAACTTCGTCATATATCAATTTGCGCTTCGTTTGTCATTCATCAAAACCTACACATAAGAACACACGTTTTAGTATAAAGCCTTGAGAACGTGTTTCCAACATAAGTATATTATATTTTCTATCTGTTCATCTTTGAAATTCTAAGTAGGTGTTTCTATTTAGAGTCATATGCTCGTCCTTTTCTAGGTTGCTTTTAATCTCTTTTATTTACTTTAACTTATTATCTGCTCATCTTTGGAACTATTCTGAGTATTTGTTTCTTGGCTTGTCTTTGTAACCTGCTTCTGAATAATTTGCCTAACATTTGAAGGCATAGCATGTTATTGTTGACTTGTTTAGATTATTATGTTGAGCTCAAAATTGGTCATATTAGGTTTTAATATTAGTTAGTGTCCTGTATTTATGAAATTTGTGTTGCATAGCTTGGTATATGTTTCTGAGAAATTTAGTTTAATAAGTGTGATATTTGCCTAAATGTGTGTCCTGCAATTGATTAAATCCCGACCCTTGGTCGTTTGTTTTGCATAATTTGGTATAAATCTGCAAATTAAAAGTTGGCCATGAATAGAAATTCAGAATTTGATCTTATTTGCCAATAATAATCTAGGTTTATAACTTGAAATGGTTAACTAGTGTTTATTTCTGACCAAATAGATAGGAACTAGGGTTTAAAACACTTAGG
The DNA here is from genome assembly GCA_034376525.1 of Nicotiana benthamiana. NCBI lineage: Eukaryota > Viridiplantae > Streptophyta > Magnoliopsida > Solanales > Solanaceae > Nicotiana > Nicotiana benthamiana. The sequence goes on along the minus strand of CM067331.1, from coordinate 86,652,803 downwards.
CCAGTAATTGGGAAGGAGGACATGGGTATTAAGGGCATTTGAATGTCGGGAATCTTATAACAAACTCCTGGAACATTCTAGTGAGGCGTCCGAGTACAATTTCTGCCCCAAAACTTGACGCACAAGTTAGAAAAGCAAGGATCATTTAGGCAAAAATGAAAATGGGTAAAGGTCTAAAAGGAAAAATAAAAGATTCATGTTGTCCTAAGGCTTTAGATATAAAAGGTACATCTGATCATTTTCAAAGGGGGGATTTCTTTTGGTAGAGGATTTTGAGGATTTATTTTGGTTAGAGTTGGAGAGAAATTTTTCAGATATAGATATACATTAAGACACACTATCATATAACATTCAGCTGAAATCCATTCCAATTTTGTTCTTCGGTTCGAGTCTTCTTTAGTAATCGAAGTTCTATTCATTAGAAGTGGAGGACGGATTGATGCATGTGCATTTTAGAGCTGTTAGAGAGATGTATTTTCATTATTTGCTCCTCAAACATCTTGAGTTCCTGGGATTATTGGTTATTTGGCTGCCGTGCTTGCTTGCTATTCTCTTCACTTGCTCATAGGTCCTTCTTTTCTGTTGAAATTACAGGTACCAATACTCACTCAAATTTGGATAGCATAGTTGTACATGTCCAAGATCAACATTGATAATGAAGATAAACCCCTTTTTTGATGTATCAATGATATATTATAAATGTTGTGAGTTTTTGTAGAATTTCTGACATTATAATCTGTATAGACTTGTAATAATACAGGACTATATCTGGACTATAACTTTAATTTGTTTAGGTTTCATTAGATTTAAAATAGTTAGTCCAAAATTTACTTAGTGTTCGTAATTTATATTATAGTAGAGACTCGATATTTGTATATATATACTCGAAATGATGAGTATTTTAATCCCATTCCTTAGACGCCAGATCCCAATCTGAGCTACAGCTTATTAATTTGTTAGTATAAAATCCTTATCTGAATTCTCTTTGTTAAAATGTCTTCAGCATGTTTTATAAATGATCATTTGTACGATGTTAATAACTGTAGCTTAGCAAATAGAAAGATTATTATCATTCTCTAAGATGGACTTGTAGTCCAATGTTACTAGGCTCAAATGAAGGCCCAAACTACTATTTGTTATGAAACATGAAGAAATGCATTCCCTGGGCTCAATATCGAAGGGGGCACAAATCGTAAAACCAGCCATGAATGAGGCAGAAAATATAGATGTTGAATCTTTTTTCTGAATATATCACTCACGTATGAAATAATTAGGACATAGCTTAGAGACGAGCATAATAGAAAAGTATAGTCGCTTTAGGTTGCCCTTATAAAATTAAGTGAGCGCACTTATCAAAATTATACACCATGTGGGCTCCTTAACTGTAATAAAAATGTATAGAAACTTGGAGGTGCTGTTTTGTAAATTCCACGGTCCTCAACGAATTTTCAAATGCGTAGTTGCTATAGGCTCGATATTTAATAAGATATCTTCATAAATTCGGGTGCGCATTTATGTGACTGAAATCCAAATCTCAATAATGTTAAAACGATCCGAGAACCTGGGTGCATTTATGTGACGTGGTTCGAGGTGTGTTTTAATAACGTTGCAAATATTCCTAAATGAATAAAGCGGTTAATAACATTAAATTTTGCATTGTATTAAAATCAGGAAAGTTAGCCAAATATGATAGTTTAAGACACCGTGCTAGAACCGCGGGATCCGGGGGTTCCTAACACCTTCCCTCGGGTCAACAGAATTCCTTACTGAAGAATTTCCGATTCGCAGACTCCAATTGGGAAGTCGAAAAATTTCCTCGATTTTGGATTCTAAAATTAACCGGTGACTTGGGACACTAAAAGCCAAACCTATCCCAAGTGGAGACTCTTAAATAAATAATTAATCCTATTTCGAATAATATCACTTTAATTAGAAAAACTCCCTTATACATTTTATCCTTCGGGGTAGCCGTGTAAAAAGGAGGTGTGACAGCTCTGGCGACTCTGCTGGGGGAATCAAACCCAGAATCTCTGGTTCGGGGTTTTTGAGCTTAGAATAACTGCTATATTTGGCTTTATCTGACTTCGTTACATGTTCCGTGCTAAATGCTTTATTGCTTTGATATTGTCTGAACCGTACATATAAACTGCTACGAAACCCTTCACTTCACCTTTGGGGATGTGCTTACTGGTTGAGACTCCCTATTCTGTTAGTGTCATACCCTAGAATAAGAAACAGGACAAGTTACTAAGCCGGATGGCCTTTTGGTTCACGGTACGTAGCCCCCTCCTCGACTAGAGTTGTCCGCTTGGGTACACAGTCTAGAACAAATACCCAGGTTCTGAACTTAGTCTAACAAACCTCATGACGGATCCCTAGTAGGAAAGTTTATTTTCATTATGCATTTGACCTAGGGGACTCGACACAGTGGTTGGGTTTGTCTAGGACAGGTGACCCAAAATAAAAAGACCATCCTGATGCATATTATGTGCTACTTGTGCATTCATTTGCCTTGGATTCGCATGTTGACCGGCTTGCGAATAAAAAGAAATTTGAGAGTCACTGAGATAAATCATTTGAAAAAAAACAACAATGCTCAAAAATAGCGCCGAAATGCTGCCAGATGTTTCAAAGCAAAAAGACAAAACAAAAGGGAAAAGAAATTTGGAAAGTTTTCCATAATATTTTGGGTCTTTTTGTTTTGCCGGGTCAACTTTTCTTCTGCAAAAAATGCTAAAACAAGAAAAATGATTTTTATCCACATGCTCGAAATAAATCGGGTGATGCCATTACTGCCGGAAATAGCCGAATGTTACCGTAAGGGACGCCGGAAGGCTGATCTTGCACAAATGGCAACCTCTGAGTCTTATTTTGACCGGTAAGTAAGCATAGCCTGAAAAAAGCTTCTCTATGAAGTGTTGCGATGCCGTATTCGCCAAGCTGGTCCTAGATTTTAAGAAATGAATTTAATAAAATGTTGGTTTTAATATTTTGAGAATACTAATTCGCCTTAATAAATGTGCAGAATGAGCACGATAATGAACAAAATTCCCTTGGAGTTACGACTATGGTGGAATGATCTCGGGGAAGCGGAGAAGAAAAAGGTCAATACACACCTGGGAGGTCTCACTGGTTTGTTGAAAATTAGCCCAAAGGGAGACATCATAAAGGCCTTAATCACATTCTGGGACCCGGCCCATAATGTCTTCCACTTCTCGGACTCTGAACTCACCCCAACATTGGAGGAAATGACAATATATATCGGGACCTCTACAATCCCTTTAAGTCACCAATACTTGATTGCACCAAGAGCCCTTGCCGTGGACAAACTCCTGGATTCCTTGAAAATCAGCAGAAAAGTCCACAACCCCGACTTATCAGCTGGCTTTTGCACCCTGCAATTTATATATCAGAGGTATGGCCACATCGGAGGATCCTACAACCCCGAAAGTCTTATTTGTAGCAAAGGAAATCAGCTCAAGTGGGAGGAGCATCGATGTTCCCGTGAAAAGATGGGAATATTGACATACAGATAGCAGGGGTCGTAAGCACCTTACTAACCCAGGATAATCTTACTCTCGCTCCAATGATCTTGTCCAAAATCTTCCGCGCTCTCACCACGTTTAAATCAGGAGGAGACTTCTTCATGGGATGTAACTTGCTGCTGCAAAATATTGATGATCGAGCATATATGCCACCGGCCTCGGTTCATGAATTACGGGTCGCCAACAAAGAGTTGCATAGAAGAATTCTGCAACAGGGTTGATGGGTTCAAAGTATCTGAGGGTGTCACAGAATGGGTGTCGCATCTCCGGGTCATCACTGCAAATCAAATAGAATGGACATTTGGTTGGCTCCCTGTGGATGAAGTTATACATATGCCAGCCACCGGACCTCATTTCCTTCTGATGGGACTCCGAAGTATCCAGCCATATACGACATATAGAGTGCTAAGACAATTGGGTAGATGCCAAATGATCCCCAGGGACGAGGATATTAGTCGTCATGCGGTTGAGATAAGCCCAAAGGGTCAATTCCCTGAAGCTGTTGTACGCCAGATCTGGAGTGAATGTCAATACTTGACAGTCGATACTCGAGTACGTGATGTATCTAAATGTGAGGTTGCACCGGGGTATTTTGCTTGGTACAAGAGAGACATAGAGCCTGGGAGGCCGGCTAAGAGACCACATATCCAGGAGTTTGTTGAGACATTGCAAGGGCAGTGGGATTGGTTAGCCAAGGAAAATGAATATAGAGCTACTATAGGAAGTCTGGAAAAGAAAATCCAAGAATTGCGATTTGATAATGCAAACTGCAACCACTGAGGGAGAAAAGAAGGTATTGACTAAAGAAAACGAAGCCCTACGAGCCCAAAATCTAGAAAATGAAGGCAGCACAAAAAATCCTCATAGAAGTGCAAAAGCTAAAAATCTCATTGAAAACTTGCGGCGTAAAGTAACTGAGCATGGGTTCGACATGAATAAGGTGGAAGGTGAGCTATCTAGGGTTCACAAGAAATTGATTAACAATGCAGAGGAACGAGCCAGCATCCTTGAGCAATTAAAAGAAGGGAATAGTGATGAGATTGTTGGTTTAAAGCGAAGGGTCATCATGACTAAAAACAAAATGGCCAAGCAAGCCAGGGACTTCAAAGCCAAAAGAGAACATTGCTATGTAGTGATAGCTAGATTAGAAAGGGATTTGCGGCAATTCCAAAAGCAGAATCAAGTAGCAGAACAAACCTTAGAAGCAAGGGCCAAGAAATTGGGCGTCTATTACAAGAAAAAGGTGTTATCATGTACAGGGTACGGGTAATCGCAGAGTATATTACCACAAAATGCAACTATTGTGAGGACATGATGAAATCTATGTTCTTTACTACCGCCATGACATTTGTTCGTCAAGTGATGGAAGATCTCCATTACCTCCAAGGAAGTTTAGCATGCAAGCCTGCGGCAAGGCCGTACGATGCCACGCAAGATCCAAAAACATTTGAAGTATTAATGTACTCATAAATTTGTATTTTCTTAAAAGAGTCTATCTGTTTGTTCTGTTGCGCACCTTTCGAGTCTGTAAGTTTATTAAGTCCCAGTTTGGTAGTTGCCTTTAATTTTGTTAGCTTTTGTAATCAGAGTTCTTGTCTTTATAAGAATTAAAAATCCCAAAATATTCTGTTGCTTCCATCATATTTTACCATGAACTACGCTCGGTATGATTCATGCGGTGTCATGATGCGTTGGCAATCTTCATAGGATTCGACCGTAATCTTTTAAAAAGAGGAATAGATAATAGCTAATAAGAAGTGGGAAACAAAAGGAAGTTTGGGATAAATGTCAGGATGACGCATGCGACCATTGCAAACATATAGAAACTCGTTAACTGCATAGGTGCATCATAGCCAACATGCGATTTCCTATTTGTTATCTATCCCAACCTAACCGTTTGATTTCTAGTTTCCAGTCCAGGTTTTAGAGAATAGTGATCAGTTTGTGGTAAGCTGGCATCGCACAGATGCTTTACTAGATCAAAATGAAGCGCAGAGATGTCATCTGAAATAACTCTACCAGTAGTTCCCATCCCAGAGGACAAGCCAATTGCGGGGATCCCAGCCTCAGAATCAACAGCGGCAGAAAAAAATAGGATCCTTCGACTCTGAGTTATGGAGATGTGGGACGCTTGGACAAATGGAAAAGAACCTCCAAGTGTTATCCCCGGATTTCCTGAGCTTTTTATGGGGTCGGAGGTTACCTCCACCATCCCTATCAGCCACCCAAATATCCTCTTGGGACAACCTATCATATCCGCCAACTTTGTTGGAACGCCTTCTGAAGCATGTCCTCCAATGTTCACATGTGGTCCAATTCCTTATATTTTTACAGCTTCTCCGTGTGCAACCACCACACAGCCTGCGGTGCCGAGGCCAATGTTTGATCCTACAATTTTCACATTTCAAACTCCCAACTACCAAACCGAGCCTCCCCCATACCCCACATACAAGTATCCTAAACCAGCATATGAACTCACACCGGTGCAGGACAAAACCCCTAAGACACGTGAACAAGATGAAATAACAAGAAGGATGAAAAACCTTGAATAGAGTTTGAAAAAAATTCAAGGATTAAGTGGGCAGAAGAGCGTGTCTTATTCGGACTTGTGCATGTTCCCAAACGTACATCTTCCTCTTAGATTCAAAATGCCGAAGTTTGAAAAATACGATTGCCACGGTGACCCCATCGCTCATTTGATAAAGCATTGCAGTCAACTGAGTGGGGCAGGTGGAAAAGAAGAACTCTTGATGGCATATTTTGGGGAGAGTTTGGTGGGCATCGCTTCTAAATGGTCCATGGACCAGGATATCACTCGATGGCATATCTGGGATGACCTCGCCCGGGATTTCGTAAGGAAGTTCCAGTATAACATTGGCATTGCCCCGGAGAGGAAATCTTTGGCCAACTTGAAAAAGAAACCTTCATAAAGCTTTAGAGAATATGTTGTCAAGTGGCGTGAGAAAGCGTCAAGAGTAAAACAACCCATGGACGAGACGGATATGGCCTCTATTTTCCAACAAGCACAAGAGGCAGATTATTTACAAAATATGATATCAGCAATGGGCAAACCTTTTGCGGAAGAGATTAAGTTCGGCGAGATGGTCGAAAATGGCCTGAAAATAGGAAGGATTCTGAGCCAGGGCAGGAGGGGTCGCAAGAAACAAAAAGAAAGAGGAAGTGTCAATGGCCGCCTCCGGAATGAGAAGACATAATGATCAGAGACCTGTATTCTCAGAAAGGACATCGCAACATTACTATCCCCATCAAGACATGCATTATGTTCCTCAACCTTATGTAGTCATGAATTCCAAGCCATTTGTTCGGCCACAACAACAAGGAAACAGAAACTAGGCCCTAAGGAATCAGCCTCCCCAAAATCACTACAATCCCCGCCCTCCACAAAATAATTACCGTCCCAGGGAACCACCCATGAGACAAAACTTTACTCCAATAGGGGAATATTATGCTAGCTTATTCCCAAAATTGGTCCACATGGGTCTCTTGCAGCCTGTGCCCCCGAATAGGCAGAACCCCGAGTCACCTTCCTATCAAAGGGGCGTACGATGTGCTTATCATTCCAGGGCCGAAGGAAATGACGCCGAAAACTGCTGGACTCTGAAATGAGCGATGGAGGATTTAATAGAAAAAAGAAAATAGTGCTGAGAGATGAAGAGGTCCGAAACATAACCAATAACCCGTTGCCGGCTCACAACAATGGGCCAGTCAGCGGAATAATTTGTGAGGACAAATAATTTGACCCTGCCCTAAAATCCATAATAGCCATTGCTGATGAGGACGGAAAACTGAAGGTTACCCCCAAGAAGGTTGAAGAAAAGGAAACGAGTGAAGCCAAGTATCCAGAAGCAGAGAAGGAGTTCAAAATCAAAACTGAGACGACCCCTACCAAGGAAACAATACTTTACATCCCACGAGGGCGTCAAGAAAAATAGCCCACTTTGAGTCCCCCAAGAAGGTTTGAGTTGAACAAAACGATGTATGTACCCAAGGTAGCTTATCTGGTACGGGGACCGATTAAACTACCAAGGCTGAATGAGTCTGTGGTAATCGGTCGCGCACCTCAGAAGCCAATGACAAACCCTTCTATAGTCCCGTGGAATTACCAAGAAAACATCGTCATATGCAAGGGCAAGGAGATCGTCCGGGAAACTCAAAAGGGGCATCCCACAAATAAATATTCAGATATGGATGAAGTGAACGCTGCCGCCAAACGGCGATTTCCACCTAACATGCTAGTAAATGCTGAAGAGGCAGAAGCCCTCTTTAAAAAAATGAAAATGCCAGAATATGAGGTGGTGGACCAGCTCCGAAAGTCTCCCGAGATGGCATCTTTATTTTCACTACTAATGCAATATTCAGAGCACCAGAAAGTGTTGGCCAAAACCTTGAATGAAGCTTATGTGCCGGTCGGAACCTCAGTTGAACTACTGGAGAAAATGGCAGAAAGATTCTTTGCTATTAATCAGGTTACATTTATTAAAAATGATGTACCTCCTAAGGAGCTGCCCATAACAAAGCCTTGCAACTCACTATCAAATGCGAAGGCTATTATATAAAAAGAGTAGTGATAGACGGAGGTCCTGGGGTGGACATATGCCCATTATCAACAATGCAATGAATGGAGATTGGAACAGAGAGTATCCTTCCCAACAATGTGTGTGTCCGAGCCTTTGATGGAATCAAGAGAGACACCATAGGGGAAATCTACTTAGTACTGACAATTGGTTCGGCCGATTTTGAAGTGGCATTTCAAGTATTGGACATGGACACATTCTATAACTATCTCCTAGGAAGACCGTGGATTCACGCGGAAGGAGCGGCGCCTTCTACTCTGCACCAAATGCTGAGGTTCGAACATGTAAACTAGGAGATTGTGGCCTACAGAGAAGATGAACTGTCAATTTATCGGGATCCCTCTGTTCCCTTCCTCGAAGCCAAAGAGGGAAGTGAGCATATAGTTTACCAAGATTTTGAAATTGTGGTAGCCGATCAATAAAAAGAAGGCGAACTAGTTCCCCAGCCTTTCCTCTCTAATGCCTCAATCATGGTGGCAAGAGAGATGACACGCCAAGGGTTCAAGCCAAGCAAGGGACTTGGATGTTTTCTGCAAGGCATAACTAAGCCGGTCACTTTGCCTGCCGCGGAGAGGTTCTTTGGGCTGGGCTTCCATCCAACATAATAGGATATCACCTGGGCCAACCATGGGAAGCATCGAGGGTGGGCTTTGCCCCAACCCCTACCATACTTGTACAAAACATTTGTAAAACCAAAGTACAGTGAGGAAAATGAAGACGAGACTTTCACAGCGGAGGAAATTGAGGAGATATGTGGAGCCATGAGGAAATTGCTGTATGAAGCCAACATGGTCCAGCTGGGAGAATGCTCAAGCACTGGTGAAGTGCTCTATATGGAACCGGATGCCAAGCTGCAAAAACTGGAGGGCCACCCCTTTTCCTATCAGGCGAGAGGCCCAGTAGTTCTGCCTAGCTACCTTTTCATGCATCACGAGTTATTTCAGGGTGTAACTCAGATGTTTTTCTATAGCATTTTGTCCTTTATATTCTAGATGTAAACCCTGTTATCTTACAATTTTAAAGAAATGAAATCAATATTTCATTGTCTGCACTTCCCTATCTTTTTCTTATTTTTTGTTTTTCTTATATATTTTTTTTTCTTTCACTCCCAATAATGCGGCTTTAAATGAAGTGACGCTGCCCATCTATGAAATAATGAACCAAGAACCGGAATATGATGAAGAAGAGGCTTTTAGGGAAATCAACCGAGAGTTGGAACACTTTGAAAATAAACCTAAGCCAAACTTAAACGATACCGAACTGGTTAACTTGGGCGATCCTGGTGAAATCAAGGAAACTAAAATAAGCATCCATGTGAATAAAAAATCAGAGATTCACTGGTTTAACTTCTTCTGGAATTCAAAGATGTATTTGCTTGGTCTTACGATGATACGCCTAAGCTGAGTGTTGATCTGGTGGTTCATAAGTTGCCCACGTACCCTGAATGCCCTCCGATCCGACAAAAACAAAGGAAGTTAAAACGTGATGTCAGCGATAAGATAAAAGAAAAGATCACAAAACAGCTAGAGGCGGGGTAATCCGAGTGGTTCGATACACCACATGGTTGGCCAATGTGGTCCCGGTACCAAAGAAAGACAAAAAAACTTGAGTGTGTGTAGACCACAGAGATTAAACAAGGCAAGTCCCAAGGAAAAATTCCCTCGACCTATCATCCACATCCTTGTTGAAAACTATGCCAAACACGAGATACGGTCCTTTGTAGATTGCTAGGCAGGGTACCACCAAGTGTTGATGGATGAAGAAGATGCTGAGAAAACCGCCTTCACCACACCTTGGGGAACTTACTGTTATAGAGTTATGCCCTTTGGTCTAAAGAACGCCGGGGCAACATACATGAGGGCCATGACCACCATTTTCCGCGACATGATGCATCAAGAAATATAAGTATATGTGTACGATGTGATTATCAAGTCCAAGACTCAGGGTGATCATGTAAAAGACTTAAGAAAGGTCTTCAGAAGGCTTCGCAAATAGGATTTGAAATTGATTCCAGCCAAGTGGGCATTTGGGGTCCCGCCAGGAGAACTTTTGGGATTCATTGTCAGCCGAAGAGGTATCGAGTTGGATCCGACCAAGATAAAACCCATTCGAGAGCTACCTCCTCAAAAGACCAAAATATGATGTAATGAGCTTAATGGGAAGATTGAATTAATCAGTCGATTCATCGTTCATTTGACTTCCACATGAGATCCCATATTCAAGCTATTGAAAAAGGATGCGGCAGTTAAATGGACTGTTGAGTGTCAACAAGCTTTTGACATAATCAAACACTATTTGTCCAACCCACCAATTTTGGTCCCATCGGAACCGGAAAGGACTCTATTTCTCTATCTAACAGTCCTGAAAAGCTCTTTTGGTTGTATTCTCTGGCAGCATGACACCACGGGAAAGAAAGAGAAAGCCATCTATTATTTGAGCAAGAAGTTTACCAGTTACGAAGCCAAATACACGCTGCTAGAAAGAACCTGTTGCGCCTTGACATGGGTGGCTCAGAAGTTGTGGTATTATCTGCAAGCTCATACCACCTACCTCATAAGCAGTCTGGATCCACTGAAGTATATATTCCAAAATTCGATGCCCACATGGGATTGGCAAAATGGAAAATCCTGCTTACGGAAATCGACATAGTTTATGTAACTCGTACTTCAATGAAGTCTCAAACATTGGCAGATCATCTAGCCGAAAATCCCGTTGATGATGAATATCAGCCTTTGAATACCTATTTCCCTGATGAAGAAGTGAATTCGGTGGAAGTAACATCTGAAGACGTCTTCGCTTGGAAAATGTTCTTCGACGGAGCAGTAAACGCAAAAGGCGTAAGGATTGGGGCAATTTTAATCTCACCCACGGGCCAGCATTATCCGGCTACAGCTAGGCTCCGGTTTTTCTGCACCAATAATACAGTTGAATACGAGGCTTGCATCATGGGCATGAACATGGCCATTGACCAAGATGTTGAGCAATTGTTAATCGTGGGGGATTCAGATTTGATCGTCCGACAGGCTCAAGGAGAGTGTGAAACAAGAGACATTAAACTCATCCTCTATAGACAACATGTGGAGGACATTAGCAAACGGTTTAAGTCAGTACAATTTAGGTACATTCCTCGTTGTAACAATGAGTTAGCAGACGCACTCCCAACCCTGGCTTCCATGTTGCCTTACCCCGGAAACACCTACGTTGATCCTTTACAAATCTAAATCAAAGAAAGGCATGGGTATTGTAATGTGACCGAAGCAGAGTCCAGCACACAGCCCTAGTATTATGACATTAAGAGGTTCTTGAAAACACAGGAGTATCCCGAACAAGCCACCAGGGAGCAACAGAAAACCATCCGACGGCACGCTAGCAGCTTCTTCTTTAGTGGGGATACCTTGTACAAAAGGACTCCAGATCTCAATTTGCTTATATGTGTTGGCACGGAAGAAGCCGGGAGAATTATGCATTACGTCTACTCAGGACTGTGTGGGCCGCATATGATCGGGTACGTACTGGAAAAGAAAATATTTCTTGCTGGATATTATTGGATGACCATGGAGAAAGATTGCTTCAACTTCGTTCGGAAATGTCATCAATGTCAGGCGCACGGTAATTTGATTCATGCACTGCCAACAGAATTGCATCCTATGTAAGCCCCCAGGCCATTTGCTTCCTGGGGCATGGATGTCATTGGGCCTATTGAGCAAAAAGCCTCAAATGGACATCGATTCATACTGGTTGCTATTGACTACTTCACAAAATGGGTCGAATCCATATCTCTTAAGTCGGTTACAAAGAAAGCTGTGGTGGATTTTATGCATTCCAACATCATTTGTCATTTTGGGATTCCCACAACCATCATTACAGATAACACAACTAATCTGTACAGTCGTTTGATGGGAGAAATATGTGAACAATTCAGGATAACACATAGAAACTCCACCCTTTACCGGCCCAAAGCTAATGGTGTTGTCAAAGAATCTAACAAAAACATCAAGAAGACCATTAGGAAAATGATTCAAAGCTCAAGGCAATGGAATGAAAAGTTGCCTTTTGCATTGCTGGGATATCGCACCACGGTGCACACATCGGTAGGAGCAACTCCCTATTTACTGGTTTATGGGACTGAAGCTGTCATATTCGCAGAGGTAGAAATCCCTTCGCTACAAGTAATTGTCAAAGCAGAAATTGAGGATAGAGAGTGGGTTAAAACTCGTTTGGAGCAGTTATCATTAATTGATGAAAAACGAATGGCTGCGATTTGTCGTGGGTAGTTATACCAACAAAGGATGGCCCGTGCTTACAACAAGAAAGTGTGCCATAGGAATTTCGAAGTTGGGCTGCTGTTATTGAGGCGTATACTTCCTCACCATCAGGAAGCCAAAGGAAAGTTTTCTCCGAACTGGAAAGGTCTGTACATTATCAGAAAGATATTACCCAAAGGAGCACTATAACTGGGTGACGTTGAAGGAGACGAGCCTGAGGCAGTAGTAAATGCAGATGCAGTAAAAAGGTATTATGTTTGAACTCCCTGCAATAGTGGCTCTGTTTGATTGAGATGACGAAGGATTTTCTTTCCCGCTACTATAAACACTATCAATCCTTCGCAAACCCCTTTGAGCCGGCTACGTTTCTTTTGCCACCCTCTTTGGAGCGCGGAAGTGCTATTCAAAAGAAAACAAAAATGATGATAAAAAAAAGGAGCAGGAAGAAAAGATAAGAAACATGAAACAAAAAAAGGAAAAAGAGAGGAAAAAATATAATAAAAATAAAAGAAACAACAAACAAATTAGGTTAGGAAACACTTCCTGAACTACGTCATACTTGATTTCGATAGGATACGTAGGCAGCCTCTCCTTGAGGTTTAGTCGTATCAAAATAAAACCCCCAATTCCATAAGAAATCAAACTGGGGTAGAAATGTATCGTTTCGGCCACAAATCCGCCCGAATGGTTCTAAAGTTGTAGATTCCCATCCAAATTCCTTTACTCAAGAAGCCTAGTCCAAGTCCTTCTGATCAATTGGTCAAAACAAGGACATGAAAAACACCATTGTTGGGATTCAGCACAACTCAATGTTGAGAGAAATAAAATGAGTAGTCTTATCGGTGAAAACCTCCAGGCACCATAAGGCGACGGCGAGCAAAGAAAAACAAAATGAGAGAGTCTGTTTAGCGAAAACTCACAAAGAGCTATCGGGCGACGGGAGAAGATAAATGAGAGAGGCCGATTGGCGAAAACCCGAAAAAGGGCGTCGTCGGTCGAAAAGAGGAAATATTGCCACTCAACCCTGAACAAGTTCCCTTGGTTTTGAAAGATTTGAAATCAGAAAAGCAAAAATGGATCCGGGCCAGGTATTTAGTCCAAGAAGCATGTCGTTTCCATTTAAAACCGGCACGCACTCCCGGATAAGTCCTCCATTTTCCTCCAAAAGAGACATACCTCTCTAAACTCATGTTTTGTTTTATTATTTTCCTACTCCTTTCCCCTTTAACTTTGATGTCCTGACCATTCCCTAAGAAAAGGTAGAAGGGCAGGTCTCGCAGGTTTTTCTCCTGGCAAGAAATAAAAGGAATGTCCGGTACCGGCAAGCGCATTTAACCAACCCCAGCGGATCATGACGGCTAATGCTTCAAAAGCACGAAAATAGAAAAGAAATTCAAAGAGTCCACGAAGGTGAATCAAGATCGGGAAGTTTAAGCCCAAGCAGGATAATGGTTCCTACCAATGATCCCAAAGGCAAGCCCTAAAATTGAAATTAGGACAAAAAATCATTACTAAAGGGTTGGAAAACAAAAAACAACCCGAAAATGAGAATCCCCCGGCCAACCTACGAGGCAAAGATCGGAAGTCAAGGGTTTTTTATCCAACATAGATGAGGTTGAAATCAAGCAGAATAATTCCAAAAACCTTATCACTGTTCAAACTAATAGTTTGTTTTGTTTTTAATTTGAAGTAGGCGCAGGTGTAATCTAGAAAAACAAATGAAACACAAGGTAAACACAACAAAAGGAATGGCGCATGAACGGTGTTGCATCAATAACAAAAGGGAAGTTTTCTTTACATTCTTTTACTGCAAACTCATAAATAAACATGATAGCATGGGATTCCAATCCCTACCTTCCCCTTGTGCAGCTTGTCGATTTCCATAACTCAAGGATTGTATTCCATCCCTCTCCAGCATAGACCAAGGAATTTCTTTCCTTCGTATCCCGGCATAACCCGGAAGGTTTCTCTTTACATCCCCAACATAACCTGAGGACTCCTTTTCCCACCTTTCACTCCCCAGCGTAGTTCAAGAGTTAGAGCTCTTCTATCCTTAGTACAACTTAAGGGTTTTCCTTCCCTTCTCTATCCCTAGCATAGTCAAAAGGATCTTTGTGGCCCTTCACTTCCTTGTAATTCCCTAGCATAACCTAGGAATTTTTCATTCTTATCCCGGCATAACGCGCAGATTCTTCTTGGCATAACCCAGGAATTTTCCGTTCATCCCGGCATAACCCGCGGATTTCCCTACCATAACCTAGGATTTTTCATTCCTATCCCGGCATATCCCGTGGATTCCTCTGGCTTAACCCAGGAATTTTCCATTCATACCGTCATAACCCGCGGATCTCCCTAGCATAACCTAGGAGTTTTCTATCAATCCCGGCATAACCCGCGGATCCCTCTTGCATAACCCAGGAATTTTCCATCCATCCAGGCATAACCCGCGGATCTCCCTAGCATAACCTAGGAGTTTTCTCTCAATCCCGACATAACCCGCGGATCCCCCTAGCATAACCCATGAATTTTCCACCTATCCCGGCATAACCCGGCGGATTTCCCAAGCATAACCTAGGAATTTTTCATTCCTATCCCGGCATAACCCGTGCATCCCCCTGGCATAACCCAGGAATTTTCCATTTGTCCTGGCATAACCCGTGGACTTCCCTAGCATAACCTAGGAGTTTTCTCTCAATCTCGGTATAACCCGCAGATCCCCATGGCATAACCCATGAATTTTCCATTCATCCTGGCATAACTCGTGGATCTCCTTAGCATAGCCTAGGAGTTTTCTCTCAATCCCGGCATAACCCGCGGACCCCCCCCCCCCGGCATAACCCAAGAATTTTCCATTCATCCCGGTATAACCCGTAGATCTCTCTAACATAACCTTGGAGTTTTCTATTAATCCCGGCATAACCCCCCCCCCCCCCCCCCCCCCGCTATAACCTAGAAATTTTCCATTCATCCCAGCATAACTCGCGGATCTCTCTAGCAGAACCTAGGAGTTTTCTCTAAATCCCGGCATAACCTGTGGATCTCCCTAGCATAACCTAGGAGTTTTCTGTCAATCCCGGCATAACTCGCGGATCACCCTGGCATAACCCACAAATTTTTCATTCATCCCGTCATAACCCAAGGATCTCCCTAGCATGACCTAGGAGTTTTCTCTCAATCCCTGCCTAACACGCGGATTCCCCTGGCATAACCCAGGAATTTTCCATTCATCCCGGCATAACCCGTGGATCACCCTAGCATAACCTAGGAGTTTTGTCTCAATCCCGGCATAACCCGGGGATTCACCTAACATAAACTAGGAATTCTTCCATTCATCCCGGCATAACCCGCGGATTCCTCCTGGCATAACCAAGGAA
This sequence comes from Nicotiana benthamiana, assembly GCA_034376525.1. Taxonomy (NCBI): domain Eukaryota; kingdom Viridiplantae; phylum Streptophyta; class Magnoliopsida; order Solanales; family Solanaceae; genus Nicotiana; species Nicotiana benthamiana. The sequence goes on along the minus strand of CM067331.1, from coordinate 86,637,024 downwards.
TTTTTCTTTCATTCCCGGCATAACCCGTAGAACTGCCTAGCATAACCTAGGAATTTCTATTTCAATCCCGACATAACCCGTGGATCTCCCTAGCATAACCTATGAAAATTTCAATCCCGGCATAACCCGCGGTTTCCCCCTGGCATAACCCAAAAGTTTTATTCATCCCAACGTAGCCTGTGGTTTTCCTTTTATCCCCAGCAGAGACTCTTCATTCCTATCCCGGCATAACCGGCGGATCTTTCTCTTACCCCCAACAGGGACCCTTCATTCTTATCCTGGCATAACCCGCGGATCCTTACCCTATCCCTCACGGAGACCCTTTCTCTTTCCCAGCATAACCTACCAGATCAGACCAAAGGATACACAATCCTGACATTCGTTACTTTCAATACAAAAATAGCTTAGATTTATGATGCAAATAACTCAAGAAATTTTTTCAAGTGAAAACTGGGGCAGAAAAATTTCGTGAGTTTGTTTTTTTTGATGTCCGAGCAGGTTATACCTCAAGGCAGAGAATTCGAGATGACCGGAAGTGTGAGTCTCAAACAAAAATAAGGAAAAGGAAAAAAAATAACAAAAAAAGAAATAAATTTAAAATGATGAAGCGGACAGAGACACGGATTGCCCAAAATTGATTGAAATCTCTAGACCCGCCTGTCCTGTTTTGTTTCAAAATTAATGAATAAGTCAGCAGCTGCGGCAAACGAGCATCATGATTCAGATCGAAGTCTGCTACAAGAGCTAGCCAAGACTCGAGATCAAGTTTCAAGAGACTCATGGTTAGGAATTTTGTAACTCGTAGTTTATATACCTAGCTAGCTTAGTTGTTGATTTTCTTTTGTATAATAAAGAGTCGGTAAGCGGTAGCAGCAACAACAACAGTGAAATCACAGCCCACGATAGTCCCGGCCACAAAAACTTCCAGAACCCCACTAACCTGATTCTTTTATCGCCAAGGATATGAAGGCACCTTTGAAGCAAGGTTCGGTCAGGAATTTTTCAAAGTGCTTCGCACGGAGTATTCACAAGGACGTGAAAATCGCTCGTGTTTGCTCACTTTTCTTTACACGAAAACTCTTCGTGTTTCCGAGCAAAGAGGGGCAGCTGTGAGCATGTGATTTTTGCCTCGTTGAACTTACTCCTACAGAATTCTCAAGCTTAGGATTTTTCCTTTTTATTATTTATTTTTTGGAATTTAATTACGCATATCAGTGTGTGTTCTTCATTGATGCATGCATGATAAATCATAAAAAATACAAAATTGCATAAGCATTTAGGATTTAATTTCACATATTTTTGTTAATATTAATTGGTAGTTAAGGTTTATTTTTCAAAATACAAAAATCAAAAAAATTAGGTAGTTTATTTTGGCATTTTATTATTAATCTTCATTGACTGGCATTTTATGATTAATTGTCATTTTTTGATTAATTTTTCGTTTCTCATTTTAGGAAGTTATTAGTTTTGAATTAGTTTAATTAAGAATTTTAAAAATATATATATAAAATTAGGACATAACTAAATAAGAAAAAAAAACAAACAGAAATATAGGGTTTTAAATATTTAACCCAGGCTAGCCACAATCAGGGAAAGCCTGGGTGGCCCAAACCTCAAACCCTTCTAAAAATACCTAAAACCCAGCCCAATAACACATCCCTGACCGTTCTCTGTAAGAGATGCCCCAAAACAACACCGTTTTGGGGCGATCAATATTTGCATGTATCACAACCAATACCACGGCCCTGAAATCCTTTCCCCAAGCCCGTAAATATGTCAAAACCCCTGTGTATATGCAAGAGACCAAACACTCACCATCCTCGTACCTAAATACCCCGGTGAAACACCACCCTCCATCCACCGCAGATCCGTCGTCTACCATCCCCTCAACCACCTTAACGCCGCCGCCGGAAATCGCGTCACGGCGGCGGCCGGCCACCAACAGCCCCAAATTTACACCACCGGATCTTCTCAACCTCTTCTTTCCCCTCCCACCATTAGCTCCCCTCAAACACCTCCCCAACTCATCGAATATTCAACAGAAGGGTCACCGGTTTCTCCGTCTCCGGTGACAGCAACCCTAAACTAACCCAAAATACCACCACTGAACCACCTTTTTCCTCCCTTCCCAACCATCTAAACCTCGTCCTTCGAATCCTACTATATCATTTCGAATATCAAATTGAAATTTTACCTAAACCCTAAACTCACCGTAATTCCCTGAAATTGGTCCCTGGGGACCGTCTCACATTCCCGTCCACAACCCTGCAACCCACGACCCTCGAATGCAATTAGACACGATTGAAAATCAAATCTAAAACCCCACCCTGTCTCAAAACCAATTTACCCTCCCCTGAAACCCTTTCCCCCTCTCCAATATGTAAGGCAAAGGGCTTAGAAGGCCGAAGGACCTCTCAAAAGAGGTCAAAGGACATGGAAATTGGAAGGGTCCCAATTTAGGGTTACAAAGCAAAGAGAAGCTAAATTTCCTGTGCTTTAATTGTTTTTGATGCTCTGCTCTTGTGTGTATTTTCTGTTCTAATTGATCTTATTTTCTTTGATTTTCATTTGATTAAGTTTATTTGTTTTCTATCTCTTCATTTTCAAATGTTCTGAGTAATCATATGTTCATCCTTGCCTTCTTTTTCTTTTGATCTTCTTTATTGTTATTTGTTTAAGTTCATTTGTTTTCTATCTTTTCATATTAGAGGTATCCTGAATGGTTGTTTCCATCCAGAGTTACATGTTCATCCTTCTTTTCTTTTCCAAGTGCTTTTTATCTTCCTGATATTTCATCATTAAAAAATTCTAAAATTGTTATATGCTCATCCTTGTTCTCTTTTGTTTTAATCTTCTCTATTTTTATTTGAAGTATATTATATTTTCTATCTATTCATCTTTGAAATTCTAAGTAGGTGTTTCCATTTAGAGTCACGTGCTCGTCCTTTTCTAGGTTACTTTTAATCTCTTTTATTTACTTTAAGTTTTTATTTGCTCATCTTTGGAACTATTCTGAGTATTTGTTTCTTGGCTTGTCTTTGTAACCTGCTTATGAATAATTTGATTAACATTTGAAGTCATAGCATGTTATTGTTGACTTGTTTAGATTATGATGTTGAGCTCAGAATTGGTCATATTGGGCTTCCAGGTACCAATCCTCACTCAAATTGCGAAAGCATAGTTGTACATGTCCAAGATCAATATTGATAATGAAGATAAACCCCCTTTTTTATGTATCGATGTTATATTATAAATGTTGTTAGTTTCAGTAGCATTTCTGACATTATAATGTGTATAGACTTGTAATAATGCTGGACTGTATCTGGACTATAACTTTAATTTGTTTAGGTTTCAGTAGATTTAAAATAGTTTAGTCCAAAATTTACTTAGTGTTCGTAATTTATATTGTAGGTAGAGACTCGATAGTTGTATATATATATATATATATATATATATATATATATATATATATATATACTCGGAATGATGAGTATTTTAATCCCTTTACTTAGACTCCAGATCCAAATCTAAGCTATAGCTTATTAATTTGTTAGTATAAAATCCTTATCAGAATTCTCTTTGTTAAAATGTCTTCAGCATGTTTTAAAAATGATCATTTGTACGATGTTAATAACTGTAGCATAGCAAATAGAAAGATTGTTATCATTCTCTAAGATGGACTTGTAGTCCAATGTTACTGGGCTCAAATGAAGGCCCAAACTACTATTAGTTATGAAACATGAAGAAATGCATTCCCTGGGCTCAATATGAAAGGAGGCCCAAATTGTAAAACCAGCCATGAATGAGGCTGAAAAATATAGATGTTCAATCTTCTTCTAAATATATCACTCACGTATGAAAGAATTAGGACATATCTTAGGGACGACCATAATAGAAAACTATAGTCGCTTTTAGGTTGCCTTTATAAAATTAAGTGAGCGCACTTAACAAAATTATACATCATGTGGGCTCCTTAACTGTAATAAAAATGTATAGAAACTTGGAGGTGTTGTTTAGTAAATTCCACGTCCCTCCGCGAATTTTTCAAATACGTAATTGCTATAGGCGCGATATTTTATAAGATATCTTCCTAAATTCGGGTGCGCATTTATGTGACCCAAATCCAAATCTCAACAATGTTAAAACCTGCCGAGAACCCGGGTGCATTTATGTGACGTGGTTCGAGACGTGTTTTAATAACGTTGCAAATATTCCTAAAATGAGTAAAGTGGTTAATAACTTTAAACTTTGCATTGTATAAAAATCAGGAAAGTTAGCCAAATATGATAGTTTAAGAGACCGTGCTAGAACCGCGGGATCCGGGGGTGCCTAACACCTTCCCTCGGGTCAACAGAATTCCTTACTCAAGAACTTCTAGTTTGCAGACTCCAATTGGGCAGTCGAAAAAATTTCCTCGATTTGGAATTCTAAAATGAACCGGTGACTTAGGACACCAAAAGCCAAATCTATCCCAATGGCGACTCTTAAATAAATAATTAATACCTTTTTGAATAATGTCACTTTAATTGGAAAAACTCCCTTATACATTTTATCCTTTGGAATAGCCGTATAAAAAGGAGGTGTGACAATGAGAAAACATAACATGCAACTACTCAATATATAACATTTGCCGACATATATACTTTTTTATGGAAGACAATAAAAATATGATCAAACAAAAAGAATAACTTAATAATCAAATTTAAAGGATAAAATTACATTGTCTTTCTTAAATGGTTTCTTAACTGACATATTTTTTGGACGTGCCGTAATAAGTGTTTATATTTGTTTAAAGTTGGATGAGTTTCTTTTTAATATAAAATTGGAGGAAGAAGTATTTTTTACCTTTCTTTTTAATAGTTAACAAGAGATATACGTGTAATGCACGTGCATAGAAGCTAGTTATTATAAAAGAACCAATAATTTGTGTTAAATATCAAACAATAAAATATCTCTAAAATATTGATTGATTTTTGTATTCATCAATAGCCAAAGTATTAATTCAAACGCTAAATAACTATTGGATATAGTTAAATTGACAACATATTTCTAATGGAAATTTTCATTGAACTATAATACTAACCAAAGTCCCACCAATAAGTTGATGTTCCAACAGTTATACCAATTCTATATATATTAAAATACTTCTATCCACGTCCTACAACTAGCTAGATAATTTTCAAAAACCCCAATACAACAAAGCTCTAAAATCCTCTCCCTTCTAGGAAGAAGAGTGAATAGTGATTCTGTCACTATTCATCGGTCATATCTCCGGAATATGGCGGTGGATTGTCACAAATTTGGTGTCACAACATCCACTTATCTTTGTGACCAATTCCCAATTGATTTTTATCTCAAATCTATAACCAATTTCCCAACATCTTAAATCTTAATTCGACGAATCACTGTAGCACCCAGCTTCTTCGAAATTTTCCAGCGATATTGCTCTTTGATAGCTTGGATATGATGGTATGTGTTTGAAGTAGAATGCAACCATAGATGCTACGCCTTCTTCCCAGCCTCTGGCTGTGGGAGAGTTTTTTTCATAACAATACAAAAAATCAAACAAGTCACGGTCCAATACAAACATATGCATCGCAACTTGCTGGACAACAATCTGCCGCAAAAACTCAAAACTAAAACTTTTTCTTATTACGTTTGAGCATGGAATATCTACTGTTGAATTCATAGTAAATGAAGTGAGTTCATTCACCAGGGATGAAGGTCTTCAACAAGCAGTTATAATTAAATTTTCATATGGAAAGCCTGAACTTCGGGAGTTGATACTGATTTTGTCGAAACAATTCGACGTCAAAGGTAATTGCAACATTGGCCAGCTAGAATATCGACATATTCTGGTAAGATTCGATCTATTTGAAGATGTCGCTCATGCATTATCAAAAACAACTGGTTATGTTAAGGCAAAAGGAGACGAGTTCTTCTTTAGGACATTCCCATGGACAATGGGATTTAACCCCCGTGAAGAAACGTCAAAAGTTGTGACTTGGATTTCATTTCCTAAGCTGCCAACAAATTTCTTCGCAAAAAAGTCATTAATGTCCATCGCATCCGTTGTGGGAAAGCCTCTTGCATTAGATAAGGCTACTCAAGATCGAACACGACCTAGTATGGCACGAGTTAAAGTCTTGATTAATTTACTGGACAAACATCCAAAGAAAATCAAGATCAAGATAGTAGATATGAAATCTGAAAAAATAGTTGAATAGGACCAACTTATCGTGTTTGATAATTTACGTATATATTGTACGTGTTGCAATCATCAAGTTCATGATGTAAAATCATGTTGTTGGAGCACGGAGGAATTTAATGAAGAAGTAGTTCATGTTGACGAACCTAAAGGCCGGGGCAGTTTGGCTAAATTAGGAGGTGATGCTAGAGAGTACTTGAATGCTAATCTTGCAGGACGTCGAATTGAAGGGGTACTACCTAATGTGATTGATGATGCACGACAAACAAATTTTCCTGGTTCAATTGTTCCAGCTGCTGAAGCTCTTTCAACGCCAAATGTTGATGTTGCACAACTTTGAAAAGGGCCAACTACTGTTCCATTGCATGTTCCTTTGAATGTATTAACTGAAAAACAGTCAGATATGGTGGTGTCAGATTTCGAACCTACTGCTGCATCAGGTGTAGCAGCAGGTGAAAATGCAAAAAGGACAGACCAGTTTTTGATAGACCTCTCTGTGTAGGATAAAGTCATCGAGCAGCATCACTTGTTGCAGAATAATAAGAATCAAAAAGTGCCTTGTTTGGTCAGGTAAATGGTACAAACTTGGAGGCTTCTGATACTTTGAAAGCTACTGCAGAACCAACTGTTGTATCAGTTGAACCAGTGGAGAAGTCAACACTGCCAATTCTACTTCATGCTTCAAAAATTCCTGGACAACAAGGATGTAATGAATTGAATAAACCTTCAGCTCTGTTTACTACAAAGTCTTCCAATATAACTGAAATATGCAAAGTAAAACATTAGAAGGGGAGGTAAATGTACCAGCTAGTGTAGATCCAAATTTTAAGGCAAATATATCATTGGATGGATTTAAATGGACTGGGCAAAATGAAAAGGTGAAAGATCACTGTGATGTTATAGAGTTGGAGCTTGCAGCATCAGTAACAAAGGATAACAAGAATACCATCTGCACAGTAGATACTGAGGCAGATGTTGCATTTCCTATTTGTCCTAATGATCGAGATGTAACTGGGAGTGATAACAAGGACGATGTGACTGAACTGCTTCAAAGAACAGAAAATCCTAATATGGTTCAAAAACAATGCAATGTAACTATTTCTATAGGTACAGCTGATGCAGATGTCTCTAATGCTGCCTTAGTACAAGAGGATTTCGCTTTAGAGGGGGCTGAATTTGAGAGATCAAAACCTACGCATGCTAGACAACACACAAGGGAAGCTGGACAACATATTGCTAAGGATAATTGGACATCGGTTTCCAACAAAAAAGAACTCCAATAAGCAAAATAAAACAGCAGATCACAGAAAAGACTCCAGGTGTACCAAAAAATCCAATCTCATTTGATGCACTTGGCAATGCGAATGAAGATGATGGAAAGTTCACTAGAGAGAATTTGCAGATGGTTGAGAGTTATTATCAAAGTAGCTCATCGAATACAGCGGCATTGAATAAAGATCTTGATAATGATCCAAATAGGAAAATGCAGGCCAAGGATCAAAATGCTCCCTCAATTTATTTCTCCAGTCCACATGTGGAGAAAATTATCAAAGATTCACAGGTTAAAATGATGTCCGATGCCAACCCTATGTTCAAGCAATATTTGGTCACATTGACTCAATATTATGAGTCAATTGGCAAGCATGGGGGTGAATATAGGCAACCATCAATCTCCATTGGAAATAATAAAGAAATAATTCAAGCAAAGATGAGGGAGATGGTCATTAACTCGACACTGTGGAAAGACCAACGAGAGTTTGATGATGATGAAGGCTGGGGTGACGGAGTTGCTGGTTTTTCATCTGAAGAAGATGAACAAGAGGTTGATCAGGATAGTGCAGGAGAGGACATTGATGCTCCAATCAAACAAAAATTTCAAGGGAAACCTGCAACATCTCAAAAGACCAAACTGAATTGGAGTGCAATTGCGGCAACTGTAGCAAGTTCCAACAGCAAGTTGAACCATAATGCTCCAGTTTTTGTTCCAAGAAATACTACAAAAGCAGTTATTTCAAATGCAGCAACTCCAAATTTCGACCAAAATGGAACAGGAGATAACGTCCAACTAAACCAACACTCAGCTGAAACAGCAACTGCTGATAAAAATACAGCAATGCTGCCAAAAACTGGGCAGAATCAGCTTGTAACAACTGAGCCACTCATTACTTTGGAGGAGAGGAAACTTGTTGATGGAATGAGGAAAACGTTGGATACGAGTCATATTATACAGCAGCAGCAAAGGGATGCAACTACAACAACTAACTCTCCTTCGGCTGATTGCAACACAGTAGCATTTTCATAGGCGAGGCACCACCAGATCGTAACAACTGCTCCAGTAATCTCTTTAAAGGAAAGACAACTCTTGGATGTGATGCTAAGTACAGATCCACTAAAAGCTTTAAATCATGATAATTCCAGTACAGGTCGTGGGAACATGAGCAGGAACAAATCGAAAAAAAACAACGACAAAACAAGGCAGTTATGGGTAATGTACAAGCTGAAAAAACATTGATAACACAAGGCGATTTTCAAGAGATGCCAAATCCAATATTGACAGGTAGACATATATATGAAGAAGGGGAGGAAGATGATATCTTAAAGCAATGCCGGGCAGAGGCTTCAAGAAAAGGTGATTTGTCACCAATGCATAGTGAAAGAAGTAACAAGTTTCGTGCAAGGGATAGAAGTTGGGACGGCAGGGTGATTGAAGACGCAAACATAAGGAGGCCCCCAATGAGAAATGCAAAACAAAAACATGTCACTCAAACAATATCTACAAAGTCCAATCACTTGATGAAAAAACATGAATTTTGAAGACTTTCTGAAAAAATTTGTGGACGAAGACAACAATCTACAAATGGAAGTATTCACAAATTTAGAGAAAAGAGAGCACGGTGGTGGTTTCTTCATCCTTTTATTTTACCATCACATCAGTCTTATAATATGTAATATCATTACAAAGTACGTTATAAACTCTGTGATGATCATACAATTCTTAATGCTTGCCAGTTCTTTCTTTTTACATGCTTGCTAGTTGGTGAGGCTTTTTATTTGCCTCAATAGGATTAGTAAGGTAAGGTTTATGCCGGTTGTGTTATATGGGTAACAATACCGGTGCTACCTCTTACTTTACTTTTCCTAATTATTGTAATTTTCTTTTTCAATTATTAATGAAATCTAGACTTAGGCGCTTGCCTAGTGGATTAACAAAAAAAACTAGCTAGATAAAAGTAACGGTGTCTATATATTCCATACACTAAGGAAAGACAACTACTTGCTTCTCCTTACCCAGGTAATGTTAATTCCCTCTTTTGACTTTTTTAATCCACCGCTTTCTCATTACTACGTTTTTCTATTGTTCATGTCGGTTTTAGTTTGTTTTGATCGTCATGGACTTCACTAAATCAGTTGCTTCACTTGATTTAATTGTCGGAGGAAAATTGCGAAGCTACGCCTTTGATAATAGATGATAATTATGCAAGTTAGTTAATATTATATTTTAATTTGGTCGCACTTTATATATATTTAATTGTAAAAAATAATAAAATATCCTAATTACGAGTTTATTGCTTTGCAGGAGCCATGTCAAGTTAGGAGAAAGCTAAAAGAATATTTTGGAGTCAATATGGAGCATGGAAGGCTAATCACAGACAACTACTTGCTTCTCCTTACCCAGGTAATGTTAATTCCCTCTTTTGACTTTTTTAATCCACTGCTTTCTCATTACTACGCTTTTTCTATTGTTCATGTCGGTTTTAGTTTGTTTTGATCGTCATGGACTTCACTAAATCAGTTGCTTCACTTGATTTAATTGTCGGAGGAAAATTGCGAAGCTACGCCTTTGATAATAGATGATAATTATGCAAGTTAGTTAATATTATATTTTAATTTGGTCGCACTTTATATATATTTAATTGTAAAAAATAATAAAATATCCTAATTACGAGTTTATTGCTTTGCAGGAGCCATGTCAAGTTAGGAGGAAGCTAAAAGAGTATTTTGGAGTCAATATGGAGCATGGAAGGCCAATCACAGGATAATACGATCGAAAAGGAGAAGACAGAACAAGGACCAAATCCGTGCCCGGGTCTGCGGCCAATCCACGGCCACAGACAGAGCTTGTGTCAAACCCTCGGTCCATCCGCCGCCGCGGACGGGGTGCTCGGAGTCAAATATTGCAATGTCAATTGTATAGTTTCCAGAATGACTCTCCCGAACCTATAAGAAGCCCAGTTGGCCCAAATAGAGGATATCGATGTTATTGAAGGCAAGACCCAAAGCGAAAGATTCGGCTAAAGCTTTTACCTTTCTTCTTCTTGTTTTTATATTTAAGGATGAATTACATCGTTATGATTGTGTAAACGATTGTGGCATCTTCCTTATACTTTGACTATTAATTCAGGTGCACAAACCTCCCTCACAAAGGAAAGCGGGAAAGTCATCTTTGCAAACAAAGGCCTTTCCTTGATTCAATATATATATATATATATATATATATATATATATAAATTTCAAAATACTCCCTCACCCCCCCCCCCAAACTCCGTCTCTCACCAACACCTCGTAACCCTAGAGAACCCCGTCGTATCTGTCATTCACCAACGTGAACCGCCAGTCGAAAATTACCTCCGTCGGCGGCGGAGCTCCGATGACCGTCAAAATAACACCATCGACTCCCCTCCCTCTCCTCTTTCAAAATCCCCAAACCCTATTCCTCAAAACCAAGCCCAGCTCCTCATTGGTGTTTATTGTTGTAAACAGGTACTCCTTGATCTCTAGGAATTGACATGCGAACATATAAGCTGTAATTGCCTGAGATTTGCAATCAAAGGATGAAATGTGCTTCAAAACCAACTATTTTTAAAACAAAACTTTTTTTTTCATTTTATTTTTCTCAAAAATTCGGCAGAGTTAGTACCATCTGGCCATTGGTTTTTCCAAAACAGGTGATGCTATTCTCTTTTTCCAACTTTCTTATTCAAAAGCTGGTCAGCATGCGAAGCCAAAGCAAATGAATACACAAGTAGCAAGTAAGATGCATCAAGATGGTCTTTTTCATTTTTGGTACACCTGTCCTAGACAGACCCAACCCCTATGTTGTGTCTCTAAAGTCAAAAGCACATGATGCAAGCAAAAGTCCCTACTAGAGATCCAGCATGAGGTATTGTTATACTAAGGTTAAAACCTAGGTTTATTGTTCTATACCCGAGCAGACAGCTCGAGCCGGGGGGCAGCGTATCGGGAATATAGAAGCTTCTCAGGCTTTACAACTTGTCTGAACTTCGTTCTAACATTTGGGATATCTCTCTAATAGAAAAGAAGTCACACGAAGTGCACACTTCTTCATGATTTTTAAGACTCAGAGAGAGGACGGGTTTCATAGCAGTATATGTACAGTTCACAAAATATCAAAGATATAAAAGCATTTAGCACATTAGGTCCAAACAAAAAGATAAAATCAAGTAATAAATAAAGCCAAATATAACAATTATTCTAAGCTCAAATTCTTGAACCCGGAACTAGAGATTCTGGGTTCGATACCCAGCAGAGTCGCCGGAGCTGTCACACCTTCTTTTTTACCTACACCCCCCACGGATGGGTGTAAGGGGAGTTTTTTTCAATTTAAGTGACAATCGAAACGGGATTATTTATTAACAAATTCAGAGTCGCCACTTGGGATAATTTGCGGTATCTCAAGTCACCGGTTTTAAATGCTGAATCGAGGAAAATACTGACTCTGTTTTACAATCCGCAAACAAGAAATTCGGGTAAAGAATTCTATTAACCCGCGAGAAGGTGTTAAGCATTCCCGAGTTCCGTGGTTATAGAACGGTCGCTCAATTATTATTTTCGTCAAAATTATCTTATTTTAAAAACACTTTTAAACCTCTATGCATTTTTAGCTTTAAAATCTCACACTTTTTTTAACATAAATGTATGATACTTGTATTACTTAAAACATGTTACAATAGGAGGACATAGTCTTTTGCGCATTACTATTGCCCATACTTGCTAAGTGCAAACATCAGTATAGATAATTTTAATACTATTTTAAAGTTCATGCTTGTAACAATCACACTTTACACAATGGTACCTAATTACTTCTTCAAGTTGGCATGAACAGAGTCACATTGCATGTCTAACAAAGCCATAAACACCTACAAAATCCTCCCTCAATCCCCATCAATTTGGATAATTCCTATTGTACATCCATGTGCGATGTTTCATCTATACAAATAAAACAAAAATAAATTGAGATATTTCCATAAGAATTAGAACTACTTAATTTATTCTACAATTATTAATTAATTAAATCATTTTTAGTTAATTAATATAACTATTTTTAACCAATTACATTAAAACTAAATTAAAATAATTATAATAAACTATAATTCATTCAATTTAAATATAAACTATAAGTTCAATTCAACCCCAAAAAATTCAACACTACTCCCTAAAAGTTCAATTCATATTCAAAAAGTTAAATTGATATCCTAAAAGTTCAATTCATATCCAAAAAGTTCAATCATTACCCCTAAAAGTTCAATTCATATCCTAAAAGTTCAACTCATACCCTAAACAATTCAATTTATATCCTAAAAAAATTAATTAACCTCACACAACATAAGCTCTATCCAAAAAATTCAACACATACTTCTAAAAATTCAATTCATATCCTAAAAGTTCAATTCACAAGAACAAATCCTAAAAACTCAATTCAATTCGAAATTAAAAATTCAATTCCTAACTAAACTATTCAATTCAATACAAACTTAACATTCAATTTACACAATATGTAATTAATTCAATTCAGTTCAGTTAAAACAAGACCTAAACCCTAGATTTTAATAAGTTAACCAATCAATTTAAACACTGATTAACTAATTTGTAACTAATTAAAAAACATTAAATTTATTAAAAAAGATGTAAGTTCTAATTCAAACCTAGAATTTCTAGGAGGTTAAGGAGGAGGGCGGCAGTGGAGACAGTAGCAGGAGTGGCGACGGTGGCAGTGGCGATGCAGCAGCGGTGCCGATGTGGGGTGGGGAATGCGCTTTGTGTGAGCGAAATAGAGAAGGAGCGGGGAAGGGTGTTTTGTGTGTGAGGGAGAAGAGAGTGGGAGTTAGAAAATTTTGAGTATTTGAGAATAAGAGAAATGAGGGGGAAAGGCCGTATTTCAGATCTGGAATTAAAGGTACCAATGACTTTGTTCGGTAAAGTCGGTCGGCACACTTAAGTAAATGTAGACTGTGTTTGGCCATAATTAATCTATTGACTTCGGTCGGTAGTTTAAATTATAAGAAATTAAATTAATTATTTTGTGTTATTATTTTTAAAAGGTTATAAACTTTTTAAAACAATTATAAACTATAAGCATATATTTTATTCACATATATATTTACTAAAAATAATTATAAATTATAAGCATAATTATTATATAAACTAATTATTATTAATAAATTATAAGCATATATTTTATTCACACACACACACACATATATATATATATATATATATATATATATATATATATATATATATATATAAAATTAATCACTCATAAAAAAAATAAAGGTATATATATATAAGACTTTTATTTTAATTGAATTCCATATTTCGTCTTATGTATTCATTCCTTTTTATAACTAATTACAAATTACATAGATATTAATAAATATCCGTCGAGATATTTTATCTTTTGTATTCATCTATCTATGTTAATTTTCTAAGTTATAATTTAAGTATAGGAGTCATTGCGCACACATATACACACACATACATTATATTATAATTGATGATCAATCATATTGTCACGACCTAAAATTCACTATAGTTCGTGATGGAGACCAACGTTTGCCTAAGGGTAAACTATCAACTTAATTATTTATTATTTATTTTTAAAATCATAAGTCTTATTAAGTAAAGGATTCAACAACAACAACAACCCAGTATAATCCCACATAGTGGGGTCTGGGGAGGGTAGTATGTACGCAGACCTTACCTCTACCCTTGGGTAGAGAGGTTGTTTCCAAATAGACCCCCTGCATCCTTCCCTCCAAGAACTTCCTACCTTGCTCTTGGGGAGACTCGAACTCACAACCTCTCGGTTGGAAGTGGAGGTTGCTTACCATCAGAGCAACCCCTCTTGTCTTTATTAAGTAAAGGATTCAATGCGTTTAAAATCATGAATACTTACAAATATTAGTAAGATTAAAATAAAAGACGACAATATTACGTCAAACCATAACTATCACGAGAGTATCCCCAAAATTCGGTGTCACGAGTGTATGAGCATTTACTAAGAAGTACAAAAATAATGCAACATCTATTCGAAATATAAATTAGATACAATAAAGTGAATAGTGTGATGGAGACTATGTGGACTATGATACCTAGCCTGAAATGGACCAAGATGACAACCAATTAAACCTGTAAGATCATGCACATCCACTATAGAAGTTTAGCATGAGTACGTAAATCAACTCTTACCGAGTAAGTATTTAGCCTAATCCCAAAAAAATAGTGATGAGGGTCGACATCGGTATTTAATGGAGACCCAATAAAATAATATGATAAATCATAAGCAGATATGAAGCACAACAGCTATAATGGGTAAAACTGTAAGTTACATAATCTTCAAAAAAATTCTTTTAAAGATATGAATTTCTCATTCACGTATTCTATCTCAACAGCTCAAATGTATCAAGTGCCAGTGTCAAACAGATAAGGAATATCATATGAAATGCCAGGCACCAGTGGGAGAAAAATCTCGTGAATATTTGGACTGCTAGCGATATAACGCACGATTATGCTGAGGCGTACAGCCCGATCCAGAATAATATGTACAATGCGAAGGTCAACTTGTATGGACCATAGATGCATGAATTATACTGCTGAGTTGTTCGGCCCCGCTCCGTAGGAAAGGAAGGAACTTATCGAATTACAAGGCACGTGCTTACAATACAAATACACGAGCATAAAGTGTATACAACCTTTATCGTTTCTCAAATAATTGGCCAAAACATCAAAGTAATAAAGCTTGGCCTAATATGTATAAGTATTTCTAAATGAATTTCGATTATAATTCAATTATCTAAGCTAGCGAATGCAGTTCAAACAATTCAAGTGTTACATGATAAAGTTCTATGTCTACTCGGACATAAATATGTTTTAGCTACATACGGGTTCTCGTCACCTCGTGCGTATGTAGCACTCACAACTAGTAGCACATAATGATTACATCACCTAAGGGGTAATTTCCCCATCACAAGGTTAGGCAGGAGAATTACCTTACTCCGGAGTTCCATAGCCGGTTCCAATGCCTCTCTAACTCTTCAATTCAAAGCAAAATAATCCGAAACTAGTCAAACAATGTTCAAATGAATAAAAATATACTCTAATACGTATAATTTAGTAATTTATAATAATTCTCAACTCCGCTCAAAAACTCAACAATGTCAACTCTCGGATCCAAGTCCCTGGACTCCGAAAATTATTGTAGATAAACATTACCCATATAACCACAAACTCAAATATATAATTATTCTCAATTTCATGTCCAATTTCGTGCTAAGAGTCCGAAAATATCAATTCAAGGTCTTCAACTAAAAATCCCATATTTTCACTTAAATTCTTTAATTTACAAGTCTAAATTCGTACATTTAACCCACAACATGTAGAAATCACATACATCGTGATTGAAGATGAAAGTGGTGCTCCAAATCGCTCCAAAGCTGGATTCCATGAAAGAAAATGAGATAAAAATGAGCCAAAACCCGTTTTATAACAATTCTGCCCAGTGATATTTCGCATCAGTGGTCAAATAGTCGTTTTTGCAGCTCTGCACTTCGCAGGTGTGGTTCCCTCAAAGCCTAAGAAAATCCGCATATGAGGACCAATTCCTCTCCTGTGGGACCACTTTTGCGGTCAAAATCTCGTTCTTGCGCACTTGCATATGCGGAGCTCTTCCGTTTTTGCGACTCTAGCTTGCCTAGCACCTTCCGCTCCTACGATATCTTCCCCGCATCTGCGAATTTGCATGTGTGGAATTTTTTTCGCACCCAAGTCTGTTGCATGAAATTCGCACCTGCAATGCCCCTACGCACTTGCGGCCACTCCTTCGGCATGTGCGATTACACGAGTCTTCAGCAACAACATCATCTTCTCAAATCCGAATTTCAATCCTTTTCAAACCCGAGGCCTCCGAAACCCTGTCCAGATGTACCAGCATATCCTAAAACACGATATGGACTTAGTCAAGACCTCAAATCATGCTAACCAACATCAAAACTATGAATTGAAGGCCGAAACCTTTCTTTAAACATTCAAACTTCTACAAACGTCTCTGATTCATACTTAAACATATCCGAATGACGCCAAACTTCACGCACAAGTCACAAATCACGATAGGAACCTATTCCAATACTCGGAACCCCAAACGAACATCGACAATACCAAAGTCAACTTCAAATCAAACTTATGGAATTCTTAAACTTTCAAATATGCCAAACTTCCATAATGAGCGCTGAAATACTCCCGGACCACCCGATACTCAACCTGAGTATACGTCCAAGTTCAAAATCATCATACGAAACTATTGGAACCTTCAAATCTTGATTCCAAGTTTGTTTACTAAAAACTCAAACCTTAATCAACTCGTCCAACTTAAAGCTTCCGAATTTAGAATTTTCTTTCTAAATCAACTCCAAACTTCCCGAAATTAAATTTCGACTTCGCGTACAAGTCATAATACATGAAGTGAAGCTACTCAAGGCCTCAAATCGCTAAACAATGCACTAGAGCTCAAAATGACCAGTTGGACCGTCACACACATAATCCATTCTTATATTAACTCGTTTACATAATGCTAATAGTTTCTTTCATTTATTCAATTGGTGATACGTATATACATGTCAGAAAATTTTAATATTCTTCTATACTTCATTCATTCATCACTAATAATGAATGACATAGATTAATCGACATAGGTTAAGTCATTTTATTTTTAATAATTATCGATGCATCTAAATAAGTTTTAAGTCGATGAATTAATTTAATAGATATATTTGATGATGATCAATTATATATGCTAATTAGATTATTGCTTCCTCATAAGCCTATCCCTAACAGAAGTCGCCCCTCTAGCCCTAGCGCTTCGCGTTCTTAGATGCGGCTATACCACTATATATATATAGGTATGCACACTTCGTTGTACTACTTTAACTATATATAGCTTGTTATAGTATATGTTAGTGCATTCATTATTTGTATTACAAAGTAAAGTATTAATAGATTATAATTATATTATTTAGATGGTAAATTTAATGTGATTCAAAAGTTTGATCATGTTTGACCTATGAACTGACAGAAGTTGGTCGGTTATATTCCAAACAGCTACCGATTAAAGTTGGTCGGTAAAATCTTCTCATGTAATAACCGACCGACCATTCAAATATAAATTTTATTAAATATTTTATATAATAATATAATTGTTAAAATTTAAAATTATGGGCCCCACATTACCGATCGATATTGGTCGGTAATCAAAAAATTACTTTGACTAAGCAAGTCTTACCATTGCAGTCAATATTTGACAAATATACCTACCAATTTCGGTCGATATAATATATAATTTTAAAAAAATATAAAATGTTTTTTGGTAGTTTCCTTTCGTTTTGGACAGTTTTTTGGTCGTTTTTCTTGACCGATCAAAGTTGATCGGCATGCCTCGATCGAATTTTCCCGGATTTCTAATAGTGTGCTCAAGAGGATCTTGTTGTTCAATATGTACCAACTTAGTTACAATTTACCGATATTTTCACAAAGGGTTTACCTCATCTCGGTTCAGCTTCTTACGTGACAATCTGTTTAGGACTTTAAGGATTTACCTAATACTGTAATTATTCTCTATATGTGATAGAGTGTTAATACTTATCCTCGTAGGTGATATATTTATCATCATCCTATAAATACTAGCAATATTGGCTTTCAGTGTGTCGAGCCCTTTATTAAAATCTATCACGGGCCAGATGCCAGATTTTGGGTTTGGGTAGAGCTGGATTTGTAGGCAAACCGGACAACATTGACAACGAGATTTCTGATTTTCAAACTCGAGATTTTAATCCCATTCAATGCATATGTTAATCTTGAAACTAAAAGTAGATATATAGCAGGAATATGTGTAGGCCAACACAACCCATCTTTGATGTTACATTCGACATTGTTCTGATCTAGTCTAGGTAGAAGCAGAACTTAGTCGCTTTATTGTTTTCCACAGAAAAAGAAAACTGAAAGGGGAAAAGGAAAACGCAAAAACAAAGACGATCAACCACACAAAAAGCTACTCATATTGAGAAGCAACAGACTTCATATTGTGTTGGCCAATTATCATTTAGCGGCAACCGTATGTTAGTTTAATAACATCGTAGTAACAACGGGGACACCTCCTATCAAAGCAATCACTTGCCTGCCTGCAGTATCCACCGCAACCACCCATTAAGGTCGGATCACTTAATTTTGATTTGAGTTCTGCTATAGTCCTTGACACGTCTCTCGCGGCAACTATTCTCACTTTTGGAGAATGAGCCAAATAAACTGCAATCCATCAAAAAATGATACTTAGTATTTTAATCAGTAGTATGTTATATCATTGTTGCACGACCGTATAAATGATTATCCATATACAATTATAAATGTAAATTTATATAAAAGGTTAGTTCAGTGCAGGAAACATTCCGTATTTATACATGATTTAATCACACCTCAAGGATGTGATATATATCGCCTACTCTAATAAAAGTATTTATGACTACTTACACGGCTCGAACCCGTGACCTATAGGTCATACTGAGACAACTTTATCTTTTTTCGAAGACTCACTTTCAATAGATGTAAATCTACGTAGCAAATAAAAAAAAAGTGTCAGGGGTAGAAAATTAAAAGATCATTTACCAGACATCACCATAAGTGCAACAGCGAAATAGAAAGCATAATTGCGAGCCATGATTTCAGTATTACTAAGACAGATGAAAGATGAGAGAATTATGAGTTATTGCAGTGCAATTTTTGCTTTATACAGAGCCATGAATTTATAGGCCTCTTCTCCCCTATATTTCTCCCTATCAAATTTACAACTTGTCTTTAAAGTTATCTTAGGTACGAAGTTGAATCAACTTTATTCAAACGATAAGTCCAGTAGATGAGCATCCCTTTAGTGGAGCTTCCTGCCAGGTACTCTCATTGGCATGTGGGTGGGCATCACAGATTTTGATTTTTTCTAGATAACAACAACAACAAAACCAGTGGAATCTCACAAGTGCAATATAGGAAGGATAATATATGTACATACTTTAGGGAAAGTAGATTATGTTATTTCCGATAGACCCTCGACTCAAGAAAAATAGTAAAAGGAAACAATAACATAAACAGTAATAGTAATGTATGAAGATAAGATAACCAAAGAGGAAAGAAACAACAAGTAAAGGTAAAAATCTAGAAATAAGAAAATATAAGAATAGTCCTAATATTATACAAAAAACACGCTTGACTACTTACTATCCTTCTATCCTAATTACAAGAATTCTTTCATGTAAGATAGACACTCTGTAGATTTTAACTCTGACACAAAATTAACACTTCCCTCTTCAAGCGTGAATTACACTCATGAACTTGAGGTATAACCAGATGTTTGAGTGTTTCTTAAGCTCATATAACCGACATAATTTAATTAGTACGTCATTCTTCACACTTCCCGTCAGGTTTTACACGTCTCTGTATTAAACTGCATTATTTCATACATTCAAATACTGAAATAATAATTGAAAGCTCTTTCGTGTTGAACCGAAGCTGACACCTCTTACTACTTGGAGTCCTAACGCAACAGCGGATGGGTACAAAGTCCATCACTTTCAATATTAATAGTATCATTTATTAAAGAGATAACAAGCTAACTTAATCAATGCCAAGTTCTTGTTAGTTTTAACTTAACTCAGTTGAAATTTAGAAGACCATATACATTACATGCGTAGTTTATGGTATAGATCTCAGTGATCACTACATCTTGATACTTCCTCTAACTTGGCCTCTTACGTTAGGACTTGTTGATAAATGTGTTTTAAGGTTTTTGGATCCATGTTGCCCGAAAATAGAAAAACCCAGGAAAAAAAAAAAGAAGGCGTGGAAGATCGTTGGCTAGAGCTAAAAAGCAGAAGAACGAAAGGAGGCCACCCAGCGAACCGGGTAGAGTTGGATTCGTAGGCTTCTTTCACGAGGTTTATTTCAATTTCTCAGTGAAAAAGGTCAAACTGGACAACAGTAACAAAGAGATTTCTGAATTTCATACCCGTGATTTCACACACATTAAAAGCATATCCTCACTCTTTTTTTCTAGTGTTGTACTGCTAAATTTCTAGATTTACATTATAATTCAACCGATCACCTTTTTACTTCCAGCAGATGCAAACAAACATTTGCAATGAGGAAAGCACTGAGCAAACAAATTTGGCAGCTACCACCAAGTTGAGGATAAAGTCATGACACTGCATTTGCCTTTTAACTGTTGTGTGTGGACCACACAAGTAATAGACCTAAAAAAAAACCATTTAATTTAACGCAACTAGGAGTAAACAACTCGGTATATAACAACTTCTTCAATGGGAACGCATTCTATGGGATGGACAGTGGTAAATTCCGCCAACATAAAGCCGAAAGTTCTTTTAATAAAGTCTGAACCTGGGCTATATTTCTATCAATAGCTATCGCTACAGGATGAAGAATCCAGATACTAAAGACTAGCAGCTATGAAACAGTGATATTAATATTTAACTGAAAGATAAGAACATGCATAGACAAGAATATCACCCACATAAAAGAGTCAGCTAACAATAGTCGCAAACAGAGACTCAAAACATGCATAAAAGTTCAAGCGGCTAGATACAGGCAGGCATTGTGACAGTAATAAGCTATTACAGTATCAAATCCATGAGCAAATTACTGCAATTTGTATTCTAAAAATGCTAAAGAGGAAACAAAAACTCTGAAACTACTGTATACATATGATAATACATGCATCTGTGCAGAGTATACGAACACAAAATGTATTAGATCAAAGGTAGTAAGAGTCTATTGCAATATAAAGATAAGCTCCAGAAAGATCATAAAAATATTGAGCCGAGTCATGTTTACATTATGAAAATTCTTACCCTTTAGAGATGAATTTTTGCACTCTCACAACAGCTTTTCCATGGCTCGTAGCTTTTGCAAATGTAAAATGTTTTCAGTCTTAACATTGTTCCTAAACTCTATTTGCCTCAAGCATCATCAACCATCGCCTGTTTGCTTTTCAGTATTATAAATGAGCTTCCAAGTAACTTGAAATAACTTACAACCATGTGCTAGATTTTTCTTCAGCTAGCCCAAAATGGTGATAGAATACCCCACCAACATACACACATGTGGTACCTACAATTGACATACAGACCCATAGTGTACAAGGGGATATCATTCTGTTTCATAAGCTGGACACGTGTAAAAGCATCGTTGCCAGAGTGACTTCGGACAAGAATATCCGGTGCTTTCCTATAACCAAAGTGTTCATTTAATATGATTAAATAGATTGCTCAATACTAAATGGAACTAGAAAACTGCATTTGCTACCATTCAGATCTGGTTACTGGAGAAGTAGAATTGTCAAAAACTAGCTCAATGTTTGAGGTTCCAGTGCCAGCTGACCATGATAACATTTTGAATCTGTTATCTGTCACCCTTTCCACCTCCAAACCCTCTGTTTCATCTTTTCTCCTAAGAGTATAAAGATAGTAGTTCTACCTATTTTACCTAGCAATCAACCAAATGTGAATGTACTCAAGAAACTGTGCAACTCAACCAATCAGAATATCAAGAATTCACATTCCTGAGTGAATAGTGCACCAGGAAAAAGACATCCAGATTCACAAGCACAATCCCAGATTTCTCTACCAATGTAAAGTGCTTGATTAAACCTTTTAAAGGAAAGATCAGAAAATAAAGCATGATTCAATTTCAAACTCTGTTTCTCATTATTATGTCAATCCTGGTACAGCCATCCATTCTTTTTTGTTTTGCTTTTTTCTTCTTTTTAAGTGATGTATAAAGCCCAACCTTCCTTTGCCTTTCTATTCTTGTGCTTTCCCTCCTCATTACCATCTTGCAAAGAAAGGTATGCGGGTGTTGGGTCATTTTCACAGATAAATTATATACAGGGATTGTAATACACGTAATAATAATCATTGAATTATTTGACTTTTTATTGGATATTTGGCTAATCGTACTGACAAGAGGGGTTGCTCTGATGGTAAGCAACCCCCACTTCCAACCGAGAGGTTGTGAGTTCGAGTCTCCCCAAGAGTAAGATGGGAAGTTCTTGGAGGGAAGGATTCCGGGGGTCTATTTGGAAACAGCCTCTCTACCCCAGGGTAGAGGTAAGGTCTGCGTACATACTACTCTCCCCAGACCCCACCATGTGGGATTATACTGGGTTGTTGTTGTTGTTGTTGTTGTTGTTGGCTAATCGTACTAAAACTTGGATATAATATGATATATAATCTTAAGTATGTGTTTAGCTTAAGCATCAAGGTTTGTTCCAAAAATACCCTAGGAAAATTTAAATTGCTTTCTCCAATTTAATATTTAGTCTTATTATCATATGTGATTAAGGCCTCATTTGTTTGCACTTAATGGAGGTCTGAATCTTAATCATTTAGATCTCAGATATTAAGTGTGTTTGTTTTTAAAATCTGAATCTTAACTATTCAGATGTAATCATTCAGTGTGTTTGTTTTTTTATTTTACAGCCACTTATTGGGTCTGAATAGGTTTGTATAATTAAGATCTAGAACAGAGACTTAATTTCATTAACATGCTATCACATATTCATTATTAACTTCCGCCACCGCCTACTATTACCAACTACCATCATGCCACCACTATTACCACCATTCTCAACCACCACCATAATCAACCACCATACTCAACCACCACCAACACCACCACCCCTACCACCACCTTGCCACCATCATCCTCATTTATAGCCGCCACCATTATCGAATATCACCACACACTATCCCCACCGCTCCGGCCACTACAATCATTCTCACCCGCAATCAATACTCATCCACTTCAACTACCAGAACTAATCACCCCATCACCATCAACAACCACAGCCGGCACTACCCATCATTATAACCTACCTAACACCAACCCACCAACTTCATTAGTCACAACTACTACCACTACCCGCCATTATTAACTATCACCACCCACCACCACCATCCTCAATCATAATCACCACCACTATCAATCACTACTAGCTACTAGTATGAACCACCATCATCAACCAAAACTACCACCAACCACCACCTCTAGTCGGCGTTCGCCCATTAGACATCAACACCAACAACTATCGTATTTTTAAAAACTATATATTTTATTGATAGAAGTTTAGATTAGTTAGTATTTCATTTGAATTTTATGTTTATTAATTTTCAATAAAGATATATTTTCTACATTCAGATTTTAAAAATCAAACATTCTTAATTATTTCTATTCAGAGCTTAATATACATCTTAATATATTCACATGTGTATTCATATTCACATGTCTTAATCTTAATACACATTTTGATATTTAGATGTGTGTCCAGATGCAAACATCTTAATCTTAAAAAAAAAACAAATGAGACCTAAGAGTAGTTAATACAAAACAATCATCTTTTTTAATTATCAAGCAAAAAATACTTACCTTTTTATAACTTTAAGATCAATGCTACAAACACTATCAGAAACAAATAAGAGATAATGAGTAAGAGATGGTTAACTATAATTAATTAATTAATTAAATAAACGACATTTGTGTCATTTGCGAGCTCTTAAACTTATATTGCTGAATTGCTAATACGTGTGTTACTCCATACTAAAATGGGTATAGAACAGCATCACATTTAATGCGGGGATAGCGACTAGAAACAGCAACAAGAAATTGTACTTTTAATATGGAGTTCAGCATAGATATTATTTCAACTACAACATCCAACCAAACGACTCCCTCCCTAGACTTTGTGAAGAAGACCATATGAAAAGCAAAAATCTGGAAGAGGCGTATAAACATGGTTGTGTAGGGCAGAAAGGATTATGATATCACACAAAAATGACACAACGAGCAGATAATTAATCCACATGAGAGGAAGAAGAATAACAAAAGCCAAAATATTTTATCCCAAAGGTGATATTACAAGAATAAAAGAACCTTTCCAGCTACATATAAAATTCAATAAACCATCAGCTAACAAGCTACAGACCTTTTCAATTGTCTAGTTGAGTTGCTAAATGTACTACCATGCTCAAAGTGCTACGCGAATAAAGAGATACATCTACTACAAACTCTAAACTCAAAGAGTCAAAATTTGAAATGTTTGTTAAGAACAACAAAGAAAAATTATAAACAGTTTCAGAAAGGATCTCCTACATTTTGCTAGTACACACTGCACATCCACAGGGAAAAAGCTTCAATTTGGAAGAGATCTGCCACCATGACAAAACTCAAAGCAAAGAATCAGATCGAAGGAGCCATCCAAGTCAGCAGCTCTCTTCTTAGCACTATTGATCCTTCCATCTTGGACTTGAAATGGGAAAGAACCCAGAAGGTGACAAAGGAAATCCATAACCAGGAGAAGGAGGAAATTGTGGTCCCGGGCCTAGAATCCCAGGTTGAGCCATGGGAGAGAAGGAGAAATTTGGTGTTAGTGGTGGAGGATGCTGCATACCCGGGGAAAGCAATGGATAAGGGGACCGGGGAGATAACAAGTTCAAGAAGCCAGTGGGTGACGGCAAAAGATACTGAGAAGTAGGTGAAGGCAAAGGAGGAGGCCCATTTATTCCCCGGGAAGGAAGAGGTGGAGGACCATTCATCCTAGGAGATGGAAGACCATTCATCCGTGGAGATGGGCCATTCGGAAGAGTCGCATTGAAGGATTAGGTAGTAAGCCAGATGACGGTGGATGTGCATGAAAATGACCAGGACCTTGAAATTGTGCTTGTCTAGGACCAGAATCTATTATTGAATTCTGAAGATAACGCATATAAACTGAAATCGGAGACTCAGCTGTATTTGTCCAAACATCTCCAGGAGTGGGTGGTAACATTGGGGGTGACGGCTGACCATAATGAGGAGGCGGTCTCATAACATTGTTATGGTAAGGAAAACCTCCTGCAGATTGAGCTGAGCCTGGAACCTGTGCAGGAGGGTGGATTGGAATTTGGGGACGATATATTGGAGTCAAAGGTGGTGGCCGAATTTTTTGTAATCTCATGCTCTGAGGTTTTCAAGGATTCTGGGGAGCTCTAGGTGGAGGCTCTTGAGACGGTGAACCTGTCAGTTGCTGAACGATGCTCCGAAAATCATTCTTGTTAATATTGTAAACCTGAGGCTGAGGTTGTGGCCTAGAGCTACTTGTATTATTGAAATTGGGCTGGTGTATAGGACTCTTCTTGATATTCTTTCCAAATTTATTCACACCCAAATGATCTGGATTCCTATTATCCATCTCAATAACTTCAATATAATCACTGAACTCTAAAAGATTTTATATTTAAATCCCTCTTTTACAACACTGTAACTAAAACGGAATTATATAATGCAACTCAAATCTTATACCACTGCAAAAGACGCTCTGCAAGTTTGATAACAACAAGCCCTACACTCGAAATTAAAGAATTATCACATCAGACAGTGATACCCATACATCAACCAGCTTCAACTCCAGCCAAAACTTCTGCTTTAGTTCATAAAAGTAACGGCAGAAATCTCAATAAACAACTTATTCTTCCCAAAACATAAGTCAATTCCCAGATACAATATATTAATGAACTCTTCCAAAAACAAACAATTTTTCAATTTTTTTCTTTATAAATACTTGAGATCAAACGAGCATACAGAGTACAAACAACCCTAAAAAATCCAAGTTTTTCAGTTTCCCACTTGCAATTTTCTCCCTCTATAATTTTCGGGAAACAGACAAGCCCTAAAAGTTGAAAAGGATAAGAGCAGAAAGAGACAGGGAAGAGAAATTACGTTCTGCTTACGGGGACGAAGCGTCGAGCATGCAAACTGCAAACTCATGAAAACCCTCAGACCTGAGCACGGCGGTGGGTGGTGGTGGTGGTGGTGGTGATGGAGGAGTTGGTGGCTGTCGTCGGTCAAAGAGGAAATGAAAAGGGAATTGAAGTTTGAAAATGAAGATGACGCGTTTCAAGGTTTTTAAAATATCCACTAGACAGCTAGAAATAGAAAGAAGAAAAGGTGGAGTCAAATTAGAGTGACGAACCTGTTGCGTTAGAAGTGGGGGGTGAAAGGAAAATACTGATTAAGACGAGTCAAACCACGGGAGTTGTATGGTTGAAACTTGAAGCATTTACTAAATTTAATTTACAAATTTGTAATTTGTTAAAGATATTTGGAGAACTAAGAGCCCGTTAGGCTACCAAAAATTATTTATTATGAAAAGTATTTTTATTTAAAAATATTTTATGAAAAAGTATTTTTACAAGATAAGTAAATTATGTTTGGCCGATTCGTTTGAATAGTACTTTTTACAAGCTAATCGTATTTAGCCAATTTTTTAGAAATATAATTTTAAGTATCAAATAACGAAAAAGGATGATAAAGGTTCAACTTGCAATTAGTATTATATAGAAAAAGAAAACAAATTTTAAATATTTATTAGAAAAGAATTCAATTAAAAAATTTTAATTAATGTAAAATATAATTATTTCAAAGCAATAATATTGAGTGTTTGGTATTACTTACTATTTACGTAACAATTTAAATATGTAAAAATACATCATTTAATATAAATTTAAAATCTACTCTTATGAATAGGAGGAAGAAAATAAAAATTTAGAATAAAAAAGAGAATAAATGTATAGTAGAAAAAAAGGAAAAGAAAAAGAAAAAAGTAAATTAATAAGGGATAATTTGAAAAATATAAATTTATTGTAAGGTTATTTTTTGTCTTGAATAAATTAACATTCTGCTTCTGCTACTGCTTTTTGGAAGAAGCTAGAATTTGTAGCTTCTTCCCAGAAGCAGGAAATTGCTTTTGCTGCTGCTAAGAAGTATTTTTTATTTTGGCCAAACAACTTAAATTTTTTAAAAAGTATTTATTTGGCAAAAAAGTACTTTTTGCCACATATAAACTTGGCCAAACATGCTCTAAAACTTTGATATCATACATTTTCTATTTTTAGAGAATTAAGAGTTTGATTATTTTCTTGCACATTTTAAAATTATTTTTAGTTATTAAATATTGTAATTTATATTTTACGTAATTTTTAAATGTATAAATTTTAATTTTAAAAACTTAAATTCTTTATTTTATTTGAACTAAAAAGATTTATAAAGGTATGATTGAGAATGGAAGTAAAAGAAGGAAAACCTCTAAATAGACAACAACAACAACAACTACTCAGTATATTCCTACCAGGTGGGGTCTGGGGAGGGTAATATATAGACAAGCCTTATCACTGGCTCTGTTTCCAATCGACCCTCGGCGTGTAGGATTAAAACCTCTAAATAGAAAGGGTGTAAAAACTGGTAGCCATTGTTTGTTTAAGACAGTTGTAATAAACATATTAATTTTCTTAGGCTTTGGGTGTCTCCTTTAATTTCTGTCATACTATAATCTTATAGGAGTATCAAATAGTATTGAGTCAACTTAGATTTAGATATCTACTAAAAACTTGGATTTAGATAAATTTAGTCAACCACAGATTAAAAATAAAGATTAGCTAGCAAAGCTCAAACGTGAGAGACTTCCACGTCTTAGGTAGAAAGTTTGACTTTGACCGTAAAAGTGTGAGCAATTTTATTGTAGTACGAGTATAAGATTAATGGATTTTTTTCTGTTTAAAAACACTATTATTATGGGGAAAGGAAATATAGCCTTGTATGTTGCCATTATGGCAGTTGGTTATGCCATAACTTTTGGCGGTCAAGTCAAGAGGCGGATTCATAATTTAAAGTTTATGAAAATATAATTATAAAATTATAATAAAATAATAACAGAAGAAGAATATTATTACAAAAAATAAAAATAAAAAGAATTCTTTTTTATTGATTTGAGATCAATTACAATGAAATAGAACCCTTCTATTTACAGGAGGGAAAGTAATTTAGCCACCAAATAACAAACCTTAAAATCTCTCTAAAATATAGACATTCACTATAAATATAATTTTATTTATAACACTTTCCCTTGAATGTTTATTCAACAAATAATAATATGTCTCGTTTAAATCTTAACTAAAATAAAACTTAACGAGAAAAAATTTAGTACAGGAAAAAGAGGACACATATCTAGCAATACACCTTTTGGTTGTCTCGTTAAAAACCTTGCAAGAAAAACCTAGAGGGACAAAACCTTGAAAAGGAAAAAGAGTACAACACGTATTAACTCCCCTTGATGAGAGCACGAATTCACATCTTTAAACATTTGTATTTCAATCTTGTGCATCACCTTCAAAAGATCGTTGGTAGAGATTTGATAAACAACTCAGCTAATTAACTTGAACGAATATGTCGCACCTTAAGCTTGGATTCGAATGGATTCGTGGTTTTAGCGTCGTTTAAGGCAATTTGACGGTTGGACCAAGTTCCTGTGATGTTTTAGGATTGGTTGGCATGTTTGGTTGAGGGCTCAGGGGACTCGGGTGAGTTTCATATGCTTAACGGAAGTTGAATTGGACTTAGACAATTGCTGAAGTTGCTAAATCTGTTGGTTTTGCAACTGCAGAATTTGGACCGCAGGTGCGGCATCGCATAAGCGGTTTGGGAATCGCAGGTGCGGTCTAAGGCATAAGTGATGTTAGCCACAGATGCGGCCCAAGGAAAGCAAAAGCAGAACATCATCTGAGTAAAGGGGCGCATGTGCGGAATATGGCCGTTTATTGAAAATCCGCAGGTGTGGAGTAGGAGCCGCATTGCTGGGCAGAAATATGAAATTTTGAGGGTTTGAAGCTCATAACGCCGAATTCGACTTTGAGCTCGGTGAAAGGCGATCTTGCAAGGTTTTTGCAGAGAAAATCAGTGGGTAATGATTCCCAACTTCTCTTTGATTATATCATTAGTCTAAGTTCAGCTACATCATTTAATTTCGGATTCGGGGGTGAAAATTTGGAAAATTTGAGAAAATAGTTCTTAGGCCAAATTTTGAGATTTTGATCGATATTTTGGTATTGGATTTGAGTGATTTTGGTAAGGGTAGACTCGTGAGTGAATGGGTGTTCATAATCCAAAAATTTTACCTGATTCTAAGACGCGGGACCGAGAGGATTTTTGGATGTTCTTCTAAGTTCTCACCATAGCTTTAAATTTATTAGTTAAATTAGTTGCTTATAGTTTATTTACGTTATGTAATTGATTTGATTATATATGGGCCCCTTGGCGTTGGATACTCGTGGCAAGAGCGCGATATCTGATTGATTTTGAGCTAGATCAAGGTAAGTGGCTTGCCTAACCTTGTGGCGGGGAACTCCCCTAGGATTTTGGTACTGTTGCTGTACGAATGATGTGTACGTGCAGTAACGAGTGTGTACAAGTGTTAATTGTTGAAAAACCCCGTTTTCATTAAATAAATATCCATGTTTTCCTTTAATTGAGCAATATTTGTACTTGAACTTCCCTGTTTAGCTTAGAAAATCATGATTATGTGACTTAACTTTCTGATCTGCTTTAACTGCTTACTTGGATTCTATGTAGCATGTTTAGAGTAGAAAATTATGTTTATTCTTGAATAGAACTGTAGATTTATTTCTTGAGACTGTTGCGTGTTTACTTTGGGACTAACGGGGTGGTATTCCCGGGAGATTCCACTTGTTTGTTTACTTTGGGACTACGGACCGATATTCCGAGAGACCCCCCTGCAAATTTATAACTGGGACTACGGGATGATATCTCGTGAGATCCCCAATTATGTTTGGGACTACGAATCTGTATTCTGGGAGATCCCCCTGTATATTTATGTTTGGGACTACAGGACGTTATCCTGGGAGATCCTCTGTTGTTATTACTGTTTACTGAGTTATTTCATTTCTAAGATTTCATCTTTATTTGACTGTTAGCATTGTTAATTATACTTTCACATTCTATATTATTTTACCTTAATAAATAATTATATAACCAATAGGGCCCTGACCTTCATCGTCACTACTCAACCGAGGTTAGGCTTGGCATTTATTGGATATTGTTGTGGACTTTCCTGCACATGATTTTTATGTGCAAATCCAGGTTCTTCTGCTCAACCGTTCTATCAGTGAGGTGGTAGATTTTAGATACTTCGAGGTATATTTGCCGCATCTGCAGACCTAGATGTCCCTCTCTATTCTCCCATTTAGCAATAGACCTCCTGTATTTACTTTTGTTTAGATATTCCGGAGTTAGTACACTATGTAATTTTCTCTAGCTTTTGATTTCATGAGATTCCGGATTTCGGGAGATTCTTTGTTCAGCTTTGAGAGAGTGGTAGTGTTTGCCGAGCGACAAGTTAAATATTTTTATCATGTTATCCGTAAATTGCTAGTTTCGTATTTTATTTCCCTTTTTCTGTAAATCATTAGGCTTACCCAGTCGTGGAGACTAGGTGACGTCAGGACAATTCATAGAGGAAGAACTTGAGTTATGACAAGTTGGTATCAGAACTCTAGGTTCATTGGAGTCATGAACCACAAGCCAGTTTATTAGAGTCTTGCAGATCGGTACAAAGACGACTGTACTTATCTACAAGAGGTTATGTAACTATTTGGAAAATTTCACTTCAATTGATTTCGTTGTCGTGCGAGATTTTGATATCAAAATGCTAAACATCTGTCTTCTATTCTCTCACAGATGGTGAGGACATGTGCCACCAGAGATGACCAAACACCCTCACCCCCTGCTAGAGCCGTCAGAGGTCGGGATCTGGGTAGAGAAGATGCTATAGGGGAGCCACCAGCAGCTCCATCTGGAGCCCAGGCGCTCGATACGCCTATTACTACTACTACTCCAGCTCTCTAGGAGACCCTTGCACAGTTCATGAGCATGTACACAACTCTAGCTCAGGCAGGGTTGTTTCCCCTTGCTGCAGCCATATCTCAAGCCGGGGGAGGAGCACAGACTCTCACCACCTGCACTCCTGAGCAGCGAGTACAGGTCGATCAGGTCCTAAAGAGTATACCGGTACCAATTTTTAAAGCTTGTTAAAGTCTTGTTCTATTAACGTATTATAAAATAATAAAAGAAGAAGAACAATATTGCAAAGAAAAGTAAGGAGGGAATTTTTTTATAGATTTAAGATAAATTACAATGAAATAGAACCCTTATATTTATAAATTTGTGATGAACCAAAAAGTCATCTCATGTTTTAGGACCCAATTCAGGGTTTCAATGTCTTCAAAACCTCATTTACTTCCTCCTCATTTTCATGCGCAGTCCGGGCGCGCTTCCGAAAAGCCTTTATGTGAAATTTGAGAAAAATATTGAGTTTTGCCTTTAAAATTAATTTAAGTTGACTTTGGTCAATATTTTTAGTAAAGGAACCTGGACGACCCGTGATTTGACAGCCCTAGAGGGTCCGAAGTAAAATATGAAACTTGGGCGTATTCCTGGAATCGAATTCCGAGGTCCCTAGCCCAAGAAATAAATTTTTGAAGAAACTTGTTAATTGAGTAGAAATAGAATAATGTTTGATATCACTGGTATCGGGTCCGTATTTTGGTTCCGGAGCTTGGTACAAGTTTAATAAGGTATTTCAGCCATATTTGTGAAATTTGATGAGAAACGGGACTCATTTGACATAATTCGGATGTCTGGTTGTGAAAATAGAAACTTCAAGTGTTCTTGAGACTTTTGTTGTGACATTAAATAATGAAAAGAAGTTGTTTGATTGTGATGTCCGTACCGGGTTGCTATTGTTTCTGTTATTTCTTATGGAGAGGAAGAGTAATAAAGCATGTAGTGTGATGTCATGCATATTTATAATATTTATATGGTGAGAAAGAGTTATAAAGCATGAAAGGTTATGTCGTGCACATTCATATTATGCATATGGTGAGGAAGAGTGGTAAACCACGAAGGGTGATGCGTGCTCATTTCTATTATTCATTTGATGATGAAGAGCGAAAAATCATGAAGGTTGATGTCGTACACATTTCTATTATTGATTGCATGGTGAGGATTGAGAGTAAAAATACGAAGGGTGATGCCGTGCATTTTCTGTTTCCTGTATTTATTTGTTGTTATTGGTTCAAGTTCACTAGCTATTTAGATTCCTTTACTACTACGGTTCTGTATGTTGGAATCCCAATAGAATGTTACCCCTTCACATTCATTTCTTCTTAGCTTTTATTACCTATTATTGTGTCAGGATGTTGTTTAACTGCACAGGTTTATGTTGTTTGTCATGTCCTAGTCTCGTCACTACTTCGACGAGGTCAGACTCAACATTTACCAGTATATAGGGTCGGTTGTATTGATGCTGCACTTTTTGTCTAGATCCTTGTACTGGACCAAACTGATCAGAGTTGGGGTTGCTGCCTTCAATCCATAGGAGACCCAGACCCTAGAGTCCCCTTCGCTCTATCTTAGTTCCTTTTTTCTTTCATCTTGAAATACATATGTATTTTCCTTTACACTAGAATTTGTAGAAATTCTTAGACATTTGTTGATTGTGACACCAGATCATCGGGGTAGTCGTGTTTTAGAGTTTTGAACTGTTATAAAATTTTTGCACTTCATATCCGTTTAGCGTTAATTATTATTTATCACTATTTTGGTTAACGATTAATGTGTTAGAACTGTATCTGTTGGCTTCCCTAGTATTCAAATGTTAGGTTCCATCACGATTCCGACGGTGGAAAAATCTCGGTCATGACAAGTTGGTATCAGAGCACTAGGTTGCCTAGGTCTCACAATTTATGAAAAAGCTAGGTAGAGTCTAAGGGATCGGTCCGGAGATGTCTTGCTTATCCCCTAGAGGCTGCAGATTTTTTAGGAAAAAATTCACATCTATTCTTCTCCGTTGTGTGATTTGATTTCTCAATGCTAATTGAACTTCTACTCTATTTTTTCGTAGATGTTGAGAACATGTACCGCTTTATCATCTAATCAGAAGCTCGAGCTCTCATTGGTAGCTCCTATGAGGGACAAAGGATGAGGCCGAGGCAAGGGCAGGGCTCAGCCTAGAGCTCGAGTAGTAGCACCAGCGACGAAGCCTTATGTAGAGTTTGATGATAAGGTTCTATCCCAGACCGTTCCGGCAGGGCCAACTCAGCTTTTAGAGGGGTTCATCGCTACCCAGATACTCCAGGAGGCTCTGGTTTGTCTGGTGGGCCTTATGGAGAGGTCACTCAGGCAGGAATATTTCTTGTAGCACTAGCCGTCTCTCGGGCTGGGGGAGGAGCACAGACTCCCACTAGCACAGACTGTGATAGATCAACTATGTCTTCTGATGCTTTGTGGAGACTAGATAGGTTCTCCAAGCTTTTCAATACTACCTATGGTGGTACATATTTAGAGGATCCCTAGGATTATTTGGACAGTTGTCATGAGGTAGTGGAGATTAATGGGGTCGACTTTGCTGCTTTTCGTCTGTTAGGTTATTCCATAAAATAGTGGAGAGATTATTGTTTTACTAGACAGCCGCGTCACCAGCTCTCACTTTGGACCAGTTTTAACAGCTATTTCTCAAGAAGTTCCTTTCCATCACTTAGAGAGAGGAGTACCGTAGGCGGTCAATAGGGTTCTATGACTATTACCCAATACTATAGTTGGTTTATTTATTTGGCTTGTCATGCTCTTCTTATACTCCCCACTGAGAGAGAGAGAGAGAGAGAGAGAGAGAGAGGGTGATGAGATTTATTGGGGGACTCACTCAGCCTATCAGATTGCAGATGGCTAAGAGGTTATGGAGCAAGATTTCTTTTTAGGATGTGGCCAGTGTATCCAGGCGAGCCAAGATGGTTCTAGCTCAGGGGGTGGTCAGGGGTCTGACAAGAGTCCTCATCATTCTGGCAGGTCCGTTGATGCCTTATTTGGAGGCGAGGATTCTTTTGGTAAAGGCCATTCTCCCAGACCATTTCATTTAGCACTTCAGACTTCTCACGGTGCTACAGGTGACCATTACCATTGTATGCAATATTCTAATCAGCTACCTTACAATGAACCATAGCTCATATGAATGCACCTCCACTCTAGAGTTTTCAAGGTGGTTAGTCCAGCCATCCGGGTCAGTTTTAGGGTCATCAGTTTCAGCAGTCGAAGACTTGTTATATTTCTGGCGGTCCAAGGTACATTGCTAGATTTTTCCCTTGAGCCTTGAGTAGTTCTCAACATCAGAGTTCTCGTGCCATAGTTCCAGCACCGGGTGTTCCACCACCCACTCAGCCAACTAGAGGTAGGGGTCCGGCAGTTAGAGGTGGAGTTTGAGGCGATAGAGGTAGAGGTTAGGCCGTTAGAGGTGGAGGCTAGCAAGCAGGAGGACATCCTAGGGATGTAGTTTAGATTGGTGGGGCCTAGCCCTGATGTTATGCTATTCCAGCCAGACTTGAGGTTGAGTCCTCCGATGCAGTTATCACATTTCAGTTTGCAGTAGAGATATTTCAGTTCTATTTGATCTAGGATATACATACTCTTATGTGTCATCTTATTTTGCCCCATATTTGGTTGTGCCTTGTGAATCTTTGAGTGCTCCCGTGTATCTGTCCATGCCGGTAGGGGATTCTATTATTGTAGACCGTGTCTATCGTTCATGTGTGGTTGTTATTGGGGTTTTGAGACTAATGTATCCCTCCTACTCCTCGATATCGTTGACTTCGATGTTATTTTGGGGATGGATTGGTTATTACCTTATCATGCTATATTGGACTATCATGCCAAGACCATGACCTTAGCTTTGCCGAGCTTGCCTCAATTGGAGTGGAGAAGGAGTCCTAGTCATTCTGTCAACTGGGTTATTTCATATATGAATGCTCGACGTATAGTCGAGAAGGAGTGATTGGCTTATTTGGCTTATGTTCGTGATTCTAGTGCTGATGTTCCTTCTATGGATTCCGTGCCGGTTGTTCGGGAGTTTCCAGAGGTATTTCCTATAGCTGTCGAGGATGCCACCCGACAAGGATATTAACTTTTTCATTGATTTGGATCCGGAAACCCATTTCTATTCTACCATATCGTATGGCCTCACCAAAGTTGAAAGAATTGAAAAAACAATTTCAAGGCTTGCTTAATAGGGATTTATCGAACTTGATATCTCGTCCTGGGGTGCATTGGTGTTGTTTGTTAAGAAAAAAGATGGTCGATGAGGATGTGTCTAGATTATAGGTAGTTGAATAAAGTCACCATCAAGAACAAGTATCCATTGCTGAGGATTGATGATTTGTTTGATCAGCTTCAGCATGCCAAGGTATTTTCCAAGATTGATTTGAGGTCTAGCTACCATTAGTTGAGGACTAGAGCATGTGATGTCTCTAAGACAGTTTTTCGCACTCGTTACGGGCATTATGAGTTTTTACTGATGTCATTTGGGTTGAAAAATGTCCCAGCAACATATATGGATTTGATAATCTGGGTGTTCAATCCATATCTAGATGCCTTTGTGATTGTTTTCATTGATGATGTCTTGATCTACTTCTTCAGCCGAGATGAGTAGGAGTAGCATCTTCGGATTGTTCTTCAGACCCTGAGAGACAGCTAGTTATATGCTAGGTTTTCAAACTATGAGTTTTGGTTGAGTTCAATGGCATTCTTAGGTCATGTTGTATTGGTAGAGGGTATTCAGGTGGATCCTAAGAAGATTGAGGCAATCAAGGACTGGCCTAGACCCACATCAGCTACAGAGATCCAGAGTTTCTTGGGTTGGGTAGATTATTATACTCGATTTGTGAAGGGGTTTTCTTTTATAGTTGCCACAATGACTAGGTTTACCCAGAAGGGTGCCCTATTCTAGTTGTTAGATGAGTGTGGGTGAGCTTTCAGAAGCTCAAGACAGTTTTGACTTCGACGCTTGTGTTGGTGTTGCCTACAGGTTTAGGACCACATACAATATATTGTGACATATCTCATATGGGACTTGGTGCGATGTTGATGCAGAATGGCAAGGTTATTGCATATGCTTTGCGAAAGTTGAAGATTCACGAGAAAAACTATCAAGTTCATGACTTGGAGCTAGCAAACATTGTTCCTGCATTGAAGATTTGGAGGCATTATTTATATGGCATGTTATCTTAGGTGTTCACGGATCAGAAGAGTTTTCAATACTTGTTCAAGCAGAAGGAGCTAAATTTGAGGTATGGTTGGAGCTATTAAAAGACAATGATATCACCATCTTGTATCATCTTGGTAAGGCCAATGTAGTGACCGATGCTTTAAGTAGGAAGTGAGCTAGTATGGGTAGCCTTGCGTATATTCTAGTCGGCAAGAGGCTGGTTGCATTAGATGTTCAGACTTTGGCCAATCAGTTTGTGAGGTTGGATGTTTTTGAGCCCAATCGTATTCTAGCTTGTATAGTTGCTCAGTCTTCCTTGTTTAAGCATATAAGGAAGCGGCAATATGATGATCCTCATTTGCTTGTTCTTAGGAACACGATGCGGCATGGAGGTGCCAAGCAGGTTATAATTGGAGATGATGGGTTTAGAGAATGCATGGCCGAGTTTGTGTGCCTAATATGGATGGAATTTGTTAGTTGATTCTAGAGGAGACCTATAGTTCCCAATATTCAATTCATCTGGGCATAGCCAAGATGTATAAGGACTTGCGACATCATTATTGGTGGATGAGGATGAAGAAGGATATTGTTGCATATGTATCGCAATGTTTAAATTATCAGTAGGTAAAGTACCAGCATCAAAGACCTAGTGGTTTGCTTTAGCACATTGAGATTCCTAAGTGGAAGTGGGAGGGTATCAGTATGGATTTTGTTGTTGGACTCCAATAGGCTCAGAGGAAGTTCGATGCAGTATTAGTTATGTTGATAGGTTGACTAAGTTACTGCGTTTCATTCATGTGTGAGTTTCTTATTCCTCGGAGC
Source organism: Nicotiana benthamiana (assembly GCA_034376525.1). Taxonomy (NCBI): domain Eukaryota; kingdom Viridiplantae; phylum Streptophyta; class Magnoliopsida; order Solanales; family Solanaceae; genus Nicotiana; species Nicotiana benthamiana. The sequence continues at coordinate 86,599,729 of CM067331.1, read as the reverse complement.
GGTTGGCTAAGATATATATTTGGGAGATTGTTCTTCTTCATTATGTGCCAGTGTCTATAATTTCTGACTGAGGTACGCAATTTACCTCGCATTTTTGGAGGGCAGTACAATGCAAGTTGGGTGCGTAGGTTGAGTTGAAAACACTTTTCATACTCAAACGGACGAGCAGTCCAAGTGTACTATTCAGATTTTGGAGGATATGCTATGTGCTTGTGTTATTGACTTTGGATGTTCTTGAGATTGGTTTTTACCATCAGCAGAGTTTGCCTACAATAATAGTTACCAATTGAGCATTCAGATGGCTCCTTATGAGGCATTATATAGTAGACAGTGTCGATTGGCAGTTGGGTGGTTTGAGCCGGGAGAGGCTCGATTATTGGGTACAGATTTGGTACAGGATCCCTTGGATAAGGTTAAGATTATTAAGGATAGGCTTCGTACAACTCAGTTCAAGCAAAAGAGTTATGCCGACCGTAAGGTTCGTGATATGGCATTCATGGTCGGAGAATGAGTGTTGCTCGCCCATGAAGGCCGTGATGAGATTTGGGAAGAATGGAAAGCCAAGCCCTAGGTTCATAAGGCTTTTTGAGATCCTTGATCGAGTGGAAGAGGTGGCTTACAGACTTGCTTTGCTGCCAGGTTTATCAGTTGATCATCTAGTGTTTCATGTGTCCATGCTTCAGAAGTATCACGGTGATCTATCCACGAGTTAGACTTCAACACTATCCACTTGGACAAGGATTTTACCTATGAAGAGTTATCCTTAGGTTCGTGTTCGGTGGAGAGGTCAGCCCGTCGAGGCAGCTACCTGGGAGTCCAAGTCCGATATATAGAGCATATATCCTCATCTTTTTACTAGCTCGGGTACTTTTCTATGTCCATTTGAGGACGAACAATTGTTTTAGAGGTGGAGAATGTGATGACCCAAAATGTCATCTCGTGTTTTAGGACCCAATTCGATGTTCTGACGTCTTCAAAATCTCATTTCTTTCCTCCTCGATTTGCATGCACAGGACGGGCGAAAGCCTTTATGTGAAATTTGAGAAAAATATTAAGTTATGCCTTTAAAATTAATTTAAGTTGACTTCATTCAACATATTTAGTAAATGGACCCAGACCCATGATTTGATGGTCCTAGAGGGTCTGTAATAAAATATGTGACTTAGGCGTATGCCCGAAATCGAATTCCAAGGTCCCTAGCCCGAGAAATGAATTTTTGAAGAAATTTGTTAACTCAAAAATATAAAGATTTTTGGAAATTGAATAATATTTGATCTAATTGGTATCGGTTCCTATTTTGGTTCCGCATCCCAGTACAATTTTAATATGGTATTTAAGTCATACATGTACAATTTGTTGAGAAACAAGACTGATTTAATGTGATTGGTACACCCGGTTGTGAAAATAAAACTTTCAAGTGGTCTTAAGGATTTCATGAGTTTTGGTGTTAAATTCGTTGTTTAAGATGCTATTTTGGATATTTGATCACATGAACAAGTCTGTATGATGTTTTTAAACTTGTGTACATATTTGATTTGGAGCTCCGATGGCTTGGGTGAGTTTTGGGTAGGCCACATATTGTTTTGAAACTTAAGAAAAACTACTGGCATGTTCAGGTCTGCAGATTTCGCAATTGCGAAGTATGCTCGCATTTGCGAAGAATCATCGCATTTCCGATCATTAGGCGTGGAGGTGACCTTCGCATTTACGAAATTCATCGTTGTAATTGTGACTTAAACAGTGGCCGCATTTGCGAACAGCTGTTCGTAGTTGCGAAGATAGCAAGCTAAGCCAAGCTTCGCATTTGTGAAGTATTGACTGCATTTGCGAGTTTGCATTTGCAATCGCAAATGCGATACCTACAACTGTTCAAAACGAGTTTTGGATGGAATTTTAAATTCATTTCTCAAATTTTCAAACCCTAAGCTTCAAGAGGCGATTTTCTAAAGAGTAGTTTTTTCCCAAATCATAAGTAAACGATTTCTACCTCATTTCTTTCAATCTATTTCATCTTTTTACAAGATTTCATCACAAAATCTGGGAGTTTTCATGGGAAATTGGGTGTTTTTGTGTAAAAGTTATAAATTTCGAAATTTGGGAATTTATTGCTCAAATTGAGGTCGGATTCCAAAACCAATTGCATATCCGGGCTCAAGGGTGAATGGGTAATTAGCTTTTGGTCCAAACTTCGAGTTTTGACCAAGGGAGATCGAGGTCAATTTTTGACTTTTGGGAAAAATGTTGGGAAATCTATAGTCATGCATTAGAATTGGTTTATTTGGCACTAATTGATGTTAATAAGTTAATAATGTATAGGTATAAGTGGATTAGAAGTGGAAACTAAGGGAAAAGCGGTATTTGTGGCTTTAGTTTAGCCGTGGAATTGAGGTAAGTGTTGTGGCTAACCTTAGATTGAGGGATTAGATGTTGTTTCCCTATTTTCTACTTGTTTAGTTGTTGAGTATGACGTATAGGTGTAATGGCGAGTACCTATACGTTGTTATCGGGTCATAGCATGTGAGTGAGTCCTATACTTGTGACCATTGTGTTTCTTTATACGTATTATTCCTGTTTAAACTAGTTATTACTCATGTTAAACAAGTCTTATTATGTTTTTCCTGGATTTGGATATTGGTTGAGTATTGGCTCATGTTGAGACTTTTGTTGTGAAATTAAATTATTAAATAAAGTTGTTTGATTGTGATGCCCTTGTCAAGTTGTTATTGTTTATGTTGTTTCTTATGGTGTCAAAAAATTGATAAAGCAGAAAAAATGATGTCGTGCACATTTATATTATTCATATGGCGAGGAAGAGTGATAAAGCACGAAAGGTGATGTCGTGCATATTTCTATATTCATATGGTAAGGAAGAGCGATAAAGCATGAAGGATGATACCATGCACGTTTCTGTTATTGATTGCATGGTGAGGATTGAGAGTAACATCACAATGGATGATAGTGTGTATTTTCTATTTGCTGTGTTTATTTGTTGTTATTGGTTCAAGTATGCTATCTGTTTGGATTTTTTTACTTCTGTGATTCTGTATGTTGGAACCCCCATAGCATGTTGCCCCTTCCTGTTCTTTTCTACTTAGCTTTTATTACATGTTATCATGTTAGTATATTGTATAATTGCACAGGTTTATGTTGTTTGTCGTGTCCTAGCCTTGTCACTTCTTCGTCGAGGTTAAGCTCGGCACTTATTAGTATATGGAATCGGTTGTACTGATATTGCACTCTTCGCTTTTTGTGCAGATCCCGATACTAGACCAAACTGATCAGAGTTGAGGTTGCTGCCTTCAGTCCATAGGAGACCCAAGGTAGATCTGCCGGCGCTCGCAGACCCCAGAGTCCCCTTCCCTCTATCTTAGTTCCTGTTTTCTTTCATTCTGAAAAACAGATGTATTTTCCTTCAAACTAGTATTTGTAGAAATTCTTAGATGTATGTGGATTGTGACCACCAGATCATTGGGGTAGTAGTGTTTAGAGTTTTGAACTGCTATAAAATTTTCGCACTTTATATCTGTTTAGCTTTAATTATTATTTATTATTGTTTTGGTTAATGATTACTTTGTTAGAACCGTATCAGCTGGCTTGCGTAGTATTTAAAATTAGGCGCATCGTAAAAATCCAGACAGTGACAAGGATATACAATAAAAACTAGGTTTCCAGGTTATATTTATAAATATTTAATAATTTTTTTAATAAAAAATACAAGTCTATGCGATGGTTACTGGAACAAGCTTTCCCACAGTTTTTGTTACGTCATTTTAGAATATTCATAAATTATCGTTTAGCAATGGGTAAAAATTGAATAAATCACCCTTTCATTGACCACAAAAATGGCCATACCTTTAGGCAGTTAATTGAGAGGAAACAAACAGTAAAACATATAAAAGATATTGATAGAGTATATACATAAGAATTTTCCACATAAATAGTTTGATGATGACCAAAGGATTGTGGTTCGAATGTCCGCTTTGTCACAAACTGAATAGAAAAAGAAAAAAACAACAACAAAGATGCACAAATCGATTGGATAATCTTCCAACTTTAAATTGATAAACTATCTGGATATTTTTGACATGTATTTCATAAATGACGTTTAGAAAGTTAAAGAAATTTGTAATTTTCAATTAAACAATTCCATTAAAATTTAAATAATATAATTTATAAGAAATAATTATACATTAACTTATAACTCAAATAAAAGTGAAATCATTGTAATATAATATTAATTAAATACATATTATATAATGATAAAATTCACTCAAATTGCTACATAATGTATTTTCAATTTTTTGATGTATTTTTAATTTAATGTATTTTAATTTTTGCAATATTAAATAGTTTATATTTTCACCTTATATTTTTTATGATTGTTATATCGTTTTCATACAATTATAACTCATAATAAAATTAACTAACAATTTTACATAAAAAATAGATGCATGATAATTAATTTTTCAAAATTATAGGTCAAAGATAAGATGAAAATTAATTAGGTAAATATATTATGTAAATATAAATTAAAAGGTTAAATAATAAAAATAAAAATATTTTAATGAGGAATAGTAAACGGGGAGATGAATAATGTCCCTGAATTTGAAATCACACTATTCACTCCTCATTTTGGGAATCAAAATAGGGGAGGGTTAGAGTGAAATTTTATATTTTTATTCCCAGAAATGGAAAAATCCTCATTTTGGGGACAAGATTGGAGTTGCTCTTATGAGCGAAAGTCATTTACCTTATTGATTATTTCAACTATCAACGTTATAATGCTTCATCAATTATCACTTAGACATTCTTATTAATTTCTTATATTTTTTTAATATGTTACAATTAGTATTTACTCAAACATCGGAAAATATTTGCAATAATCTTTTCATTTAAAAAAGTAATTTATAAATTAAGAAAAATCAAAAATGTTTTCCATCATATCAAACAAATTAACCCAAACCAAGATTAAGTAACTTTATAATTGTCTAAAGAGGGATTTCATATTCCTCCATATAGCTCCCTTTTGGAGTTGTCGTGTACGCAAATATTGGGCTTTCTCGAGCAAATGCAAAAGGATTTTTGATTGAGTTACTGATAAAAATAAAATTATTTATTTATTTATTCATAAATTAATTATATTTCATATTTATAATAGTTTTTGTAGGAAAAATTTCTTTATTCTCCAATTCTTTTTGTTTCTATGCTTATTTTCTTTTTTTCTTTTTTTCTTTTCTCCTTTTTCCATTTTTCTCGTTTTCTTCTTATTTTTTTCCTTTTCTAATTTCAAATAATTTTTTTATATTTTTCTCTTCATAATTATACTTAATTTACCGTTTTCACTATTTTTCACTATTCTTTTTTATTATTATTACTAAAGAAAAATCAAATTATGTATCAATTATATACATCTAATACAAACAAAAAATATTAACTAACATATGATACGAGCATAGTATATAGATATATCAACAGGGTATACAATTATACACAAAGACTTTAAAATTTTTAATTCAATTATTAAACTAAAATAATATCAGCTGTCAATAAAAAATTTAAAAAAATCTAAAAGGATCTAATTATAAGAGTATACCATTACATTATATAACATACTATAATTTCTTTTTCATATTTTCAAAGAAAATTAAAAGGGAAAATGCAAGTTAATTTACTGCTAATAAAGTATACTATTATAATATATTGTATACTATAACAGTATACTGTTATAGTATGTTGTATACTATTACAACATGTTATAACAATATATTGTTTACTATAATAATATACTGTTACAGCATAACTATATACTTCTATAGTATATTATATACCGTAACGGTATACTGTTAAGTAATTGTGTTCTTCTTCGATTATTACAATATACCATTGCACTATATTATAAACTATAATAGTATATTATTTCAGTATAGCTATATACTCCTATAACATATTATATACTGTAGTAATATATCATTGGATAGTTGTATTCTTCTTCGATTTTCAGCTGAAAATTTCAATCTCAATCACCCCAAATCAACTCCAATTGCTATCGAATTTCATTATGAGCTTCCAGAAGGTACTATAAGCAATATTTAACAGCACCAACTTTGAAAAATAAGAAATTTTCAAAAATAAAATTAAGCTTCAAGCCCAACAATGAAGGAATTTCAAATACACATAAGTGTTCAAATGGTTACATATTTAATTTGGATGGCTAAATTAGAGGGTTGTCTATGCGTTTGGCCTTTTTAAAACTCTAAATCATCACTGATAAATTAAAATAAAAGATCAATATAGCTACTACAGAGAAAGCCTACTTTGAAACGTTTTTATAAAGGAACACAGGGGCCTTAAACATTTGGAACCAAATATAAGCTTCAGCAAAAAGGAAACAAAGAGAAAACGAAAAGAGAAAGATAAGGATAATTAGAGGGCAGTTGCAGTAGAAGAATAAATTATAAAGTTGAGTATGCAGATAAATACTTTTGATCGAATAGATATTTAGTGTAACTAATTTAAGAGTAGATAGAAATTAAGTATATTTTATATTAGGTAAGTATATAGCATAGATTGCTCAATGCGAAAATAGGCATCATGTTGCACGTGACTTAATAAATGCAATTTTTAGCAGCCAGCTTGTCCGAAGTACACACAATGATTAAGGACTTTTCAATTCTTCATTTTAAAAGGTCAATTAACGCATCACTAATTAAAATTAACAAGCGTAGAATGGTCAAAGCAATGACGTAACAATGACTTCTGCATAATCGGTAATTTCCAGCTTCATAGGCTCGACTTTTAATCATTTTCCAAGAATGAGATAGATTAAAAGGAAAGAAAGAGATAAAACAATTTACCATATGTTATGAAATCTCCTATTTAAGGTGAATGTCTATAATTAGAGAGATTCTAGAGTTCTATTCTTGGTAGATAAATCATCCCCCTCCCTATAAATAGAGGTGCTCTCTACCATTGTAAATCACTCCAATCAACTCAATAAGAAGAATTCTCTCTACTCTTCTCTCTATTGCTCTTGTTCTTACATTATTGTTCTTGTCTTTTATGTTATTTCATAACACGTTATCAGCACGAGTCTCTAACCAATTGAAATTTCGATTGTCTTAACTTTTGTTTGTGTAGGGTTTTGCTTCAAAGAAAGAAAGCAAAAGAAGAAAAAGAAAAAGAAAAAAAAAAGAGAGAAACGAAATCAGAAAACAAAGAAGAGTACTGGATAGCCAAAAGGAGAAAAGAAAGAAAAAACGTTGAAAAAGAAAAGGAAAGAAAGGAAAGGAAGAAAAGGAAGAAAACATTGAAAATACAATTGGTATACCTTAAAGGTAAGTAATTTATTTTTCCCTTTCAAATTCTTGGAACCCCATAATTTGATTTTATATACAAACATAGACAACGAAGTTTGATTACAACTCTAATGGAGTTTGTGAGAAATTATAACCACACGAAGTGGTAAAATCTCTATGTCCTGCCATGATTAAATTCATGTATAATTGTGGACAAAGAATTGAAAATCCGTCCCATTGAATTTGCTTCATTCCCTTTAGAGAATGTGGAAGCAGTATATGATAAGTCTGAAAGAAGACTAAAATATTACCATGAAGGTATCAATGAATGTGGACGTGGCAAAGAATTCCGTCCAATTGGATTTGCTCCATTCCCTTTAGAGAATGTGGTAGCAATATGTGGTAAGTCTGAAAGAAGACAAAATTATTACCATGGACGTGGCAATAGACGAAATTATAATCGTCATTATTGTGGTAATGAGAACAATAAGGATTCTCAAAATAATCTTTCACTTTATGAAAGTAATATTTGACATGAGATTGTGTAAAGCACATGATTTCGATCCATTCCCTGAAGTGAATGTGATAATTGTAATAGAGCCCGTAAGTATGAACACGCTCTTGATGTAATTGTGTCATATGTCTGACAATATGAAAAGAAAGTTCGTTGCCCTCAAAATTTCGGGCAAGAACTATATGACATGGGTGTTGGATGATGAAATCCACTTAGATGCTATGGGTCTTGGAGACGCCATTAAAGATAGAAATAAAGCATCCACCCAAGACTGTGTGAAGGCCTTGATTTTCTTGCGCCATCACCTTGATGAAGGTTTGAAGATTGAATATCTCACCGTCAAGGATCCACTCATCTTGTGGAAAGACTTAAAGAAGAGATATGACAACCTGAAGTTGGTCACTCTGCCACAAGCACGATACGATAAGAATCCAAAAGCAAATAGTTTATAAACTATATATTATCGTTGCGGTGGAAACGGGCACTGGTCAAAGGATTGTCGTATGCCATGACATTTGGTTGACCTTTACCAAGCATCTCGAAAGAGTAAACGCCCTATAACGAATTTTGTCTCTGACGACAACTTGAATGTGGCAGACTTCTTTAAGCAACCCGATGGGAAGATAAACCACCTAATCGATGATGGATCGGTGATGAAAGAAGATGGAGCTGTTTGATTTATTTGTATTAGTTAATGAATAAACTAATAGTCATTAGTATTAGCTCGTATTAGCTAGTTCATGATATGATGTTTGTATTAGTTCTTTAGAATGTCTCAATATGCTCAAATATCAATAATATTTTTACTTTCCAGTAGAGGTAATCGACTAGCCTGAAAAACTAGTCGGTTATCTCATATTTCGCATAAAACTGAAAAACAATCGATTGTCAATGATCAACAATCGATTGTCTTTAAAATAGTGGCCTGGAATTTTTCAAAAATGATCAACAATCGATTGTCTATGTCTCAACAATCGATTGTCTTATACAGTGAGGTCTGAAATTTTTCAAAAATAGCCAACAATCGATTGTCTACATTTGACAATCGATTGTCAGGTACAGTGAGGTCGAAATTTTTCAAAAATGACCAACAATTGATTGCCTATATCTAACAATCGATTGTCTTAAACAGTGTGATCTGAAGTTTTTCAAAAATAACAAATGATCGATTGTGTGTGTTTAACAATCGATTGTCTATGTTCAAACAATCGATTGTGTGGGTTTAATAATCGATTGTCTTATGAAAAATGCTGAAATTTTCAAACTGCATAGTAATTGATTATGGATAACATATCTGATTTTGTTAGTCAACTGTTAGTAGCAGATTTTGAAAATATTATGTGACACAAACGAATTGAACTTGTCTATTCTTATGTTCGTGTATTTCTTTTGTATGTCATACCATGGGAAGTAAATTGATTGAAGGCTCCGGAAGAGCAATTGTAACTCTGCCCAAAGGCATGACGTTAATCATAGAGAATGCAATGTTCTCCTCCAAGTCTAAGAAGAACTTGTTGAGTTTTAATGATATCAATCAAAACGTTCTCCTCCAAGTTTAAAAGGAACTTGTTGAGTTTTGAGAATCTATCTTAGAGAATGCAGTGTTCTCCTCCAAGTCTAAAAGGAACTTGTTGAGTTTTAAAGATATCATTCAAAATGGATATTAAATTGAGACAATACATGAGTGTAATCTTGAATACCTCATTTACTCATGAAAACGAGGCTGCCCACTTCGGCTTGGGGTCACGCCATTTTGCATAAAGCAATGCTAATTTGTCGGCTGCCCGCTTCGGCTTGGGGTCACGCCATTTTGCTTGCAACAATGCTAGTTTGTCGGCTGCCCGCTTCGGCTTGGGGTCACGCCATGTTGCATGCAGCAATGCTAGTTCGTCTCTGACTGACGAATTGACACAAATATTCCCCATTGCAATTGGTTTTGGGTCATGAACCCAATATATCCCATTTAAGGATTTTTGGATGCGCAGTATATGTGCCTATTGCATCGCCATCCCGCACCAAAATGGGTGCACAAAGAAGGTTAGGAATATATGTTGGGTTTGAATCGCCCTCCATCATTCGCTACCTCGAAACATTGACAGGCGACTTGTTCACTGCACGATTTGCAGACTGTCAATTTGATGAGACACTTTTCCCAAAATTAGGGGGAGAAGTTGGTGAAACCAAACGGGAAATTTTGTGGAAAAATGCATCATTATCTCATCTTGATCCACGAATACATATTCATTATTGGAAGAATATGAACATGAACTCACCCCTAGAAGGAGGTTTGAGATGATAGCACACTCACCCCTAGAAGGAGGTTTGAGATGATATATGGCATGAATGATCGTTGGTCACGTACCTATTGTACGCCAAAGTATTTTGGAAATATGACTATTAAAGGACAACGATAATGCAAGAAACATATCTTGCATATAAGTTTGACATAACCATAATGGTATAACTTTCTCTTTAAGAAAGATATTCACCACATGGATGTTGATGAATCTGTGGTAGTACAAAATTAATTGAGAGCTCTAGAAGAGCCAATTATTACTATGTTGGAGAAACACAATTGAGTATTGTGCTGTAGTAAGTCTCAAAGAAACTTATTCAGTTTCCAAAGTACACGCGAAAGCGATTGATTATATTGAGACTATAAATAAAGGAAGGCTTTGATATCTCCTATTACTACAACTTGTAGCGGGGTAAGTTGCATATGAAAAGCTACCCGCTTTGTTCTCCAGTTTGTACTACACAAAAGAAAGAATGCCACAATAAAAGTGGATATCTATTGGTATAAAAACCCATGTCATAATAAACCTGAAGTTTATTAAGTGCACATGTCATGGTGTAAATTTAAAGTTTACCAATATTGATAATTTGTTCAGTTAGCATTCGTATTAGCCATCTCATTTTGAGTATGATGTGCAAATTCATATAGGTGAATATTAAAGAACTAGAAAGTTCTTTACGAATTCTCTTATATCACTTGTTCTCATTAATGAACTGACCAACTAAAGAGTTCGGGTTGAAGCCCATAAATTCTGGAAATACCAAAGGTGAATATGGGCCCATTCACCTGCCATGTATACCACATATGATGCATCTATGGAATGGTTACATGCGCAATTGTTATTGACCCGCAGCCTGGCCGGTGCTTGCGAGGTAATCGCTCAGTAATCTAACTTCGAGCATAGTTTCCAGATTCTCTACTCAAGACAGTTCATCTTGATAAGTTGGTTTATATCAAAGTTGGTTTAGCAAGATAATTATTGAGTGCTTCCACTTAATAGCTAAACTGTTTCTTATGAGAACAAAGTTATATATATCAGTTTGATATAAGTTGTATACGAGAGTATATTCTCCCCTCACAAGTGGTTCAAGGTCAGGAACCAAATAATTTCATCTTATCATTAATGTGTTGTGTATATTGACATGATAATGCACAAAGATGATTTCCCAAAGTTGAGGAAACAAGTTAGCTTTTCTAACATGAGGGGGAGACATGATAAACACTTGAGAAAAGGTTACATGGGATGAATTATCATTTGTATATGTATATCCCCGAATATCATGATATGAACATGAAGTTCATAAAAGGGATAATTCAATTGCAACATATTGCAAAGCATGCTATACGCATTTGCTGACACAAAGAAAGTAACTAAATGGAAGAGATACAATTCAAGAAGAATTGAGTCCATATGAAAGACATGTAGTTTTGAACCTATAGTTCAAATGCTTGAAAGTATAAAGTCAAAGGTATGTATAGTCAGTTTTCGATATCTTATTTGTCTAGCATGACATGGAAAACTTGATATGCATCTAGAGTCTATTATATGGCTTATATGACTTAACTTGAAAGATTTAAGTTGCTTGAAGCATATGCATTTCGTGGTCCTGAAGTACCACACCTAAGTACAATTTGTGTACATATGAATCTTGCCATAACTATAAGCATGATGGCTTTGAGAATGCACCTATGGAGATATTGAAGAGTTATTCCACGACATCATATGAAGATGTTCATATCTATCAAGAATGATGATTTCAAGGTGCGAAATATTTATTCAAGTCAATATGGTTGATTTATTTATCAAACGTCTACCAAAGATCGTTTTGAAGATGATGCACAAGATTGGAATGCAAATGCTCAAGGATATAAAATGATGTACTCATTAGGGGGAGTTAATGCGCGTTGCACTCTTTTTCCCTTACAAGGTTTTGTCCCACCGGGTTTTCCTTGCAAGGTTTTTAACGAGGCAACCAATAGGCGCATATTCAAACATGTGTACTCTTTTTCCTTACTTTAATTTTTCCCATTGGGTTTTGGTTTTAAGGTTTTAACGAGGCACATTGTTGAATAGACATTCAAGGGGGAGTGTTATGAAATCTCCTATTTAAGGTGAATGTCTATAATTAGAGAGATTCAAGAGTTCTATTCTTGGTAGATAAATCATCCCCCTCCCTATAAATAGAGGTGCTCTCTACCATTGTAAATCACTCCAATCAACTCAATAAGAAGAATTCTCTCTACTCTTCTTTCTATTGCTCTTGTTCATACATTATCGTTCTTGTCTTTTATGTTATTTCATAACACCATAGAAATTGTTAATTAAGCTGGAAATTAATAGTAAGAAACCAGTTTAATAGTATTAGAGATATGCAGCTAATGCCCACATTGTCCCATCAATATATTTCCAAAGAATGAACAATTTTTGTGAACGAAAGCCAGATTTAATTTACCCCAATACTACATGTCCCTGCTGCCATTCTAATCAAACTTCACCCTAGTTAATGACCATACAGTTGTGTTTTTAAGCTTATTTAGCTTAAAAGAGGGTGAATGCGAAATGGAGGGAAAATAATCTGCTTGACCAAGGGGCATTGTCTCATATTGAAGGAGGAAATATATATATATATATATATATATATATATATATATATATATATATATATATATATATATATATATATACGATTGCTCTTCTTTTAGCTCTAAAAGAGTTAAGAAGAAGGCAAACCTAGCATCGTCGTCGACGTCGCTCGGCTTCGGCCCGAATTATCTGTTTTGTAATAGAAAATTAATTTTTCTCTGCGTTTTGAATTTCCGTATTAATTTACGTAAATGGTCATTTACGTTATAGCCGTTTTACATGAACAGTTATAACTAACCTCTGAAGAGTTGCACCTCTTCGTTTGTACTCAATATGTTAGCTATAACTATTCTATCAGATTTTCCATACGAAATTCTGATTTCTCCTCCTTTATTACGCATTGTTTTAACTAAAAGAAAGCAACATTAACTGTAATTTTCTACCAACCATTGTATTCGCTGAACTACCGCTACTCTAGTGTGTAATCCGTTCTATCCTGGGAGAAAATAATCCACAACCTCGGGTACTAGGAGGGGATTACGTTCTTTAAGGAAACACTATGAATTCAGTGGGCTCGGATTAAATTTGTTTCTTCTACATTTCTTTTTATACGTCATTATTCTCCTCTAGAATTATTTCACAAGTACAGTCTATTAACAAGCTTAAGGAACTTAATTATGTTTTGTATTTGTGTTATGATTTTCTACTCCATTTGTTTACTTGAACGTATATTCTATTTTGGTTTACTACATGTTATTCGGAGATTAAAATCCTAGCGACTTTCTACTTCACTGGAAATTAAAATCTACGTGATTTTCTACTCTAATTGAAAAGTACGAAGATATTTAATGACTTGTATGCTATGCTTCTGAATACAACCTGGTGGGAAATCCTCAGAAGTGGTGGATTGATTCTAGAGCCACTCATCATATTTGTGCTGTTATAGAAGCATTTGCTACATATGATCTCGTTGCACTCGAAGACGCTTTCTATGAGAAATTCTACAACGGCCAAAATTAAATAATGTGACAAGATATTTCTGAAAATGACTTCTGGCAAGGTGGTGACTCTGAACAACGTCCTTCATGTTCCCAAGATTAGGAAGAACTTAGTCTCTACTGCACTTCTTGTTAAGAACTGGTTTAAGTGTATTTTTGTATCTGATAAGGCTGTAATAAATAAGAATGAGATGTTTGTAGGAAACGGTTACCTCAATGAAGATCTTTTTAAATTGAATGTAATGGTCGTTGAGAATACTAAAATTTCAGCTTCTTCTTACTTACTTGAGTCAAATGATTTATGGCATATACGTTTGGGACATGTAAACTATAAACCTTGAGAAAAATGATTAATTCGGAAGTATTGCTTACGTTTGAATGCGACAAATCAAAATGTCAATTATGTGTGAAATCTAAGTATATTAAACATCCTTATAAGTCAATTGAAAGAAAGTCAAATCCTTTAGACTTAATTCACACAAATATTTGCGACATAAAGTCAATACCATCTCACGGTGGAAAGAAATATTTCAAAACTTTTATTGGCGACAACACTCGATGTTGCTATATTTACTTACTTAATAGTAAATATGAAGCAATAGACGCATTCAAGCATAAAAATATGAAGTTGAAACACAACTTAACATGAAAATCAAAATGATAAGAAGTGATAAGGGTGGTATATGAATCTCCTTTTGAAGAAATATGTTTAGAATATGCAATTATTCATTAAACAACGGCCCTTACATGTCCCAATCCAATGGAATTGCGAAAAGAAATAATTGTTCATTAAAGGATATGATGAGCGCATTATTAATAAGTTCTGGTTTGCCACAGAACATGTGGGGGGAAGCCATTCTTACAACTAATCAGATACTAAATTGAGTACCCCATAGCAAAACACAATCCATTCCATATGAAAAATGAAAACGAATGAAGCCTAAGTTGAATTATTTTAAGTGTGGGGGTGTTTGGTAAATTACAAGTTGCTAAACCCAGAAAGGTTAAAAATAAGAGAGAAAATCGTTGATTGTGGTATCATAGGATATGTGACCAAGAGTAAATCATATCGATTTCTAGTTCATAAATAAGAAAATCTCGACATTCATAATAATATGGTTATACAATCAGATAATGTTGATTTCTTTGAAAATATATATCCCTATAAAAGGAATGTGAGTCGATTGGTGAAAGATCTTAACGACCTCGTGAAGAAACAAAAGAAAGTACGTTTAATCGGAAGGATCCAAGAGGTAGTAAGCGTCAAAGAACATTCACTTCATTTTGACCAGGTTTTGTGACTTTCTTATTGAAAATTGAGCCTTGAACATTTAAGGAAGCTATGTCTTCTTTGGAATCATTATTTTAGAAAGAGGCAGTCAATTGTGAAATAGAATCCATATTGAACAACCATACATAGGAATTGGTTAATTTTCCTTCTGGAAATAAATAGTTAGGATCTAAAAAGATTTTTAGGAGGAAAATGAAAGATGATGGCACTATTGATAAATATAAGGTAAGACTTATGGTCAAACGGTATAGGCAATGAGAAGGTATTGACTATTTTGATGCATACTCTCCCATTAGAAGAATTGCATCCATATAAATGTTAGTAGCATTAACTGTAGTTTATGGTCTTGAAATTCGTCAAACGGACGTTAAGACAACCGTCTTAATGGGAGATTTGGATGAAGAAATCTACATGAAACAACTTGAAGGATTTGTGGTTACAGGTAAACAAAAGAAGGTAAATAGACTTGTTAAGTCCCTTTACAGACTAAAACAATCACCTAAATAATGGCATGAAAAATTTGACGAAACAATGTTGTCAAATAGATTAAGATAAATGAATCAAGCCTCAAAACTCATGATTTCTTCCAACTTCTCATAAAATATCAAATTTCCATTTTAAGTCCGAAACACGTCAAACGACGTCCGCTTCCAATCAAACTTTACCGAAAGTGCTTAAACCATATATGAGACTTGTAACGGGCACCGGAACAAAAATACGGGCGCAATACCATAGTCTTTTAATCAAATTTCATTTTCAATTCCTTAATTATTTTCGAAAAATAATTTCACACAAAAATTCATTTTTCGCGCTTGGGACCTCAAAGTTCGATTCGGGGCGTATGCCTAAGTCCCATATTTTCCTACGGACCTTCTGGAACCGTCAAATCACGGGTCTGGGTCCGTTTACCCAAGATGTTGACCGAAGTAAAATTTATTCAATTTAATATCAAAATTTTGCATTTTTCTCGTAGAATGCATTCCAAAATTTTCCTGAAAACCAAAACAAATGATCTTTATAGGTCGTACTACACCACATGGGCCAAATGATGCCCGAGAACTAGCGATCAAAGCGAAAAAGTAAAAACAACCGGTCGGGTTGTTACATCCTCCCCCACTTAAACACACGTTCATCCTCGAACGTACCCAAAGTTGTTCTAAAAGCCAACCAATTGCTGAATAACCTTACCATGCATATACCCGGGGGTGATCCCACGTCACCCTATCTCATCTAGATCTGATAACACATTGTCACTGAAATTCACCATCCAATCTAGACCATAAGCCATAAAACCACATTTCCCTTTCCGAAATCATACACAAGGTCAGAACCTCACATCTCTATTCAGAATAAGCCCGAACCCGTTGTAATAACCCATACCTGCAACCTTAGGTGCAATCATATGATATACCACATAATTCAAACATGCGAAGCGATACCTTCCATTCACAGCAACTGCACAAATCAACTAAATACTGATGGAGAACTTCTTAGCAACTAAGTCTCATTCCAACACTTCCATATACTGCCAATGATAACTGAAGTAAATCATAAATATTTCTCAACTTGTCCTTTCATAAGGCTACTTCTCCTATGGCAAGGACCATAGCAATTTTTTAACCGAACCTCGATATTTTCTCGGCAAACATGATGACATCGAATTTGTTCATATTCATTAATGATCCCAACGATCTCCTAAAATACAACACCACCCTGGTGACATGACACAGCAATAGAGGCCTAAGCTACTACCGGCGTAATACATGCACCAATAATCAACGGTCCGAACATACTCAAATCATGAAAATGACTAATGAAAGAGTTGTTCCTCAAACAAGGCTGAGAACCCGTCTCATATCATGGAAATAGGACACACGAATCTAACCCTCAAGGTCATATCTCTACATAGCTTTGCTACAACGTACGATCCTATCCAATCATTTCTCCCACATGGAAAACATCAAGTCACTATCCTCGAAATCGATAACCATGCACACTTTTATGTCTGGAACTAAAGCAAATATTTACACCCACGGTGAAGCAAGTGGAATATACCACGCAAACCCGATAGGACATAATCGATTGCGAACAATACCCAATTACTCTTCTTGCTCGACTTCCACTCTGAGACCCCAAATAAACCGCACCATACGCGGCCATAACCGACAAATCATAATGTCTCACAACCAGAAAGATGACTCATAGACCTCCCCAGATCACTAATAAGCTCAATAATAATCGAATCAACACATCCCCCAACAATATAATTCGAAGTCAATAAAACCCTCTCAATGCCAGACATATATTCGCATAGGTCTACTAATGGACCACACATCAACTCCCGTTATACAAAACAGGTAAATAATACTTTGAAGGTCCACAATGACTAAATTATAGCTCACACTAATAACTGTCTATCTACCTACATTTTTCCATCCACAACCACAAGCCAACCTGCATATGAGAACTTCGAGTCTCTAAGTCCATAAAACACACGAATTACCCTGTCTGATCCCATTTCCGCCACTCGCATATAACTCATATTGAGCACTCAATCATCCCAAAACATCATCCAAGCTTAATCCAATTGCCAAAACACCTCAAACGATACCCAAAACCATCAAATCACATCAAATTCACTCCTAAGTTCTTCTAAAACTTCCGAAACATGCATTCGGTCAAAACCCAAACAAACCACGTCCGAATGACCTAAAATTTTACACACACATCCCAAGTTACTTAACAAAGCTACAAAAACTCCCAAAATTCCATTCTGACCCTCATATAAAAATATCACCTATCAACAGGAGTTCGCCAACATACTCACTTCGCCAATTCAAGCTTAATTCTACACCGGACCTCCAAAATATCTTCCGATCACATTCCTAAACAAATCATCTAACGAAGCTAACCAAATCATAAAACTCTGATCCGAGCTCATATAAAAATAAGTCAACTCTTAATCAAAACTTTCAAATTCAAAGCTATCAACTAAAACTATTCTTTCAAATTCATTCCACAAAAGATATTCCAAAATTTTTCCCGTGCCACCTAACAAACCCGAATACCACCAGTCGATCCAACAAGAAAATGCCGCAATACTACCAAAGCATCATCAGTTTAATCACCTTACCCATTTTCTAAACATATACTATTGTCAAATCACTTCTAATTAGAAATATCATTCGCTTAACCATCTGAGGCTACCCGCTGCCTAAGAGTATTATGAACTTCCATTTAGAGTTGAACTGTAACTCTGCACATGCAAATCTCGATTCTCCACTACATACCGCATATACCATAACATACCATTCTAGTATAACATGAGAACTTCATTTCCCTTTCGAGCCACAGAAATCTACGTACTCAACTAGTGAAGAACTTTCTAGTGGTCCCATTTAGAAGAAAAGTCACAATACCTCCCATGCTCCGCATTCCCATTGAAAATATACATCTCCAACCGCGGCAAAAACCATCAAGAACTCTCCGAATTTCTGTTGAAACAATTAAACTGCCAGGACTGAGTCCTTCTAACTAGACCAAGCTAAGCAAGCCATCAAAACCTAAGAGCACTACTGCAAAACACCTGCAAGAACCTATGACCTCGAACATATACAAAGAATTAGTCGTATCTTTACCTTACCAATTTGGTCTCTATCAAGCTATTCCATCTATCTAATTTCCCTTCTAATTCATCTTCTCTTACTGTAGCGCCACAATTCCTCAACCTAGGCTCACTACACGAGGCCCAAGCATAAGACCACACGGTCTAAGACCCATAAGCCACTGAATACTCTCTCGAATATTCGCAGAAATACCACATTCCAGAATACTTTACTCTGAAGAGCTTCCTACGAATCTAAATCTGTTACATTTACTTTCCTGCTACCGATACATAGAATCCCATAATTATTATAAAAATACCACAAATCTTGACCTCTTCAAATGAGGACACGATCTCTAACCACATGCACAACCTTAAGATACCCGATTGATCCCTGTAGAATCTCGAACACATTTAAACCATTCTCGAAAGTCATCCACTCTTATTCAAGCTGTAATTTACCTGACCTAACGAACAGAATCACTCATGCTCATTGGCACTCCGACACCGCAAAATGAGATCCTCATCCTAGTACAACCAAGCAACTTCCTACTCCACGTATCGAGTATTATTTGCCAACAACAACTCTAGACGTTCCGTGGTTCTCATACCCTATGAGGCATAATATAACCATTGCCAATATTTTCCTTTTCTCGAGCCGTAGCTAATTCACTTGCATGCCTCAAACTGGAACCAACATAGCACCTAACCGTGCAATCAACTGCTCACAGCAGACTCCCCCACTTGGCTCGAAGCCATAAATCCAGATACACTCAATATCTCATAACACTTTTACTCTATTGATGCCAAAATGCCATAGTGAGATTAAACTCAAATCATTTATAAGTTTGTGAAAACACAGGTTATTTGGTACTGTAAGTCTTATGCAAATCTCACATTCAACCCTGCAACAGTTAAACCCACTCTCTTAAGTAACCTGAAATTTCAAATTTCAACACGTACCCCTCAATTACACATGAAATCTTCTAACGTATGCATAAGGATCACACCATTTCAGAACACTCAACAGGAGATAACCCACATGCTTTGCCTCAATACAATATTTCTGTATACCTTCCACCGTCATACACATTACACAACCACTTAGTCTTCCTGAGTCCGAACTCATACCGCATTATGAAATTTACTCCATTCTCCACTGGAAACATGAAAAGATTCTTTACGCGCCCATAACTTGGAGCTACACATCCAATCACATTAGAAATCATTCACTTAATAATTCATCTATCATCCAGCAGAACTTTCTCGTCACGTCCAAGTCACATAGATACATCTCGCAGTACTAATACACTCATCACATAACTACCCAGCCGTCACTTCCACTAAAGGGGATAATACCAATCATATAAGTTCGAAACACTTACTCATACAATCAGCACCTCGGTGCTCAAGCCACAAGCAAAGTCCCGGCTTCAAGTCCTCCAGAATGGCCCAACATCGAACTCATAGAGATCATATCTCGCCCCTCGATCGGGGGAAATCACAAGCCATCAAGGTCATAGAGATCAAGAATTACCTTTCAAGCTAAATCAAGGACGTATGATAAGAATTCAAGAGTGTGAAGTTTTCCTAATGGTTCCGTAGCCTCTCGAGGATAAATATAGACTTCTCCGTACCGATCCGCGAGACTCTACTAAACCTGCTCATGACTCGTGAGACCTAGTAATCTAGGCTCTGATACCATCTTGTCACGACCCAACCCCACACTGGTTGTGATGACGCCACTCGTGAAGATGAGGCCAACCAACTAACCCAACTCGTCCTTCCAAAAATAATTTAAACATAAACAAAAAGATACAATATGACTTAATAAAATAAATTAGCGGAAGTACAACCCATCACAACCCTAATCGTAGTGCCACAAGTCATGAGCATCTATTAGAATGTAAACCACTACAAGGGCTAAAATATAAAAGCCAGAATAATGAACAAAAGAGAGAAACATGGTGCTGCGAACACTGGCAGTCACCTCCTTGCTCATATAACACTGCCTCTAGTCGGCCAAAACCCGCTACCGGGTGAGTAGATACCTGCATGTACACATAAGGTGTAGGGAGTAAATTGAGTACTCTAATTCAGCGAGTAACAAAGGTAGATAACAACTGAGCGGTAAGAAATGACGTATGACAAATCATTTTGCTATATAGAAGAAGTGTAAACCTTTTTTAGAAATATAGTGAAGCTATGGAATCTTTAGCAAAACACCTTTACTCAGTTTTAAACCTCTTTTAAAAATTGACATTTTTCAACGGTCACGCAAAAGAATGCAAAACAAATAGGGCAGATAAGAACATAATTTCCGCCCCCGGGGCACAACACTCAGTTATCAAGGAATGCCAGAATATCAGGTCTATAGTGCAAGAAGTCGTACAAAACAACAGATAATAGCAGACAAATAAGATAATGCAAACATATCAACCAGTACCGGTATCGCTACCGCGTGCAGCCCACTCCACATATCGCTGTGGCGTGCAACCCGATCCATTTATCACTCACTGGGGGTGTGCAGATTCCGGGAAGTTCCCTTTACGGCCCAAGCAGAAAACAAGCCATCTCGTGGCATCATCTAGGCCCTCGACCTCATATCAATATAATACTGCTGCGGCGTGCAGCTCCATCTATGCTCAGTTAAGAATCACACAAGCCCCTCGGGAAAAATAATATAGAGATATTCAGCCCAAAGTTCATT
The DNA here is from genome assembly GCA_034376525.1 of Nicotiana benthamiana. Taxonomy (NCBI): domain Eukaryota; kingdom Viridiplantae; phylum Streptophyta; class Magnoliopsida; order Solanales; family Solanaceae; genus Nicotiana; species Nicotiana benthamiana. Next base: position 86,578,437 of record CM067331.1, on the reverse strand, counting down.
AAAAATACTAATTAATTTTCAAGTTTGACAAAAAAAGTGGCTGAGTTTACAAAACAGTTTTAAATACTAGGATTGAGTTCAATAATATGTAAAGATGGTAAGAATCCAGTAATACCAATCCCTGAAGGATTCAATCAATTGGCACCAAGCCCAACTATGGTAATTAGCTCAAATTACAAATGATAACCAGTAAATTTCAGTCAAATATGCAGTATGTTCATCTACCGGCACGAACCAAGTCGCAATCCCCAACGATGCTCTACCCCATGCTCGCTATTCGACATGTAAGTCACATCAATATATAACTACAATGATCAATCCAGGGTCTCAAACCCTCAAGATATCATTTACAATCATTAATCATCTTTGACCGGCGAAATCTCTAGCTCGCGACTCCTTTGCCCTTCAAATCGGCCTCCACGCGCGTCGAATCTATGCATAATCCGAGCAAATACATCACAATATGCTAATGGAACATTACCTAATCGAAAAAAAATCCAAAAATATCAAAGTTCTTGAAATTAGCAAAACCCGAGCCCCGGGCCCACTTCTCAAAGCTAAGAAAATTTTACATTATTAGATTCCTTATCTTCCCACGAGTTCATAAATATCAGAAGTTCTCAAATCTGAGCTCAAATGAACCATTATATCCCAATTTGAAGTTTCAAAACTGAAGCCATAGTTTCTCCCATCTTAAGTTAAATTCCATGGATTTCTAGGTGAGTTTCACAATAAAACGAGTATTGAGAGAAAAAAATCTTACCTTCAATCGATTCCCCTCGAATCCCTCTTCAAATGCTCTAAAATTTTCCCAAGGACAAGTGGGAAATGAGGAAAATGGGCTAAGTTTCAAATTTAATAACTGGACACAACTCTCAGATGTGGGAAATGCCAGCTGGGGTTCGCAATTGTGAACCCCAACCTGACATGGGAATTGCGAAGTCATGTTCGTATTTTGCGAACTCAAGCCAAACAGGAGCACTTCTCATTTGCGAAATATGCTTCGCATTTGCCAAAGCTCAACCTTCGCATTTGCGAGCCAAGCAGGCCTGGGCTGGTTTCGCATTTGCGATCTAGCCTTTGCATTTGCGAACCAGGCTTCGCAATTGCGAAGCCTGTAGGCCTGTTCATACTAGATTTTTCAAAATTCTAAAATGCAATCCAACACCAATACCTGTAGGCCTGTTTATACCCGATTTTCCAAAATTCAAAAATGAAATGGACCCCTATCAAAAACTCATCCGAGCCGTCGGGCTCCAAACCAGATATGCACACAATCTCAAAAACATCCTACAAACTTATCCGTTCGATCAAATCGCCAAAACAACATCATATACATTGAATCAAGCCTCAAATCTCATGATTTCTTCCAACTTTTCATAAAACATTAAATTTTCATTTAAGTCCGAAACACGTCAAACAACGTCCGTTTCCAACCAAACTTAACAAAAAGAGCTTAAACCATATATGAGACTTCTACCAGGCACCAAAACCAAAATATGGGCCCGATACCATAGTCTTTTAATCAAATTTCATTTTCATTTTTCTTAATTATTTCCGGAAAATAATTTCACATAAAAATTCATTTCTCGGGCTTGGGATCTCGGAATTCGATTCCGGACGTACGCCCAAGTCCCATATTTTCTTACGGACCCTCTGGAACTGTCAAATCACGGGTCCAAGTCTGTTTATCTAAAATGTTGATCGTAGTCAAATTTATTCAATTTAATATCAAAACTTAGCATTTTTCTCGCAGAATTCATTCCAAAATTTTCCCGAAAACCAAAACCGACAATCTTTATAGGTCGTACTACACCACATGGGCCAAATTATGCCCGAAAACTGGCGATCAAAGTGAAAAAGGTCAAAACAACTGGTCGAATCGTTAAACACATTTAGGAATCACCTATGTAAGTGTGAAGTGTTAGCCTCTTCAAGGAAAATTTTATAAGGCCGGTTCTTTACGCACTTATGAAACCAGGTGGTGTTCATAACTGAAACGAGCACAACAAAATTTGATTGTGCGACTTATGGTCATTTAGGTATACACCAAAATTTAATGGTTCAAAGATATCAAATCTACCGACTGACCGAGTGTATCCCACATAAGTTCACTATGGAAGAATTCAAACGAAAACCTACTTATCTATATACGATTAATCTTTGCTTGCAAATCCTATAGTTTTTCATGCATATTTCTGTGATATAGTCATTCCCCATTCATGTGGGGATTTTTGGATTTTTAAACTTACTTAAGTTTTAAAAGGGGTAAATGGGAAATGGAGAGAAAATGAAATATTTGAGGTTCCCTCATTGACAAAGGGCATAGTCCCATATTGGAGGAGAAATTTTTTTTTGATAGGTATATATACAATTTTTCTTCTTCAAGCTCTTAAAGAGTTAAGAAAAAGGCAAGCGTCGCGTTGTCGCTCGACTTCGACTTCAGATTTGGTCAAATGATCACTTGATTGATTAAGTTTTTAGACTATATTTATTTGTTAATAGTAATTATTAACGTAATATTATTAAATACAAATTTCATTTTTAATGGAAAATTAATTTTCCTCTGCATATTGCGTAAATGACCATTTATGTTATGACCGTTTTATGCGAACAGTCATAACTCACATCTGAAAAGTTATATCTCTTCTTTTGAACTCAACATGTTGGCTACAAATAGCAGTGCACTACAAAAAAAGACCTATTAGCAACCAACATATAGGGACAGGATTGAAATTCGATCGCTAAAAGTATACTTATAACGACTAATTTTTTTTCTTGTACCTAATTCTAAAATAAATAACGACGAGACTGAATCTCATCCCTATACTTATAAAATTCTCGTCCCTAATATACAGAATAGAGCGGTGCGAGACTTGAGGAGCTGCCCAAAACTTTTTTTAAAATTTTAATATTTTTATAATTATAAAGAGATAGAAACTTCGAAAGAAATAAAAAATAAAATCACTTAAAAATATTCCCCAAGTTGTCATTTAGGAACTAGGGTTTACTCTCTATTTCTCAACATTTCTCTCAAAATCCCCAAATCTTTATCACTTTGACAACTAATTCTGTCTTTCATCAAAGTCTATTCTTGATTTCATTGTTCAAAGTGACGATTTTCATAATCAATTTGTTCACGACTATTCTACAAATTACTCAATTTTGCTAAGTTATTTTGGGTAATTTTTTCCATCACCAACTGAAGTTGGATCGTCGCGATTGAGTTGGCATTTTGTGATAAAAAGTTATTTTTATGGCAAGGCCGTCTCTCTGAGCCATTTTGAGAAGAAGAGCTCACGTGTTATTCACTTCAGCCTCCACAGTGACATGAGAAGGACTTACTTTATTGTGGTTCAAGGTGCTTCCAGGAGTATTAGCTTGAAATTTGTAAAGTTTTTCTTCATATAATCATACTCTTTATCTGTTTCAGCTATGCTTGTATATGTGCGCTTACAATTTTGTTTCTTGAATGCAAGATTTGACTACCCTTACGACTTTCTTAAGAGATGAAGTGTTCCAATCATCGATTAATGTTCCTTTATTCCACTCACTATTTTAGACTTGCTGGGTTTTTCTATTAGTTCTTGTGGGTTTTATTTATTTTTATTTATAGGTGCTGAGTGATTTTTAGTATTTATTTTCATTATTACTCTTCATTTTGTTGATGGATAAATATTATCTATGTTTTTGCTGAAATTGAATGTTTATTTTATAGTGCGCTTCTTAATATTATTATACTAATGTCAAATACTGTTACTGACACTACAAAAAAACTTCACTTACCAAAAAAAAAAAATTATTCGTAAATTGATCAAATTGGTTGGCAATTTGACTTGCTAACAGATTACCAACGTATATTGATCCGTTGCTAAAAAGTTCGATGGTAAATTTTACCAACTAGTTTGAATTTGTTGGTAAAATTACCAAGTAAAAATCAGTTAGTAAACACCAAATATTTTCTTGGTAATTTTTGAATCTTGAGTCCAAGATTTTTATTGGTAAATTTACTAACCAAAATTCGGTTGGAAGTCCGTTAGAAACTTTACTAACAATTAGAAAATTGTGAGCATATGATTTTTACCCCGTTAAGATGTCTCCTACATGTTTCTCAAGTTTAGAACTTTTTCTCTTAACTATTTATTTTTTAGGATTTGATTTTAGGATTTAATTGCGTGTGTCAGTATGTTTTCATTAGTGTATGCATAAAATATCATAAAAAATATACAGATTTGTACAAGCATTTATGATTTAATTTCATAGTTTTTTTAGATTAATTGGTGATTAAGGATACTTTTGCAAAATATAAAAATCACAAAAGAATTAAGTAGTTATTCCGGCATTTAATTGGTTTGCATCCTTGTGGTCAATTTTTATTGTTGCGTTTTTATTTATTTTCGCACAATAGGTAGTTATTAGGTTGATTTAAGTTTAATTAGAATTTTTAAAATACAATTAGGAATTAAAATAAATAAGAAAAAAAAATGGATCATCTAATAAATGACCCAGGGCCACAATTGGGCCATACCTGGGTGACCCAAATCATTTAACATTGTAAAAATGCCCGAAGATCAAGCCCAACCGGTGCCTCCGACCCAGTCCACAAGAGACGCCCCTAAAAGACATCATTTTGGGGCATTTCATCTTAACCATTGATCACAGACCATCCAACGGTCCTGAAACTACTCCCCAAGTCACATATATATGTCAAAACCCCCTTTGTACACTCAGAGACAAACGAACCTTCTTCCTCGTACATGTAACATTGGTGTATTACCACCTGGTCACCGCCATAAGACCGGCGTCTACCACCCATCAACAATCCTAACGCTGCCGCCAAAAATCGCCTCACTGCGGTGGTCGGTCACCAAACAGCCTCAGAATTACACCACCAGACCACCTCGACCCCCTCTTTCCCTTCCCATTGTTAGTCTCCTTCGAACAAGCACCCAACTCCTCGAATATTTGACAGAAGGTTCGCCGGCATCGCCATCTCCAGCGACCCAACCCTAAACCAACCCAAAATAACACCCCAGAACCACACCCCCTCCCTCTTTCAAACCATCTAAACTATACCCTTCGAATCCTAACGGACCGGCTGGAATATCAAATCGAAATTAACCCCAAACCATAAAACTCACCAGAACCCCATCAAATTGGTCCCAGGTGATCGTCTCCTATCCCTATCCACAACCCTACCACCCATAACCCTCAAACACCACCAGGCACGATTGAAAACCAAATCTGAGACCTCACCTTGTCTCAAAATCAACGGACCTTCCCCTGAACCCTTTTTTCCTCTTTAATACTTAAGGCGGAAGCCTTAGAAGTTAAAAGACCTCTTAAAAGAGGTTAGAGAACCATGGAACTGGAAGAGTTCCAATTTAGGGGGTTGCAAGGCCAAGCAAGAAAGCTAAGTTTCTTGTGTTCTAACTGTTATTAATGCTGTGCTCTTACATGTGTTTCTTGTTTTAATTACTTTGCTTTTACTTGTTTTCTACATTCTCATATTCAAATTCTCTGAGCAGTCATCCTTGTCTTTGTTCTTTTGGTTTTCTTTAGTGTTGCTGGTCCGAGTTCATTTGTCTTCTATGTTTCACCTTCCAGATCTTCCTGAATACTTTGTTCCCATGGTCTTTCTCTCCTGAACTTCCATTTGTTCATCTCTGAAAAATTCTGAGTGGTTGATTAAATGCTCATCTTTGTTGATATTATTTGTTTTTATTTTTTCTAAGTATATCATGCTAGAAAATTCTGAGTAGGCGTCTCCTTTAGAGTCTTATACTTGTCACGGTTCTTTTTCTATTTATTCTTGATCTTTTGTATTTGCATTTGGCTCTGGATGTTTTGACTTCTTATACCTGTCTTGTTTAATTTCTTGGGTTTTTATTTATGTATATCCTGAGTGTTTAATCTCTGTTACCCATTACTTTAATTGCCTTTAGTTTTCTGCTGAGTGTTGTAATTTGGTCATCCTTATGAATCCTGTATAGTTGATTGGGTTTCCTTTCTAATTGTTTTGGTTCATTGGTTTTGTCATATAAAAACAAGCATGCCCACCCATTTAGTGTCTAATTTTCCATTAGTATCCATATGCTTCTGAAAGTTGTGATAATTGGTTTCATCCTTGTTACCGAGTAGTGTAAAATCCACATTGAGATACTTGCTTGAATCCATGAGTCACATTGATTAAATTTTTAAAACTCTTTGATTGTTTATTTTTGCATAATCGAATATGTAATTCGGACTTTGAGTTTGGTCTATAACCAGAAGCAACTAACTAGGGTCAAATTTGACCAAATAGATGAGAACCAAGGTTAAAAACCCTTAGGTCAGTAATTAGGAAAAGGGATAGGGGTATTGAGGACATTTGAATAAAGGGAATCTTGTAACAAATTCCTAGAACATTCTAGTTAGGGGTCTAAACATTATTTCTGCCTCAAACTTGAGGCACAAGTTAGAAAACTAAAGACCATTTAGGCAAACTGAAAATTGGATACGCGACTACAAGGAAAACAAAGAAATTGATGTTGCCTTAAGGTTTCAGTTATAAAAGGGGACAATCTGATCATTTAAAGGGGACTTTTGGATTATTTTCGAGTAGATTTTTGAAAAGGATTATGGATTTTTCTTCAGGCTTGTAGAGAGTTAGACTAGAATACTACTTAGACCTTCATACACTATTCAGAAAATTCTCTTCGAGTTGTTTTTTCTGAGTAAATTTTCCTTAACAATCGATACAAGTTCTGGGTTGTTTAGAGATATATTGTCACTATTTGCTTCTCAAATTTTCTAAGTTCCCGGGTCTTTGCTGTTTGTGTGGCTGCTGTGTTTGCTTGCTACTCTCTTAACCTTACTCATAGGTTCCATTTTATCTGAAATTCCAGGTATCCATCTTCGCTCAAAATCTGAGAAGCAGTAGCTATCTACGTTCGAGATTATTAAGATGATAATGAAGACAGTAATGTTCCTACATATTAATTTCATATTGTGAGTGTAATTTCCCTTTTAGTTGCCTTTCTAATATGTAATGTTTGTAAAACTTGTAAAAAACACAAGACTGTATGTGAATTTTAACTTCATTGGTTTAGATTAACATAGCATAGTTTATGATTTTACTTAGCATCCATGAATGAGGATGTAGTAATGAACTAACAACTGTATATAAATATACTCTGAGCAATGAATATTTCAGATTTTCTTATTAGAATTGAAATCTAAATTTAGACCTATTAAATGTGAGATCATTCTCATCATCTGCTTTAAAAATGTTTTTGTTGGAAACACGTTCTCAAAGCATTATGCTAAAACGTGTGTTCATATGTGTAGGTTTTGATGAATGACAAACAAGCGCAAATTGACATATGACGAAGTTCAAGTACAAGCGCACAATTGATATATAACGAGATTCAAGCACAAGACAAAATTTTATAGTTTTACATGAGTCGTTCTTAACTGTGATCTTGATCCGACAACTTGACTCATGACATGGCTTCTCTCGTAAAATTATTTTTACAAAATCATGCATATTTAATTTAATGCTAAATGATTTTAAATCATGCATATTTACGTTAGTCAAAACGATTTTTAAACATGCCTCAAAAATCTGGACTAAGATAATCGATTATGTACTTATGATAATCGATTATGTTAAGCCAAGACTGCATGACAATCGATTGTGTTAAGGCAGTGAGCATCAGGTTTTTCAAACCTGCATGACAATCGACTGTGAACCTAATGACAATCGATTGTGATGAGGCAGTGTCCATCAAAGTTTTTCAACGCTCAAAATAATCGATTGTGAAGTTAATGACAATCGATTATGAAGAGACAGTGTCCATCAAATTTTTCAAAGTCACAAAATAATCGATTGTGAACATATGACAATCGATTGTGTTGAGACAATGTCTTCCAGACTTTTTCAAAGTTATTAAATAATCGATTGTGAGTATATAACAATTGATTGTCACGAGGCAGTGTCTAAATTGATTTTTCAAGACTGATATATAATCGATTGTTAGCTCAGTATAATCGATTGTATAACTAACCGTTGCCAAAATATTTTCAAATACCGTCAGGTAATCGATTGTTGATTTTGTACAATCGATTGTTGAAATTAAAATCTGGAAGATTTTTTGAACGTTGCTGAATAATCGATTGTTGATTTTGTACAATCGATTGTTGAAATTAAAATCTGGAAAGGATTTTTTGAACGTTGCTGAATAATCGACTATTGATTTTGTATAATCGATTGTTTTACGTAAAATCTGGAAATGATTTTTTGAACGTTGCCAATAATCGATTGTTGATCTTGAATAATCGATTGTTAAGCGTAAAATCTGGGATTGATTTTTGAACGATTGGCAAACAATCGATTGTGGATTCTTGACAATCGATTGTTACAGAGTAAAATCAGCAGTTCTTAATTGGCAATTAGGCAACGGTAATGCCAAGTTTTTCAACTATAAATACAGCTTAAATTCAGTCTTTTGAGTACAGAATAACACACAACAACTGATCATTCAATTGCTAAAGCTTGCATATTCTATTGCTTATTATTTTATAATCATTACATAAGTTTTTGAGAGCCAAAATATTGTTCAAAGTTGTTGTGATCTTGAGCGTATTCTTTTACTCATCTCTACTCATTAAGGAGTGTCTTGTTTGAGTGCTTAGTGTATTGTACACTTGAAGAGAATTGTTATTCTCTTGTTGTAAGAAGGAACTTGTGTTTCCTTGGTTGAAGTCTTGGAGTGTTGTATCTCCGAGCAAAGGTAGTTGAGGCTTGTGTCCTCAAGTTGTGAAGGAACTTGTGTTTCCTTGGTTGAAGTCTTGGAGTGTTGTATCTCCGAGCAAAGGTGTTGCGGCTTGTGTCCTCAAGTTGTAAAGGTTTGTTAAGCACCCGGAAGCTTGACAAGTTAGTGGAAATCTCGAGAGAGTCTCTCGGGGACTGGACTAGCCACGGGTTGTGGTGAACCAGAATACTTCGGTGTGTTCTTTCTTATTTATCGCACTTATTTATTTCCTGCAAATTTTAAATTCCGCAAGTTTACGCTAATTTTTATTATAATGCTATTCACCCCCCCTCTAGCGTTAAGCGTATTATCTAACAATTGGTATCAGAGCCCAACTCTCTGAAGACTTAACAGTTTGAGAGAAACTTCCATCGCTTCTACTCGTGACTCTTTTGCCGGAATAGAGGAAGGACAGTGCTCCACCCGACCACCACTATTCAACGGTACAAACTATACGTACTGGAAGGAGAGGATGAAAATCTTCGTTCAAGCAAACAATTTTCATCTTTGGAAGGTGATAACAAAGGGAAATCAAATTCCAACCAAAAAGTTTGAAAACGAATGGGTTCCCAAGTCCGAAGAAGAATATGACGCGGATGATGTCCGAAAGGTGCAAAATAATGCTAAAGCAATTAATTTATTATATTGTGCTGTAAATGCTGACGATTACAGGAAAATATCGCGTTGCAGAACGGCGAAGGAAATGTGGGACAAGATGGAAATTACGTACGAAGGTACGGACCAGGTAAGGGAAGCCAAAATTGATTTCCTAACCCATGCTTATGAATTATTTCACATGAAGGAAGGTGAAAAGGTAGATGAAATTTTTGAACGATTTTCAATAATCGTAAATGAACTACATGCTCTCAAAAAGACTTTCATGGATAGGGAACTTGTCCGAAAAATCCTTAGAAGTCTAACTCCGGCATGGCGATCAAAGGCCGACGCAATTCAAGAGTCCATTGGCGTCTCAAATGTTACCATCGACGTATTAAGAGGTAATCTTAAGACTTATGAATCTACTATACTTAACCCTCTTGTTGATGATCAAAGGAGGCAAAGAATCGCTCTAATGGCAAGCACAAGCCAACCGCAAGTTGATGAGGACGGAGACAACGATTTTGGACTCGTTATCAAAAGATTTCAAAAGTTCATGCGAAAAGAGTATGAACGAAAGGGCAAAAAGCAAGGAGAACAAATAAAGTGCTATGAATGCGGAGAAATCGGGCACATCAAATCAAATTGCCCAAACATCAAAAAGGAAAAGAAACCTTTCAAAAAGCAACGTGCATATATATCTTGGGGAGGAGACTCCGGAGATGAGTCAAGCGAAGGAGAAGAAGAGGAAAGCGCAAACCTTTGTCTTATGGCACAAGAAGACAAGCAAGATGAGGTATGTCAAATCTCTTCTAAAAATTTCTTTTCCCTTGAAGAAATGCAAAATGCTTTTGATGAGTTATATAGTGAATTTATTAAAGCTTCAAAAACTGTTAAATGCATAAAGGAAAATGCTTCTTCAAAAGAAAAAGATCTTCAAAAACAACTCTCATTGAAAGAAAAGGATTTGGAAAAACTGGTTTTAGAAAATGAGAAGTTGAAAGAGGAAAACAAGTTTTTCGGAAAAAGAAGCGCCGACAAGCCCGAAAGCTCTATTAGAAATTGTACTTCTTGCATGCATCTCAAAAATGAAGTAGAAAGGCTTAAGGGCACCTTAGATAAGTTTAATTCTTCTCACAAAAATTTGAATGAGGTCCTTGTTAGTTTGAAGTCAACCAAGCATGGCATAGGTTTTAAGAATGAGCCTAAAGAAAAGGTTGAAGCCAAACCCCAACCACCTAAGGCTCAACCTAGGATTAATAAAACAAATGCTCATCCTAGAAATAACAACCCTAGAACCAATATGCATGCTAGACCAAATGTTGAACACTTTAGAAGACCTAGAAATGACTTACCACCTAGAAATAACTACTCTAGAAATGATGCATATTCTAGGCCACACACTAGAAGGAAGTTTGAACCTTTTTGAGCACCTAGAAATGGCCTCTCAACCTAGAAACAATTATTCTAGAAATGCTGCTCATAATAGTAGGAATGACTTTCATAAAATGCGCAATAACCATAGTGTCGAAAATAGAGGGAACAATTTTCGTCCGTCTAATTACTATGAACCTAGAAGGATGCATAATCCCAATGTGACTTGTCAATATTGTAGACGAATTGGTCATATTGCTCCTGCATATTTTACACGACATAGACATATCACTCAATCGCATCATTATGATATGCCTAACCCTCAAGGACCCAAAATGGCATGGGTACCTAAAACGCATTAATTTGTTTTGTAGGTGTGTTTGAAGGGATCAAGTGTACTATGGTACCTTGATAGTGGATGCTCCAAGCACATGACGGGAGACGAATCCAAATTCCTTCAACTAGAACACAAAGAAGGAGGAAGTGTTATTTTTGGTGACAACAATAAAGGAAAGATTATCGGCATCGGATCGGTCGGTAAGTATGAAAATTCTTCTATTAAGCATATATTACTTGTTAAAGGTTTAAAGCATAATCTCTTGAGCATAAGTCAATTATATGACAAGGGAAATCTTGCCTTATTTGATTCGGATGAATGCTTAGTATTTAGACGTAGTGATTTCAAAATTATCCTTCGTGGTTTTAGAGTGGATAATATTTATATGGTTGATCTTGCTAATTCCTCACCCGAATATGTGGATTGCCTTATGAGCAAAGAGGATGATACTTGGCTATGGCATCATAGAGTAGCACATATAAACATGCATCTTTTGAACAAATTGATTTCACAAAACTTAGTTATTGGTCTTCCCAATTTGAGATTTGAAAACGACTCTATTTGTGATTCTTGTCAAAAAGGGAAGCAAACAAAAGCATCTTTCAAATCGAAAAATATTGTTTCAACTACTAGACCATTGCAATTGCTTCACATGGATTTATTTGGACCATCTCGCATTGAAAGTCTAGGAAGAAATCGTTATGCTTTTGTGATTGTTGATGATTATTCTAGATTCACTTGGACTTTATTTCTTGCCCATAAAAGTGATGCTTTTCAGAATTTTAAATATTTCCTTAAACGTGTTCAAAACGAAAGGGAAACAACCGTCACTTCAATTAGAAGTGATCATGGTGGAGAGTGTGTTCACAATCTCTTTGCGGACTTTTGTGACGAACTCGGTATCGAGCATACCTTTTCCGCTCCACGAACACCACAACAAAATAGGGTGGTGGAAAGGAAAAATTGGTGTCTCGAAGAGATGGCTAGAACCATGCTCGAAGAGGCCAAGATTCCCAAACTTTTTTGGGCGGATGCCGTGAGTACCGCATGCTACATCTTAAATAGAGTAGTTATAAGGCCAATACTCATAAAGACCCCTAATGAACTCTACAAGGGAAGGAAACCAAATATCTCCCATCTTAGAGTATTCGGTTGTAAAGTTTTTATTCATAACAATGGAAAAGATCAATTGGGAAAATTTGATGCTAAGTCCAATGAGGGAATTTTCATTGGTTATTCTTCACGTAGCAAAGCATATAGGGTTTTTAATAAAAGAACCGAAACTGTGGAGGAATACCCTCATGTTGTATTTTCCGAAAATAATACTCGCTTGGTGAGAAAGGATTCCGGTTTTGATCTTGTAGGTATCTTAGATAGTTTGAAAGACAAAATACAAGAGGAAACGCCTAAGGAAAATCAAGACGAATTTTTGAAACAACCAACGGAGGAAACGCCACAATTGGAGAAAGAAACGAAAATGCCTAACGAATGGAGGACAATCAAAGATCACCCCCTCGAACAGGTAATTGGCGACGTCGGAGAAAAGGTAAGTACCCGAAACTCCCTTAAGAACACCTTAGGACATACTGCTTATGTGTCTCAAATTGAACCAACAACCATCTCCGAAGCAATTGGGGATGAATTTTGGACCTTGGCAATGCAAGAGGAGCTTAACCAATTCAAACGGAATGACGTTTGGGATTTGGTGCCAAGACCCGAAAATCATACCATAATTGGTACGAAATGGGTTTTTCGAAACAAACTAGATGAAAATGGTGTAATCACTAGAACAAAGCTAGGCTCGTAGCAAAAGGCTATAACCAAGAAGAGGGTATTGACTATGAAGAAACATATGTTCCCGTAGCTAGATTAGAAGCTATTCGTCTATTGCGCGCATTTGCCTCTTCTATGAATTTCAACTTATATCAAATGGATGTGAAAAGTGCTTTTCTAAATGGTGTTATTCAAGAAGAAGTTTATGTTGAACAACCCCCCGGTTTTGAAGATTTTAAATCTCCCGATCATGTTTTCAAACTCCAAAAGGCTCTTTATGGTTTAAAACAAGCTCCCCGAGCTTGGTATGAAAGATTGAGTAAATTTCTATTGGAAAATGATTTCATTAGAGGGAAAGTTGACACCACTCTTTTTGTTAAGCATAAAAACAATGATATTTTATTAGTTCAAATCTATGTGGATGATATTATATTTGGTGCTACTAACAATGTCTTGTGCAAGGAATTTTCCGATATAATGACAAGCGAATTTGAGATGTCTATGATGGGTGAGTTAACATTCTTTTTGGGATTACAAGTAAAGCAAATGAAAGAAGGTACGTTCATTTGCCAAGCCAAATATTGCAAAGAATTGCTGAAACGATTTGAAATGAACAATGCAAAAGCAATGGCGACTCCCATGAGCACATCCGATCATCTAGACAAAGATGAGAAAGGTAAGGAAGTCGACACTAAGAAGTATCGAGGTATGATTGGCTCTCTTCTTTATCTTACTGCTAGTCGTCCAGACATCATGTTTAGCGTGTGCTTATGCGCCCGTTATCAATCGTGTCCAAAGGAGTCTCACCTTACTGCGGTAAAACGGATTTTGAAGTACCTTGTTGGTACTACAAATGTGGGTCTATGGTACCCCAAAGGTTCTTCATGCCAACTCGTTGGCTATTCCGACTCCGATTTTGCTGGATACAAATTAGACCGCAAGAGCACTAGTGGCACTTGCCATTTGCTCGGTAGCTCTCTCGTTTCTTGGTTTAGCAAGAAACAAGTAAGTGTTGCGTTGTCCACAACCGAGGCTGAATATGTAGCCGTGGGGAGTTGTGCGCTCAAATCCTATGGATGAAACAACAACTCTTGGACTATGGCCTAAGTCTTGATCATATCCCTCTTAGATGTGATAATACTAGTGCCATATGCTTGACGAAGAACCCCGTTCTTCATTCGCGAACAAAACACATTGAAATTAGACATCATTTTATAAGAGATCACGTTCTCAAGGGCGATGTCGAAATCGAATTTGTTGAAACCAAAGATCAATTGGCCGACATCTTTACAAAGCCCTTAGAGAAAGAGTCCTTCTTCCGAATTCGTAGTGAACTCGGTATTCTTGACTCCACGTTGATCTAAGTCATGCATTGCATCTTTTTTTTTGATTTCTAACTTGAGCGTCGGAGACATCTAACGAATTTTTGCAGGTATCGCCCTAAAGGTAGGGGGAATTATTAAGCATGACGCGCAACAATCGAGTCTTCTTCAGAAAAATCAGTTTCTGTTGTCTAATAATCGATTATCTCGTATAAATAATCGATTGTACTGCTATTATTAGTTATTGTGCTTTCTTTAAGAAATCACGCTTTATTTTCAATAAATAAACAAGTTTTTTAATCCTTGCCATCTTATCACATTTTTTTTGCTAATGGCAAAAGGGGGAAGATAACGGGTATGCACTCTCAATTCTTATTAGCTTAAATTGAGGGGGAATTCATATATTGAGGGGGAACTAATTGCATACTTGTTGCATATCTTTTCTTGTCTTGAATCGTCATTATGAATTGCTTAATATGCATATCCCGCTTAAAGTTTGCCATTATCAAAAAGGGGGAAATTGTTGGAAACACGTTCTCAAAGCATTATACTAAAACGTGTGTTCATATGTGTAGGTTTTGATGAATGACAAACAAGCGCAAATTGACATATGACGAAGTTCAAGTACAAGCGCACAATTGATATATAACGAGATTCAAGCACAAGACCAAATTTTATAGTTTTACATGAGTCGTTCTTAACTGTGATCTTGATCCGACAACTTGACTCGTGACATGGCTTCTCTCGTAAAATTATTTTTACAAAATCATGCATATTTAATTTAATGCTAAATGATTTTAAATCATGCATATATACGTTAGTCAAAATGATTTTTAAACATGCCTCAAAAATCTGGACTAAGATAATCGATTATGTACTTATGATAATCGATTATGTTAAGCCAAGACTGCATGACAATCGATTGTGAACTAATGACAATCGATTGTGTTAAGGCAGTGAGCATCAGGTTATTCAAACCTGCATGACAATCGATTGTGAACCTAATGACAATCGATTGTGATGAGGCAGTGTCCATCAAAGTTTTTCAACGCTCAAAATAATCGATTGTGAAGTTAATGACAATCGATTGTGAAGAGACAGTGTCCATAAGATTTTTCAAAGTCACAAAATAATCGATTGTGTTGAGACAGTGTCTTCCAGACTTTTTCAAAGTTATTAAATAATCGATTATGAGTATATAACAATCGATTGTCTCGAGGCAGTGTCTAAATTGATTTTTCAAGACTGATATATAATCGATTGTTAGCTCAGTATAATCGATTGTATAACTAACCGTTGCCAAAATATTTTCAAATACCGTCAGGTAATCGATTGTTGATTTTGTACAATCGATTGTTGAAATTAAAATCTGGAAAAGATTTTTTGAACGTTGCTGAATAATCGATTGTTGATTTTGTACAATCGATTGTTGAAATTAAAATCTGGAAAGGATTTTTTGAACGTTGCTGAATAATCAATTATTGATTTTGTATAATCGATTGTTTTACGTAAAATCTGGAAATTATTTTTTGAACGATGCCAATAATCGATTGTTGATCTTGAATAATCGATTGTTAAGCGTAAAATCTGGGATTGATTTTTGAACGATTGGCAAACAATCGATTGTGGATTCTTGACAATCGATTGTCACAGAGTAAAATCAGCAGTTCTTAATTGACAATTAGGCAACGGTAATGCCAAGTTTTTCAACTATAAATACAGCTTAAATTCAGTCTTTTGAGTACAGAATAACACACAACAACTGATCATTCAATTGCTAAAGCTTGCATATTCTATTGCTTATTATTTTATATTCATTACATAAGTTTTTGAGAGCCAAAATATTGTTCAAAGTTGTTGTGATCTTGAGCGTATTCTTTTACTCATCTCTACTCATTAAGGAGTGTCTTGTTTGAGTGCTTAGTGTATTGTACACTTGAAGAGAATTGTTATTCTCTTGTTGTAAGAAGGAACTTGTGTTTCCTTGGTTGAAGTCTTGGAGTGTTGTATCTCCGAGCAAAGGTAGTTGAGGCTTGTGTCCTCAAGTTGTGAAGGAACTTGTGTTTCCTTGGTTGAAGTCTTGTAGTGTAGTATCTCCGAGCAAAGGTGTTGCGGCTTGTGTCCTCAAGTTGTAAAGGTTTGTTAAGCACCCGGAAGCTTGACAAGTTAGTGGAAATCTCGAGAGAGTCTCTCGGGGACTGGACTAGCCACGGGTTGTGGTGAACCAGAATACTTCGGTGTGTTCTTTCTTATTTATCGCACTTATTTATTTCCTGCAAATTTTAAATTCCGCAAGTTTACGCTAATTTTTATTATAACGCTATTCACCCCCCCCTCTAGCGTTAAGCGTATTATCTAACAGTTTTCAGTATACTTCAGAATGATCACTTGTATAATTTTGCGAGTGTAATATAATTAGTAAAAATGTAGCTATTATTTTCCTACAATGGACTCATAATCCAGTGTTTCTGGACTTTATCGGAAGGCCCAATTGTTAGCAGTCATAACATGAAGAATATACATTCCCTGGGCTGGCTATATATGAAGCCCAAGTTACACGACCAGTCATGAATGATGCTGTAAATGTAAAAGCTGAGTCTCTCTAAATGCATTACTCATGTATTAATTATCAGGACATTTTTAGGTACAAGTATAATAGAAAACTTTAGTATAATTTAGTTTGACTTTATAAATAAAATGAGCCACACCGGCTTAATCAAACACTACGTGAAGCTCCTGAACTTAATAAAATACATAGAAAGTTTTTTTAATACACTAGGCAAGCGCCTAGTTCTAGATTTTTATTAATAACTGAAAAAAATTACAAACACTTAGGAAAAGTACAAATAAGGGGGGCATTAGCACCGGTATTGTTAAACACAAACCGGGCTATCCTTACCGTGCTAATCCTATTGAGGCATGGCAAGTTGGAAGTGCTGTTTAGCAAATCTCACGGCCTTCCACGAATTTCTGAACGCGTAGTTGCTATATGCACGAATTTATTAATAAAATATCTTCCTAAACCTGGGTGCACATTTATGTGACCCAAATCCAATCTCAACGATATTAAAATATGTTGAAGACCCGGGTGCATTTATGTAACGTGGTTCAAGACGTGTTTTTATAACGTTCCAATGTTCCCAAAATGTTAAAAGCCGTAAGTAATTTAAAATAGTAATATATGTTTGAACATGTATAAAAATCAGGTTCTTAGCCATTTATAATATTTTAAATGACCGTGCTAGAACCACTGGATCCGAGGGTGCCTAACACCTTCCCTCGAGTCAACAGAATTCCTTACTCAAGAATTTTTGGTTCCGAGACTCCATTTGTGCAGTCTAAAGAATTTCCTCGATTTGGGATTCTAAATAAACCGGTGACTTGGGACACCAAAAGCCAAACATATCCCAAGTGGCGACTCATAATAAATAAATGATCCCATTTCGAATGATGTCATTTTAATTGAAAAAACTCCCGTGTACGTGTCATCCTTCGGGGTAACCGTGTGAAAAAAAGGAGGTGTGACAGCTCTGGCAACTCTGCTGGGGATACGAACCCAGAATCTCTGGTTCAGGGTTCAAGAATTCGAGTTTAGAATAACTGTTATATTTGGCTTTTTCTGATTTCATTACATGTTCTGTGCTAAGTGCTAAATGCTTTTACCGCTTTGATATTTTCTGAAATGTACACATAAATTGCTACAAATTCCTTCACTTCTCACCTTCGGGAATGTGCTTACTGGTTGAGACTCCCTATTCTGTTACTGTCATACCTGAAATAAGAAAGAGGCCAGACAAGTTACTAAGCCGGAGGGCCTTTTGGTTCTCGGTACGTAGCTCCCTCCTCGACTCGAGTTGTCTGCGGGTGCACAGTCTAGACCCTGTACCTAGGTTTCAACTTAGTATAGCAAAACCTCATTTCGGATCCCTAGTAGGAACGTTTATTTGCATAATGCATTTGACTTAGGGGACTCAACACAGAGGTTGGGTCCGTCTAGGACAGGTGACCTGAAATAAAAGACCATCCTGATATATTTTTACGTGCTACTGGTGCATTTCTATGCTTTGGATTCGCATGTTGACCTGCTTGTGAATAAGAAGAATAAAAAAAGCAATAGTGCTAGAGTAACCACTTGTTTTGCAAAACCAATGTTTAAATAGCGTTGAAATGCTGCTGGATGTTTCAAAAACAAAAATAAAAATACAAAACAAAAGAAAAGAAATTGGGAAAATTTTTCAATGATATTTTTGGGTTTTCGATAATGTTTCACCAGGTGCAACCATTCTTTTACAAACAAAAAAAAATGCCAAAAACAAGAAAAAAATGGCCGAGGTTATTCATTTTTTTTGAAATAAATCAGGTGGGGCCATTACTACCGGTAATAGCCAAATGTTACTGCAAGGGACGCCGGAAGGCCGATCTAGCACGAATGGCCACCCCTGAATCCTATTTTGACGGGTAAGCAAGCACAGGCTGAAAAGCCTTCTCTCCGAAGTGTTGCAAGGCAGTATTCACAGAGCCGGTCCTTGGTTTTAAGAAATAAATTTCATTAATTGTCGGTTTTTTAACTATCGAGAATACTAATTCACCTTAATAAATGTGCAGAATGGGCACGATAATGAACAAAATTCCCTTGGAGTTGCGACTATGGTGGAATGATCTCGAGGAAGCAGGGCAGAAAAGGGTCAATGCACATCTGGGAGGCCTGACTGGTTTATTGAAAATTAACCCTAGGGTAGACATCATAAAGGCCTTAATCACCTTCTGGGACCCGGCCCACAATGTCTTCCACTTCTCAGACTTTGAGCTCACCCAGAATTTAGAGGAAATGACCAGATATATCGGGACCCATACAATCCCTTTGAGACACCAATACTTGATTGCACCAAGAGCCCTTACTGTGCACAAATTCCTGGATTCCTTGAAAATCAGCAGAAAAGTTCACAATCCCGACTTATTAGCTGGCCTTTGCACCCTGCAATTTATATATTAGAGGTATGGCCACATCAGAGGATTCTACAACCCCGAAAACCTTATTTGCAGAAAGGGAAATCGGCTCAAGTGGAGCATCGATGTTTTGCATTCATGGTGTCTTTCTTGGGTCTTTTAGTGTTCCCGCGAAAGGATGGGAACATCAACATACAGATAGCAAGGGTCGTTAGCTCTTTAATGAACCAGGCTAAAAGTACCCTCGCTCCAATGATTTTGTCCGACATCTTCCGTGCTCTTACCATCTGTAAAGCGGGAGCAGACTTCTTTGAGGGATGTAACTTTCTGCTGTAAATATGGATGATCGAGCATATATGCCACAGGCCTCGGTTCATGAATTACGGGTTGCCAATAAAGAACTGCATCGAAGAATTTGGCAACATGGTTGATGGGTTTAAAGTACCTGAGGGTGTCGCATCTCCGGATCATCACTGCAAATCAAATAGAATGGACATTCGGTTGGCTCTCTGAGGACGATATTGTGTATATGCCCGCCACTGGACCTCATTTCCTCCTGATGGGCCTCCAAAGCATCCAGCCCTATGCGCTGTATAGAGTACTAAGACAATTGGGTAGATGCCAAATGTTCCCAAGAGACAAAGATATTAGCCGTCATGTGGTTGAGATAAGCTCGAATGGTCAATTTCTTGAAGCCATTGTACGCCAAATCTGGAGTGAATGTCAATACTTGATAGCCGATACTTGAATACGTGACGTATCTAAAGGTGAGGTTGCACCGGGGTATGTTGCTTGGTACAAAAGAGACATAGAACCTAGGAGGCCGGCTAAGAGACCACATCTCCAAGAATTTGTCGAGACGCAAGAGCAGTGGGATTGGTTGGCTAAAGAAAATGAGTATAGGGCTACTATAGGAAGGCTGGAAAAGCAAATTCAAGAGCTGCAATTTGAAGTTTGCAAGCTGCATCCAGTGAGGGAGAAAAGAAGGTATTGACTAAAGAAAATGAAGCCCTACGAGCCCAAATACAGAAAATGAAGGCATCCACAGAAATCCTCATAGAAAACCTACGGCGAAAAGTAACCGAATACGGGTTCAACCTGAATAAGGTGGAAGGTCAACTATCTAGGGTTCAGAAGCAATTAATTAAAAGTGCAGAGGAACGAGCCCACATAATGGAGTAATTAAAAGAAGGAAGTAGCAATGAGATCATCAGTTTAAAACAGAGGGTCGTCATAACTGAAAACAAAATGGCCAAACAAGCCAAGGATTTCAAAGCCGAAAGAGAGCATTGCTATGCAGAAATAGCAGGATTTAGAAAGGGATTTGCGGCAATTCCAAAAGCTGAATCAAGTAGCTGAACGAACTCTAGAAGCAAGGGCCGAGCAAATTGGGCGTCTATTACAAGAAAAAATGGGTTATCAAGGAAAGGGTGCAGGCAATCGTAGAATATATTACCTGAAAGTGCAACCACTGTGAGGACATGAAAAAATCTATGTTCTTTGCTACTGCCATGACATTTGTCCGTCAAGTGATGGAACATCTCCACTACCTCCAGGGAAGTTTAGCACGCAAGCCTGCAGCAAGGCCGGACGATGCCCCGCAAGCCCCAAAAACGTTTGAAGTTTTAATGTACTCATAAATTTGTATTTTTCTTAAAAGAGTATGTCTGTATGTTCTTTTACGCCTCTTTCGAGCCTGTAAGTTTAGTGAGTCCCAGTTTGATAGTTGCCTTTCATTCTGTTAGATTTTGTAATCAAAGTTTATGTCTTTATAAAAATTGAAAATACAAATAATATTCTGTTGTGTACATAACATTTTTTCCTTGAACTACGCTGGTCTGATTTATGCGATGTCATGATACGTAGGAAATATTTATAGGATTTGACCGTATTCTTAAAAAGGGAAATCTAACAAGGAATAAGAAGTAGGAAACAAAAGGAAATTTGGAATAAATGCCGGGATGGCACATGCGACCATTGCAAGCATATAAAACTCGTTAACTGCATAGGTGCATCATACCCAACATGCAATTTACTGTTTATTATCTACCTCAACCTAACCGTATGAAATTCCAGTGTCCAATCCAGGTGTTTTAAGAATAGTGATTGGTTTGTTGTAAGCTGGCTTCGCACAGATACTTTACTAGATCAAAAGGGAGCGCAAAGATGACGACCGAAATGACTCTACCCTCTGTCCCTATCACAGAGGACAACCCAATTACAGGAATCCCAGCCTCCGAATCTATAGAGGTTGAAGAGAATATGATCCTTCGACTCTGAGTTATGGAGATGTGGGACGCTTGGACAAATGGAAAAGAACCTCCAAGAGCTATGCCCGAATTTCCCGAGCATTTCCCAAGGTCAGGGGGTACCTCCACCATCCCTATCAGTCACCTAAATATCCTCCTCGGGAAGCCCACCATATCAACAAACTTTGTTAGAGCCCCTTCTGAAACCCTCCCTCCGATGTTCACATCCGGTCCAGTTCGCAACATTTTTACGGCTCCTCCGTGCGCAACCACCGCACAACCAATAGTGCTGAGGCCCATGTTTGACCCCATAGCTTTCACATTCCAAACTCCAAACAACCAATCCGAGCCTCCCCCACAGCCCACATACAACTACCCTAAACTGACATACAAACTCACACTTGTGCTTCTCAACAATACTATCCCCACCAATACATGCATTATGTTCCTCAACCCTATGCAATCATGAATGCCCAGCCCTTTGCTCGAGCACAATAGCAGGGCAACAGAAACCAAGCCCCGAGAAATCAGCCTCCCCAGAATCACTATAATCCCCGCCCTCCACAAAATAATTACTGTCCCAGGGAACCACCCAGGAGAAAAAACTTCACTCCAGTAGGGGAATATAATGCCCGCCTATTCCCAAAATTGGTCCACATGGGTCTCCTACAGCCCGTGCCCCCAAACTGGCAAAACCCCGAGTCACCTTCCTATCAAAGGGGCGTACGTTGTGCTTATCATTCCGAGGCAGAAGGACATGACACCGAAAACTTCTAGACTCTGAAACGAGCGGGGGTGGATTTGATAGAACAAAAGAAAATAGTACTGAGAGATGAAGAGGTCCCAAACGTAACCAATAACCCGCTGCCGGCTCACAACAACGGGCCCGCCATCAGAATGATTTGTGAGGACAAGGAATTTGACCCTGTCTTAAAAGCCAAAATAGCCATCGCTGAGGCTATTATGTCAAAAGAGTGATGATAGACGGAGGTTTCGGGGTAGATATATGCCCAATGTATACATTGCAAAGGATGGAGATTGGGACAGAGAGGATCCGTCCCAACAACGTTTGTGCCCAAGCTTTTGATGGAATCAAGAGGGACACTATATGGGAAATTGACTTAGTGCTGACCATTGGTTTGGTCGAATTTGAAGTGACATTTCAAGTATTGAACATGGACACATCCTATAACTACCTCACAGGAGGACAGTGGATTCATGCAGCAGGAGCGGTGCCCTCTACTCTGCACCAAATGCTAAAGTTCGAACATGAAAACTAAGAGATTGTAGTTCATGGAGAAGACAGACAGTCAATTTACAGGGACCCCTCTGTTCCCTGCCTCGAAGCCAAAGAAGGAATGGAGCATATAGTTTACCAAGCTTTTGAAATTGTGGTAGCCGATCAACATGAAGAAGGCAAACCACTTCCCCAGCCTTTCCTCTCAAATGCTTCAATCATGGTGGTAAGGGAAATGACACTCCAAGGTGTTAAGCCAGGCAAGGGACTTGGAAGCTCCCTACGAGGCATAACTGAGCCGGTCGCTCTGCCTACTGTAGAAAAGTTCTTTGGGTTAGGCTTTCATCCAACATCAGCAGATATCACTTGGGCCAATCCTAGAAAGAGACATGGATGGGCTTTGCCACAAACCCTATTACACTTGTACAAAACATTTGTAAAACCAAAGTAGAATGAGGAAGAGCAAGAAGAGACCTTCACAGCAGAAGAAATTGAGGAGATATGCGAAGACATGAGGGAATTATTGTATGAAGCCAACATGGTCCAGCTGGGAGAAGGCATAAGTACTGCTGAAGTACTCTATATGGGACCGGATGCCAAGCTGCAAAACTAGAATGCCACGCCATTCCCAATCAGGCGGGAGGCCCGCCTTGCTACCTTTCTTTGCATCACGAGCTATTTTCAGGGTGTAGCTCGGTTGTTTTTCTTTAACATTTTGTCCTTTAAATTCCAGTTGTAAACCATGTTATCTTACAAGTTCAAAGAAATGAAATCAATATTTCATCATTTGCATTTCTCGGTCTCTCTCTGATTTTGTCTTTCTTTTATTTTTCATGTTTTCTTTCAGTCCCAATAATGTGGCTTTAAATAAAATGACATGCTCTCGGACTTCATGCCACGACCCAAACATGCTGCCTATTTGTGAAATAATGAACCAAGAACCGGAATATGATGAAGAAGATGCTTTTAGGGAAATCAATCGAGAGTTGGAACATTTTGAAAACAAACCTAAGACAAACTTAAACGATACTGAACCGGTTAACTTGGGCTATCCCGGTGAAATCAAAGAAACTAAAATAAGCATCCGTGTGAATAAAGAAATACGGGATTCATTGGTTCAACTCCTTTTGGAATTCAAAGATGTATTTTCTTGGTCTTACGATGATATGCTTGGGTTGAGTATTGACTTGGTGGTTCATAAGTTGCCCACATCCCCTGAATTACCTCCGGTCCAACAAATACAAAGAAATTTCAAGCCTGATATCAGTGATAAAATCAAAGAGGAGATCACAAAACAGCTAGAGGCTGGGGTAATCCGAGTGGTTCAGTACAGCACATGGCTGGTCGATGTGGTCCCGGTACCGAAGAAAGATGGAAAAACTCAAGTGAGTCCCAAGGACAACTTCCCTCTAGCCCAACATCCACATCCTTGTCGATAACTGCGCCAAACACGAGATTCAGTCCTTTGTAGATTGCTATGCAGGATACCACCAAGTATTGATGGATGAGGAAGATGCTGAGAAAACCGCCTTCACCACACCTTGGGGAACTTATTGCTACAGAGTTATGCCTTTTGGATTGAAAAACACATGGGCAACATACATGAGAGCCATGACTACCATTTTCCATGACATGATGCATCAAATAGAAGTATATGTGGATGATGTGATTATCATGTCCAAGACTCAGGGCGATCATGTAAAGGACTTAAGGAAGTTTTTTGAAAAGCTTCGCTAATATGATTTGAAATTGAATCCATCCAGGTGTGCATTTGGGGTCCCGTTAGGCAAACTTTAGGGTTTCATCATCAGCCGAAGAGGTATTGAGCTGGATCCGACCAAGATAAAATTCATTCGAGAGCTGCCTCTGCCAAGGACCAAAAAGGATGTAATTAGTTTATGAATTACATCAGTCGATTCATCGCCCAGTTAACTTCTACGTGCAAAACCATATTCAGGCTATTGAAAAAGGATGCGTTAGTTAAATGGGCTGTTGAGTGTCAAGAAGCTTTTGAAAGAATCAAACATTATTTGTCCAACCCACCAGTTTAGGTTCCGCAGCCACTATTTCTCTATCTAACAATCTTGGAAAGCTCTGTTGGTTGTATTCTCGGGCAGCACGATCCCACGATAAAGAAAGATCAAGCCATTTATTATCTAAGCAAAAAATTTACCAGTTACAAGGCCAAGTACACGCTGCTACAAAGAACCTGTTGCGCCTTGACATGGGTTGCCCAGAAGTTAAGGCATTATCTGCAAGCTCATACCACTTACCTCATAACTAGGCTGGATCTGCTGAGGTATATATTCCAAAAAATGATGCCCACAAGGCGATTAGCGAAATGGAAAATCTTGCTCACCAAGTTCGACATAGTTTATGTCACTCGTACTGCAATGAAGGCTCAAGCATTGGCAAATCATCCGGCTAAAAATCCCATTGATGATGAATACCAACCTTTGAACACCTATTTCCCTGACGAAGAAGTGAATTCTGTGGAAGTAGCATATGAAGAAACCTCTGTTTGGAAAATGTTTTTCGACGGAGCAGTAAACGCAAAAGGCATAGCGATTGGGGCAATTTTAATTTCGCCCATTGGTCAACATTATCCAGCTACATCCAGGCTTTGGTTCTTCTACACCAATAATACAACTGAATATGAAGCTTGCATCATGGGCATGAACATGGCCATTGACCAAGATGTTGAGGAATTATTAATCATGGGAGATTCAGATCTGATCATCCGACAGGCCCAAGGAGAATGGGAAACAAGAGACGTTAAACTCATCCCATACAGAAAACATGTGGAAGACCTCAGCAAATGGTTCAAGTCGGTACAAGTCAGGTACATTCCCCGTTGCCATAATGAGTTAGCAGACGCACTCGCAACCTTGGCCTCCATGTTACCTTACCCTAAAAATGCCTATGTTGATCCTTTACAAATCCAAATCAAAGAAAGGCATTGGTATTGTAATGTGACCGAAGCAGAATCCAGCACACAACCCTGCTATTATGAGATCAAGAGATTCTTAAAGACACATGAGTATCCCGAGTGAGCCACCGGGGAGCAAAAAAACCATCCGACGGCACGCAAGTAATTTCTTCTTGAGTGGTGATACTTTATATAAAAGGACTCCAGATCTTAATTTGCTGAGATGTGTCGATGCCGAGGAAGCCGGAGAATTATGCACGAAGTACATGCAGGAGTGTGTGGGCCTCATAAGAACGGCTACGTACTGGCAAAGAAGATTCCCCGAGCTCGGTATTACTGGATGACCATAGAGAAAGATTGCTTCAGCTTCGTTCGGAAGTGTCATCAATGTCAGGTGCACGGTGATTTGATTTATGCACCGCCAACTAAATTGCATCCTATGGTAGCACCTTGGCCATTTGCTGCCTGGGGCATGGATGTCAGTGGGGCGATTGAGCCAAAAGCTTCAAATGGACACATATTCATATTGGTCGCTATTGATTACTTCACGAAATGGGTTGAAGCCATCACTCTAAAGTCTGTTACCAAGAAAGTGGTGGTGGATTTTGTGCATTCCAATATCATTTGTCGTTTCGGGATTCCCGCTACCATCATTACAGACAACACATCTAATCTAAATAGTCGTCTAATGGGAGAAATATGTGAACAATTCAAGATAACACATAGAAACTTTACCCCTTACCGGACCAAAGCTAATGGTGCCGTCAAAGAAGCTAACAAGAACATTAAGAAGATATTGAGGACAAAGATTCAAAGCTTGAGGCAATGGCATGAAAAGTTTCCTTTTGCATTGATGGGATACATACCATGGTACGCACATCGGTAGGAGCAACTCCATATTTACTGGTCTATGGGACTGAAGCTGTCATAGGTAGAAATCCCTTCGCTTCGAGTAATTGTCGAAGCAGAAATTGAAGATACTGAATGGGTTAAAACTCGTTTGGAGCAGCTGGCATTAATTGATGAAAAACGAATAGCTGTGGTTTGCCATGGGCAGTTGTACCAACAAAGAATGGCCCGCGCTTACAACAAGAAATTGCGCCCCAGGAATTACGAAGAAGGGCAACTGGTATTGAGGCATATACTTCCTCACCATTAGGAAGCCAAAGGAAAGTTCTCTGCAAACTGGAAAGGTCCGTACATTATCAGAAAGATACTTCCTAAAGGAGCATTGTACCTGGGCGACGTTGAAGGAGACGAGCCCGAGGCACCAATAAATGCAGATGCAGTAAAAAAGTATTACGTTTGAACTCCCTGCAGCAATGACCCCGGTTGATTGAAATGACGAAGGCTTTTCTTTCCAGCTACCATAAACAGTATCAACCCCTCGCAAACCCTTTGAGCCGGTTACGTTCTTTGATCACCCTATTTGGAACCCGAAAATGCTGTTCAAAACAAAAAAAAGAGAAAAAAGAGAAAAGAAAAATGAAAAAAAAACACAAACAAATTAGTTTAGGAAAAAACATGCTGAACTTCATCTGACTTGATTCCGAAAGGATACATAGGCAGCCTCTCCTTGAGGTTCAGTCATATCAAAATAAAAACCCCATTTCCCCAAGAAAAACCAAAACGACATCGTTTTGGGGCATTTCATCTTAACCGTTGATCATAGGCCATCCAACGGTCCTCAAGCTACTCCCCAAGTCACATATATATGTCGAAGCCCCCTTTGTACACTCAGAGACCAATGAAACTTCTTCCTCGTACATGTAACACCGGTGAATCACCACCTCGTCACCGCCATAATACCACCTTCTACCACCCATCAACCACCCTAAGGCCGCCACCGAAAATCACTTTAAAGCGGCGGCCGGTCACCAAACGGCCTCAGAATTACACCACCAGACCACCTCGACCCTCTCTTTCCCGTCCCATTGTTAGTCTCCTTCAAACAAGCACCCAACTCCTCAAAAATTTGAGAGAAGGTTCACCGGCACCACCATCTCCGGCGACCCAACCCTAAACAAACCCAAAATAACACCCCTGAACCACCTCCCCTCCCTTTTTCCAACCATCTAAACCATACCCTTCGAATCTAACGGACCGGCTGGAATATCAAATCGAAATTAACCCCAAACCCTAAACTCACCAGAACCCCGTCAAATTAGTCCTAGGTGACTGTCTCCTATCCCTATCAACAACCCTACCACCCACAACCCTCAAACACCACTGGGCACGATTGAAAATCTGAGACCTTACCTTGTCTCAAAATCAATGGACCTTCCCCTGAACCCTCTTTCCCTCTTTAATACTTAAGGCGGAAGCCTTAGAAGTTAAAAAACCTCTCAAAAGGGGTCAGAGGACCATGGAACTGGAAGAGTTACAATTTAGGGGGTTGCAAGTCCAAGCAAGAAAGCTAAGTTTCCTGTGCTCTAACTGTTATTAATGCTGTGCTCTTACAGGTTTTTCTTGTTTTAGTTACTTTGCTTTTACTTGTTTTCTACATTCTCATCTTCAAATGTTCTGAGCAGTCATCCTTGCCTTTTGTTCTTTTGGTTTTCTTTAGTGTTACTGGTTCGAGTTCATTTGTCTTCTATATTTCACCTTCCAGATCTTCCTGAGTACTTTATTCCCGTGTTCGTGTGTGTCTCCTGAACTTCCATTTGTTCATCTCTGGAAAATTCTGAGTGGTTTATTAAATGCTCCTCTTTGTTGATCTTCTTTGTTTTTATTTTGTCTAAGTATATCATGCTTGAAAATTCTGACTAGGCGTCTCCTTTAGAGTCTTATACTTTTTAAGGTTCTTTTTCTATTTATTCTTGATCTTGGTATTTGCATTTGGCTCTGAATGTTTTAACTTCTTATACCAGTCTTGTTTAATTTCTTGGATTATAATTTATGTATATCCTGGGTGTTTTTATCTCCGTTACCCATTACATTAATTGCCTTTAGTTTTCTGCTGAGTGTTGTAATTTGGTCATCCTTGTAAATCCTGTATAGTTGATTGGGTTTCCTTTTTGATTGTTTTGGTTCATTGGTTTTGTCATATAAAACATGCGTGCCCACCCATTAGGTGTCTAATTTTTCATGAGTACCATATGATTCTGAAAGTTGTGATAATTGGTTTCATCCTTGTCAGTGAGTAGTGTAAAATCCACATTGGGATACTAGCTTGAATCCATGAGTCACATTGATTAAAATTTTAAAACTCTTTGATTGTTTATTTTTGCATAATTGAGTCTGTAATTCAGACTTTGATTTTGGTCTATAAACTGAAGCAACTCACTAGGGTCAAATTTGACAAAACAGATGAGAACCAAGGTTAAAAACCCTTAGGTCAGTAATTAGGAAAAGAGATAGGGGTATTGAGGGAATTTGAATATAGGGAATCTTGTAACAAACTCCTAGAACATTCTAGTGAGGGGTCTAAATATAATTTCTACCTCAAACTTGAGGCACAAGTCAGAAAACCAAAGACCATTTAGGCAAAACTGGAAATTAGATAAGGGACTAAAAGGAAAACAAAGAAATTGATGCTTTTTTTTTTATTTTTTTATTTTTTATTTTTTAGATCCAACTGTCGTATATCATTAATATCAAAATATTTACAATGTATCAAGATTGGCAGTAGTATGGACTAACTACTACACTGCTCTAGTAACTATCAGCTAATACTATCTATACACTTGTATGTATCAATGTAATCACTCTAAGGATAAGAATTAAGTTTGCTCAATCCAATTTGCAAATGTTTACATCTTCTGCCTTTAAGGTGTAGAAGTGTTGCAATCTCACGGCATGTCATATCTTCTACAAAAGTTTCACCTTCAAAACGAATATGGTTCCTTTCCCTCCAAATGATAGCAGTAGTGTTTACAAAAGCTGCTGTTGTGATAGAATTCTGCCAATGCTTGCTTCTAGCTTTGCTACAAATCCAGTGTACTTCATTTGCCCAGCACCCAATGGTCCTGGAGTGTCCCAGCCATACACAAATTCTTCTCCATAGTCTGCTGGTGATATCACATTCAAAAAACAGATGCTTAAACTCTTCATCATGCAGTTTACAGAATGCACACAGTGTTGGAATTTGTATGCCCAGAATCTGTAACCTCTCAACTGTGGGAAGCTTATTTTGAGCAGCTAACCAAACAGTAAACTTGTGCTTAGGAAGAACAGTTGAAATAAGCATTAAGTTCCTCCATGCAGCCTTAGGAAACTTAGGCAGCGAAGCAATATACAGTTTGTGAATCTGAAATTTCCCCAGCATGCATACACTTTGAAGCCTACTTGTAAATTCACATTGTAGTTGAGTATTGTCCATCACCAATGTTCTACTGTCCAGTATCTTTTTGACCACCCAAGAAGAGTTGGTTGGCACAGCAACTGTGTCAATGCTCCTATTCTTGATATAGTAAGAATGCACCCAACTGACCCATAGACAGTCCTTTTTCCTAGCCAAATCCCATAGTAATTTGGCTATGGCTGCTTTATTCCAGACATCCATCCTCTGTATATTAAGACCCCCAGAGGAAATAGGTTGGCATACCTTGTCCCAGGCAACAAGTGCTCTCCTGGAGAGTGTAGCTTTACCTGTCCAGAGATATGTTCTACATATTGCCTCTATAGCCTTCAAGACCTTCTTAGGTATTATAAACACCTGAGCCTACTAAGTCTGCATTCCAAAAATCAATGACTTGATCAATTGAGTTCTGCCAGCATAGGATTACAATTTGGCTGACCAGCAAGTGACTCTTGCTGTAATCTTCTCAATAAGAGGCAAATAGTGTTGAATAGCTAGCTTCTTTGAATCCAGAGGAACTCCAAGATATCTGAAGGTAAGCTGTCCTTCAGTGAATCCCAGTACTGCAATAATCTCCTCTCTGATTTCCTGTGGAACTCCAGCCAAATAGATTGCACTCTTACTTACATTAGCCTGAAGGCCAGATGCAGCTGAGAATATAAGAAAGGTTCTGTGCAATATATGGATGGATATTGTGTCAGCTCTACAGAACATAAGCAAGTCATCAGCAAAACATACATGGGATATGTTAAGTTTCCTGCACCTACGATGGAAATTGAAACTCCCATCTTTATGTAGTTGCTGTAGCAATCTGTTCAGATATTCCATGGCCAATACAAAGAGATAAGGTGACATAGGATCCCCCTGTCTTATACCTCTCTTAGCAATGAATGGTTTAGTAAGGCCACAATTCATTACTAATGAGTATGAGACAGATGAGACACAAGCCATGATCCATGCAGTAAATTTGGCAGGGAATCCCAGTGCTATTAGAATCTGCTTCAGGAATCTCCATTCAAGTGTATCATATGCCTTCCTTAGGTCCACTTTAAGAACACATCTAGGAGGAACACCTTTTCTAGAGTATTCTTTGAATATTTCATGGCTAAGTAGGATGTTATCCATGATACCCCTTCCTTCAATAAATGCAGATTGGGCAGGTCCAACCAGCTCTCCAATCACAGCCTTCATCCTTCTGGTAATGACTTTGGATATGATTTTGTACAGTGTAGTACATCATGCAATAGGTCTAATGTCCTTCACAGTGGTAGGAGTTTTGATCTTAGGCACAAGGGCAATTGCAGTGGTATTAATCATATGTGGCATGTTGCTCTAAGGTTTCAGTAATAAAAGGGTACAATCAGATCATTTGAAGGGGACTTTTGGATTATTTTCGAGTAGATTTTGAAAATGATTAGGGATTTTCTTCAGGCTTGTAGAGAGTTAGAATAGAATACACCTTAGACCTTCATACACTATTCAGAAAATTCTCTTCGAGTTGTTTTTTCTCAGTGAATTTTCCTTTACAATCGATACAAGTTCTGGGTTGTTTTAGAGATATATTGTCACTATTTGCCTCTCAAATTTCCTAAGTTCCCGGGTCTTTTCTGTTTGTGTGGCTGCTGTTTTTGCTTGCTACTATCTTAACCTTACTCATAGGTTCCATTTTTGCTGAAATTTCAGCTATCCATCTTCACTCAAAATATGAGAAGCAGTAGCTATGTACGTTCGAGATTATTAAGCAGATAATGAAGATAATAATCTTCCTATATATCAATTTCGTATTATGAGTGTAATTTCCCTTTTAGTAGCCTTTCTAATATGTAATGTCTGCAAAACTTGTAAAAAACACTAGACTGTATGTGAATTTTAACTTCATTGATTTAGATTAACATAGCCTAGTTTATGATTTTACTTAGCATCCATGAATGAGGATGCAGTAATTAACCAACAATTGTATATAAATATACTCTGAACAATGAATATTTCAGATTTTCTTACTAGAATTGAAATCTGAATTTGGACCTATTAAATGTGAAATCATTCTCATCATCTGCATTTAAAATGCTTTCAGTATACTTCAGAATGATCACTTGTATAATTTTGCGACTGTAATATAATCAGTAAAAAGGTTGCTATTATTTTCCTACAATGGACTCATAATCCAGCGTTTCTGGACTATCGGAAGGCCCAATTGCTAGCAGTCATAACGTGAATAATATACATTCCCTGGGCTGGCTATAGATGAAGCCCAAGTTACACGACCAGTCATGAATGAGGCTGTAAATGTAAAGGCTGAGCCTCTCTAAATGCATTACTCATGTATATATTATCAGGACATTTTTAGATACAAGTATAATAGAAAACTATAGTATGCTTTAGTTTGCCTTTATAAAATAAAGTTAGCCACACCGACTCAATCAAACACTACGTGAAACTACTGAACTTAATAAAATAAATAGAATGTTGGAAGTGTTGTTTAGCGAATTTCACGGCCTACCACGAATTTCTAAACGCGTTGTTGCTATAGGCGCGAATTTATTAATAAAATATCTTCCTAAACCCGGGTGCGCATTTATGTGACCCGAATCCAAGTCTTAGCAATATTAAAATATGTCGAAGACCCGGGTCCATTTATGTGACGTGGTTCGAGACGTGTTTTAATAACGTTGCAATCTTCCCAAAATGTTAAAAGCATTAAGTAATTTAAAATTATACTATAGGTTTGAACATGTGTAAAATCATATTCTTAGCCATTTATAATAGTTTAAGCGACCATGCTAGAACCACGGGATCTGGAGGTGCCTAAAACCTTCCCTCGGGTCAACATAATTCCTTACTCAAGAATTTCTGGTTCGCAGACTCCAATCGGGCAGTCGAAAAAATTTTCTCGATTCGGGATTTTAAATAAACCAGTGACTTAGGACACCAAAAGCCAAACCTATCCCAAGTGGCGACTCTTAATAAATAGATGATCCCATTTCGAATGATATCACTTTAATTGGAAAAACTCCCTTGTACGTTTCATCCTTCAGGGTAACCGTGTTAAAAAGGAGATGTGACAAAAATGAATTAGTAAAATTAGATTTTTGTTATTTTAATTGTGTTTGTAGCTGGTTGGTAAATATAGTAACAAGAAAAATTCTATTTGTATTCCTTTTACAATTATATTAATGGATACCAACTTGGTTGGTAAATCGATCGATAATTTTATCTATGAAAAAGTCCAGTTTAAGAAATTGTTGATAATTTACAAGCAAATTTCAAATTATTTAGCAAATATGGTTATTTATTTTTAAAATTTATGTTAGTAATTTTTTAGTAATTCGCCATAAAATGTACTAACAAATTGTAAATGTTTTACCAACTATTACAAATTAAATGGGTATATTGAAATTTTTATTTGTAAAAATTGTATTAATATTAATTTAAAGCTTTAAAAGATCTAAAAAAATACTTAGACAAAACAAAAAACATACTAGAAATTTATAAATAATAATAACATCTATCATGAAGCTGAAAGCAGAATCCAAGAATCAAAGACGTGTCAAACATAAAAGAATCTAAAATAAATCTAAATCATGTCATTTGATGACGAGTCATGTCTATGAGGAGGAGATGTATGTAATCCACCTATGAAGACCGACATACGATTTTGGAGTAGTTGATCAACTTTCCCATGCACCTCTTGTTGCATTTCATGTCTCATTTCTTCACGTAGTTCTTCTTGCATTTCTACTCTCATTTCTTGTCTAATCTCTGATCTTATCACATGCTTTATCTCTTGCTTAATTTCTTGCAAACAATTCTCAAAACATTCATTCACCCGAGCATTAAAGTCTATATCTTGAAGTGGAGATATCGAACGGGAGGATGCACAAACATGCCCATAGAAAGGAGCTTGAGAACCAAGATCATAAATGCATGTCTTCTTAACATCGACTTCCTCCAAATAAATTTGTAAGAAACTAACTTTAGGAGGTTCACTGGACCAATCTTCAGCCTGAGATGCAGACGCACTTTTAGACATTATCGTGTCCTAAACAAAAAATGATATGAACTCTATAATAATAACTTTAGATAGAGAAAACATCAAGAACAGAGTCATAAAGGCAACAAAACTAAAAACCAAATGACAATGACAATAACGACATCTTAAAGACAATTGTTTTGATGTACAAGATAATTTTTCCATACAAATTGCATTACTTGTTCGTCGTCAATTTAGTTATACTTTTAGATAAATAAGTAACAATTTTCAACAGTCACATGTTATATAGCTTATATGCGCAGATTAATAAAATCATCTGGGAGTTTCTTAGAGAAGGATGACTAAATTTGCATACGGATGCTGCTACGACAAGGAACCAAGCAAGAGTTCAATTTGTTACTGTATACGAGATGCATTAGAGGATATTATTTATATACATGGGTAGGAGATTCATGAAACTATCAACACAGAAGCAGAGGCAGTAACTATCCTTCATGCACTCAAGTATTGTAAAGCTTAGTTGCTATCTCCTATTTGGGTGCAAACATATTCTATGCTATTTAAGAATTTCATTGAAGGAAGGTGGAGTATGATCGAGGCCAACGCTGTACTACTATATAGTAACAAGAGCGGTTGAAGCAGCTTTTACCCTAGAAAGTCGGGATCGATTTCCAAAGGGAGCTAGAGATTGGAGTTGAGTTTCTATATAAATTGGCATTGCATAATTGTTCCTAATTGCACTTTTATTCATAATTGGTTTTTACATTACTTCTAAGTTTATACTATTATGATGCTAAATTGAGCTAAGTTAATCTAAGAGTAAACTATTGAAGGTTGTCTAATTAGGTTAAAACACACTAGGAAAGCGACTTTTCTCCTAGATGGACAATTGACGGATTATCGAGTCCAAAGCTAGATTGTCACATTTAGAGATTACGATATAACCATTGCATGATGCTACTCATTCTACACCTCTCGATAGTCTGAGTGATTTTTCCCTAATTGACATTCTCAAGACCAATTGGATATGATAATTTGTACAAGCAATAGAGGTTCAAGTAGAGTATTACTATCTCTAGCTTTAACCCTTTAATTGGGGCAATCAATCTCTTGAATACGCCCCAATTTCTTATTGGACCAATTTCATACACTTAGACACTCTTTCTCAAGAAGATACCAAGTAAACTAGGCATAACTAGTGTTTGCAACCACTAATTCCGTATTAAAATCCTAATTAGTCAATATATCAAACACCTATAACAATCAAGCATTAAAACACAAGACCCATAATTTACCCACAGTAGGGTTGTGCCACAATCCTAGCTACTGGGTCTAGCTACTCATGATTGTAGAAGAAAATAAAGAAATAGATGAAGAAAAACCCATAATAATTAATTACTAGATAAAACTTGAAGATTCAATGATAAAACTAAGCTAAAATTACTCAAAATAAAAAAGAAGTACTGTTCACAAGTCCAACTATTCGTCAAAATACAACTCATCACCTAAGAAAATGAAAAGAAACTATTTATACTAGGCCAAAAATTCTAGACAAAACTACCCATGGGGGGCTAGTGCGGACCGCACAAAATCGAGTGCGGCCGCACTAAGGCTCTTGGCTCAAATAATCTACTCTCTGAAGTTGGGCTTTGCAGACCGCACAAAGTCGAGTGAGGCCGAGGTTGCTTCTATTTCGGTCCGCACAAAATGGACCGCGGTCCGCATTAGAGATATTCATCCAATCTTCGAAATTTTTTAACATGGGCTTTGCGGGCCGCACAAAGTCGAGTGCGGGAGCAATGAAGTCAATAAGGTCCGCATAATATACTTTGCAACCGCATTGCTTGGCTGCTTGTAATGCATACTGTCACGACCCAACTCCTGGTTTTGATTGCGCCCGGCCGCAAGGCTTGGCAAGCCCGACCAAATAACTCCCCAAGAACGGCATACAACCCAAAGAGAGACAATTCAAGATAAAACAGCAAACTTAGATATAAAACTCCCAAGACTTGAGGTCACGAGTTTTAGAGCCTCTAACAATACTTAATACATGTCACAAAGAGGGAAATACAAGTGTCACAATAACTAGAAAATAACTAGAAGATCAAGACATGGGTCCTATGGACACTGGCAGCTACCTCAATACTCTATCAAACTGATAACCAACAACCGCACGCGCTAATCCTCTAGAGCACCTGAATCTACACACATGGTGCGGGGAGTAGGGGGTGAGTCTACCAACTCAGGGAGAAATAACAGCAAATAAAGCTCCGAAAGCAAGAAAACCCAATAATTACACAAAGTAAGCTAAAACAGTGAATAACAGTATCTGCAACTGAACAACAACAACAATATATATATATATATATATATATATATATATATATATATATATATATATATGTGATGCATATGCAGGAATGCGATGCAATGCATATGATGGTACAATCAAGTATCCACTGCGGCGTGCAGCCCGAGCCACCGATATAATTTATCATCAACGACTCTCACTGGGGGTGTGTACAGACTTCGGAGGGGATCCTACAGCCCAAGCGCAATAACCAGCCATCTCATGGCGAATAATCAAACCAGCCATCTCGTGGAGAATAATCAAACCAGCCATCACGTGGCAAAAATCAATAACCAGGCCAGTCCACGTTACCTGACTGCTCATATTCCACAATGTTCGTATTACCACTGTTTATAATCATCGCTGCGGCACGCAGCCCAAGCCACCCAAAATAAGTCCAGAAAATATATCATAAACCCCTTGGGCAGTTATAAACAATGATCCTCAGCCGAAATGCATTTAAAAGATAGCATATGAGTTCTGAACATTTGAAATACGACTGGGTTTTGAAAACAATGTTTTAAAACCATGGACTGATAGTAAATGATACGCAATCATGCTAAAACAGTAATACCAACTCCCAAAGGATATCACAGGGCGGCACTAGGCCCCAAACACGGCATAAATCCCAATAATAGTCATCAAAGTGTGCGTATCATCCGCCAATATAGTATAGTTCTCACTCGGGATGGACGACGTCACAATCCCTCAATAGTATCCGACCCTGCACTTATCATGGAGAGCGTGTCACATCTCAACATAGCATTAAGATGCGAAAGTCCGGGGTTTCAAACCTTCATAATAGCATTTACTAGCATTACCCACCTCGAACCGATGAAATCTCAAGCTTGCGATGCCTTTGCCTCTCAATTCGGCCTCCTCGCGCATCGAGTCTAAACAAAAACAGAGCGTATACATCACACAAATGCCTATGGGACGAAACCCAATCGAAAACAACCAAGAAATAGCAAAAATCTCGAAACTAGCAAAACCCGAGCCCCGGGCCCCCTTCTCGAAAAATTACAAAATATATATTTTCAGAATCCTCGTCATGCCACGAGTCCATATATATTAAATTTACAAGAATCGGAGTACATTTGACCCTTCAAATCAACACTTTAAGGTTCACTTAGGTTTCAAGCCCTAACCACCATTTTTGACATTAAAGACCTTGATTTCTAATTGTTTAATCCATGATTTTGCACCATAGTCACATATTCGAGGTCTAAGAGATCATACCTGATGACTCCCCTCGAAAATCTTTCCAAAACCTCTCTCAATCGCCTCAGCCTGAAGTTCTATTTTTCTTCTCCTTTTCAAAATATTAAACCCTCTGTTATCATTAAAACTTGACGATTTCCGCTTCCGCGATATTTTTCCGCTTCAGCGGTCCTCGCTTCCGCGTCCATTTGATCGCTTCCGCAATCTGACCATTTCCTCTGTGGCCGCTTTTGCGGTCGATCTTCCGCTTCCGTGACTACCTCGAACACGATCCCTTTAGCCGCTTCTGCGATCTTCGACTTCCTTTTGGCCTCTTCTGCGGCTTATTGTCCACTTCTGCGGGCACCGCTTATGTGGTCTCCCAGCCGTTTCCGCGAAAATAGCAGAAGCAACAGTCATTTATGATGCTTAACTCCAAAATTCCTCGTTTAACCATTCTATATCACCCCGAGGCCCCTGGGACCTCAACCAAAAACACAAACATGCCCTACGCCTCATTGAAACTCGCTCGGGATATAAACACGCTATCTTTAACATAAAAAATCACACAATCGTTGAATTTCAATCTAAGTTAAACTTAAACTTTCCAAACTCATATCCGATGTCGAAACCAACCAAACGAGGTCCGAAAGACCTGAAAATTTGCGCACATACTCAAATTCTACTAACAAAGCTAATGCAACTCTCGGAATTCCATTCCGACCCTCAGATAAAATTTTCACCTATCATCCGGATTTCTCCGAAATTCTAACTTTGCCAAAATAGGCTAACTTTCACTTCGGACCTCCGAATTCACTTCCGCTTTCACTCCTAAGTCACAAATCATCCCCCGAAACTAGTCGAACCATCAGAAATCCATTCTAAGCCCTCTAACTTATAAGTCAATGTCCAGTTGACTTTTTCAACTTATACTTTCCTTAAAGAGATTATTTGTCTCATTTATATCCAATTTCAATCCAAACCACTTCAAACTTACCAGATACATATAATAACGCACGGGGAAACATATAATGGGAATAACGGGGCTGAAATACAAGAGACGACAGGTTGGGTCGTCACATCCTCCCCAACTTAAACAAACGCTCGTCCTCGAGGGTATCCATAGCTGTACTAGAAGAAACCCAATAACCAAAAAAAATTAGTAGGCACATGCCCAAGGTGATCCCACGTCACCCTAACTCACACAGGTACCGAAAATACAACACAGTTGAAATTTCATAATCCATCTGGCCCATAAACCGTAGAACCACACTGCCTCACCCGAAATCGTACACAAGATCAGAACCTCACATCTATACTTAGAATCAATCCAAACCATCTATAACAACCCACACCTGCAACCTCGCGTGCGTTCATGCAACATACCACACATTACGACACTTGGAACGATAGTCTTTTTTCACTGCAGTTGCCCAAAGTACTCAATATCAACAGATAACCTCTTATTTAGCTAGAGTCTTATTTTAACACTTCCGCATATTGCCAACGATAACTAAAATGCAACGAACAGTAGCAGTCCTACAAATCAATCATTCATAAAGTCACTTCCAAGTTGACTATTACCACAATAGATTTTTGAGTCAAACCTCGATATTATCCTTCTAACCCGCTGAAATCAAATCTGCTCATGCTCATTAATAACCCAATGATCACCTTGGGTCTAACACACCACTTCTGGTGATGTGATACCTCAATACAGGCCTAAGCCACAGTTGCATAACACATGCGCCCATAAGAATCAGTCTAAACATTCCCCAAATTAGGGCCATGACTCAA
This sequence comes from Nicotiana benthamiana, assembly GCA_034376525.1. Classification (NCBI taxonomy): domain Eukaryota; kingdom Viridiplantae; phylum Streptophyta; class Magnoliopsida; order Solanales; family Solanaceae; genus Nicotiana; species Nicotiana benthamiana. The sequence continues at coordinate 86,539,239 of CM067331.1, read as the reverse complement.
CCAGACGAGTTATACCTCAGGTTCATCAATACCTTTACAAAACCAAGCTGAGACCCCGTCTCACATCATAGGGATATAGTACCTGACTCCTCCTCGAGGGGTCTTACTTCCACGTGGCCTCGCCACAAGGCGCGATCCTAACTCAACTCTATCACACATGAGTCACCTCGTGCTACCATGCTCAAAGTAGAAAACCATGCACAGATCGATGCCCGAAACTCAATCACCCATCACGCTCATGGTGAAACAAGTAATATACACCATTCCGTCCTAAAAGGACACAACCGATACGCTACCCGCCAGGCAATTCTCAATTCCCCCGGAAGCCAGGAAGCAAAGAATACAAATCATCACGTGGATAGCTATTCTCAGCATCACACGGTTGTGGCACACAACCCGATCCAAATAACATACTCGTGGAGGCGTGCCACCCGATTCACATAACATGCCTCACATAGGGAGGTACACATCGAGCCAAATTTCTCATAATAACAAAACACCAACATCAGTCGTAAGCAACTGAGTGCAGAAAGATATTCATATAAGCATTGTAAGCTACACATTCCACTTCCACTACTATACTCATACAGAAGCCATACGATATGGTGCCCGATACCAAATAGTTACTAAAATCCATAGTCTCGCCCGGCGACATGCCCGATCACAAGGACGCATCTGAAAAGTCCCTCAATATTGGAACCGAAATTATTGGTAGAAAATTCTCTACCGACATCCGCCTCGAAGTCCCAATTATGGAACGCAATTCTTCCCAGCCGATTGCTAGTCTCTGGAACACAACTCTCTAGCTAGAACATTGTCTGATACATCCTGCCACGCAACCTGTGGCCTTTCCCAACATGACTCGTAGCACAATTGTTTAGAATAATTCGACACTGAGACAATCACTCTACATCCCCATAACATATCCAGAATTTATTATACTAAGCACGGAAAGATCCCCTCTGCTTCCGAAATCCCAACAGCCGCTGATAGTACCAATGCAACACACAGGATCTTCAATCACCGCATAGACTGCACCGGAGAACTCCCAGTCTCGATTACTCATAGCACACGAATTAGTGAACCCAATACAAATTTCCACAATGACAAATACCGATTACATCTCAAGTATCCAACTATTCCACGAAAGATACTCTAAAACTCCCTTGCCATCAAACAACTCAGATACCCGCAGTCGATCCCATAAGGAAATGCCGTAACACAACTGATGTATAATTTGTGGAATTACCCTCTTCCGAAACATATGCCATCATCAAATCACTTCCATTTAACAACACCAATTCCTTGATTACCTGAAGTTACTCAATTTCTAAAACATAGCAAAATCCGCCATACCTTTCAAAACTGAGTCGAAATCTTGCATACGCCCATCTCGGTTCTTTACAACATACCACATACACAATACCCTCCAAGGATAACACGAGAACTTTCAGCTCCCTTCTGCGCCGCAGACATCGAAGCACCTAACTAGTCTGGAACTTCCATTGATACCATTTAGGAGAATAATTATTGTACTCTCATGCCAATTTACAGCCTTAGAAATGCATCCCTTCAACCTTGTCTTAATACATAAGAACTCTCCCAATTCCATCTGCACAACTAAACCGCCGTCACTGAATCCTTTTTAATTAAAACACGCCAAGAAGAAGCGTCGATACCCAAGAACATTGCCGCAAAAATTACATGTGCTAATCCATTATCTCGAATTCACATCGAGAACTAACCATACCTTTACCATGCCGAATCCAGTCCACTACAAGCTACTTTATTTGCCTAGATTCCCACTTGATTCATCTTCAACTAGATATACTCTCTTGCTGCATCACCACAATGTCTCAACCCAGGCTCACTACATGAGATCCGAACACCACACCACACTGCTTAATACCCATAGGCGACTGAATACTTCCTCAAACGTCCATAGAAATACCACGTTCCCAAGTTCCTTACCCGATGGACTTCCTGCGACCCTGAATTAGTTGCCATTACTTCCCAATTTCTGATACCTAGAATTCCTGTAATCAACATAAAAATACTACGAGTCTTGACCCGTTCCAAAGAAAAAACTGCCTAAGTCGCATACTCAACCTTGAAACACCTGAGTGATACATATCGAATCTCGAACACCCCAAAAGCCATTCTCAAAATCCATCCACTCTTATACACGCTGCAAATCACTTGACTTAATGAATCGAACCAAACGTGACTATCAGCCCTTTGACACTACAAGACGAGAGCTCATTCTGATACAACCGAACAACATCCTTCCCTTTACTCTAAGCACTTCTTATCAATAACTCAAGACTTTCTCTTATTTTTCTCGCATCTACGATGCACCATATAACCTTTGGCAAATTGTTTTCGCTTCACTTGTGCCACCCTCGGCCCACTCTCTGCAACCAGAACTGATTCTCTCACATGCATCAAATCAGGACTAACACAGTACATAACAGTATCACCAGCCCATCCACAGCAACCTCCCCAACTTAGCTCGAAGCCATATATATATATATATATATATATATATATATATATATATATATATATATATATATATATATATATATATATATATATATATATATATATATATATATATATATTAAAACACACATACTCTATAGCCCTCGAAACATCATGGAGAGATTAAACTTTCTTTTTCATAAGCTTGTGGAAACACGAATCATCAGTAATTCTAACTTTTCTCCAATTCTTGCATTCATTCACACAACAGACAAGCCCACTCTTTAGGCGACAACATTTCTACTAAGTCTCAAATTTTTCCAGAAATTTCGGCAGAGTTTCCTTTATTATTGAGCATATCCACCTCTCAGAGAATTGCGAAAATTATCCTAACAACACGTCCACAACTCGATGTAGCATCACAATGTATAACAACAACCTTAATCTCGATACTACATGTATTATATTATCAACATTGATACGTGAACATGCGCTGAACCTGTTTGAATCATAACATATAGAAAATATATCTTAATTACACATACGGTCTTCTAACATACACATAATGATCATACCCTTCGGAATAATCTGTGCGAGATACCCACCTGCTTGCTTCAATATAATATTTCGGTACATCATCCACCGTCATACTCTTCACGCAATCAATTAGTCTTCTTGAGTCTAGACTCATATCACAACACAAAAAAATCCCAGCTAGGAGACTCGAAAAGATTCTTCACGCCGCGATAACTCGGGCCACATCTTCATTTCACAATGAGAATCAAACATTCAATGGTTCGTATTCCACCTAGCAGACCTTCTTCAACACTTCCAAGTCATATGGGAACATTACACAACACAAACATACACACCACGTATCTATCCAGCTGCCATCACCAAAACTAGGGACAATACCAAACTTATAATCTCATTACACTAGCTCGCTCAATCAATACCTTAGTGCTCAAGACATAGACAAAGATTCGGCCTCAAGTCTTCTAGACTGGCCTAACATCAACTCATAGGAATCATAATTCACCCCACGATATGGGAATCACCAGCCATCAAGGCACATATAATACTGGACGCTTACAGACGCATACAATGTGAGGAAGGAATTTCAAGGGTTACCCTTTCAAACTAAATCAAAGACGCACGATAAGATTTCAAGAAAGTGGAGTGTTTCCTAAATGTTCTGTAGCCTCCTGCATATAAGTGCGGTGCACAACACACCCGTAAACATGAATCCACTAAACCGGTTGTGAATCGTGAGGCCTAGTAACCTAGTCTCTGATACCAACTTGTCACGACCCAAATCCTGGTCGTGATGGCGCCCGGCCGCAAGGCTAGGCAAGCCCGACAAATTAACTCCCCAAGAACGGCACAATTCAAGATAAAAACACAAACATAGATATAAAACTCCCAAGACTTGGGGTCACGAGTATTAGAGCCTCTAACAATACTGAATACATGTCACAATGAGGGAAATACAAGTGTCTGAATAACAAGAAAATAACTAGAAGATCAGAGACATGGGTCCTGCGGACGATGGCAGCTACCTCAATACGCTGTAAAACTGAAAACCAACAACTGCACGCGCTAATACTCTGGAGCACCCGAATATGCACACAACGTGCAGGGAGTGGGGGGTGAGTCTACCGACTCAGCTAGTAATAACAGAAAATAAAGCTCCAAAAGCAAGAAAACCCTATAATTACACAAAGTAAGCTAAAACAGTGTATAACAGTATCTGCAACTTAACAATAGAACAACAATATATATATATATATATATATATATATATATATATATATATATATATATATATATATATATATATATCTGTGTGTGTGTGTGTGTATGTTTGTGTGTGTGATGCAAATGCAGGGATGTGATGCAATGCATATGATGGTACAATCCAGTACCCATTGCAGCGTGCAGCCCAAGCCGCCCATATCATTTATCGTCGAGGACGCTCGCTGGGGTGTGTACATACTAAGGAGGGGTTCCTACAACCCAAGCGCAACAACCAGCCGTCTCGTGGCGAATAATCAAAGCAGCCATCTCGTGGCGAAAATCAATAACCAGGCCAGCCCATGTTACCTGGCCGCTCATATCACACAATGTCCGTGTTACCACTGTTTCTATTCACCACTGCGCCGCGCAGCCCGAGCCGGCCCAAATCAGTCCAGAAAATATATCATATGCCCCTTGAACAGTTATATACAATGATGCTCAGCCTAAATACATTTAAAAGATAGCATATGAGTTCTGAACATTTGAAATACGGTTGGGTTTTGAAAATAATGTTTTAAAACCATAGACTGACAGTAAATGATATGCAATCATGCTAAAATAGTAATACCAACTCTCGAAGGATATCATAGGTCGACACTAGGCCCCAAACACGGCATAAAGCCCAATAATAGTCATCATAGTGTGCGTATCATACGCCAATATAGTATAATTCTCTCTCGGGATGGACCACATCACAATCCCTCAACATTATCTGACCCTGCACATATCATAGAGTGCGTGTCACGCCTCAACATAGCGTTACGATGTGAAAGTCCGGGGTTTCATACCCTCAGAACATCATTTACTAACATTACTCACCTCGAACCGATGAAATCTCAAGCTCGCGATGCCTTTGCCTCTCAATTCGGCCTCATCACATGTCGAATCTAAACAAAAACAGAGCGAATACATAACAAAAAGTTCTATGGGACAATACCTAATCAAAAGTAACCGAGAAAAAGCCAAAATCTCAAAAATAGCAAAACTCGAGCCCCGGGCTCGCTTCTCGAAAAATTAAAAAATTCACATTTTCAGAATCCTCGTCACGCCATGAGTCCATACATATCAAATTTACAAGAATCGGAGTCCATTTGACCCTTCAATTCAAAATTTTGAGGTTCACTCGGGTTTCAAGCGCTAACCACCATTTTTTGACGTTAAAGACCTTTATTTCTAAGTGTTTAATCCATGATTTTGCACCTTAATCACATATTCGAGGTCTAAGAGATCATACCTGAAGACTCCCCTCGAATATCTCTTTAAAACCTCTCTCAATCGCCTCAGCCCGAAGTTCAATTGTTTTTCTCCATTTAAAAATATTAAACCCTCTGTTATCATTAAAACTAGACGGTTTCCGCATCCGCGATATTTTTCTGCTTCACCGGTCCTCGTTTCCACGTCCACTTGACCGCTTCCGTAGTCTGACCATTTCCTCAGCGGCCGCTTCTGCGGTCGATCTTCCGCTTCTGTGATTAGCGCTAATGTGGTCCCTTTGGTCTTTTCTGTGGTCTCTGACTTCCTTTTGGCCGCTTCTGCGGCTTATTATCTGCTTCTGAGGACACCGCTTAAGCGGTCTCCCAGCCGTTTCCGCGAAAACACCAGAAGCAGCAGTAATTTATGATGCTTAACTCCAAAATTCCTCGTTTAACCATCCGATATCACCCCGAGGCCACCAGGACCTCAACGAAAAACACAAACATGCCCAAACATGCCCTAATACCGCATTGAAACTCGCTCGGGCTATAAAAACGCAATCTTTAACATCAAAAATCACCAAAATCATTGAATTTCATTCTAAGTTAAACTTAAACTTTCCAAACTCATATCTGATGTCAAAACCAACCAAACGATGTCTGAATGACCTGAAAATTTGCACACATACTCAAATTCGCCTAATAAAGCTAATGCAACTCTCGGAATTCCATTCCGACCCTGGGATCAAATTCTCACCGATCATCCGGATTTCTTGGAAATTCTAACTTCGCCAAAATAGGCTAACGTTCACTTTGCACCTCCGAATTCACTTCCGATTTCATTCCTAAGTCACAAATCATCCCCTGAAACTAGTCGAACATCGAAAATCCGTTCCAAGCCCTCTAACTCATAAGTCAACGTCCAGTTGACTTTTTCAACTTAAGCTTTTCTTATAGAGACTATTTGTCTCATTTATATCCAATTTCAATCCAAACCACTTGAAACTTACCAGACACATATAATAACGCACGGGGAAATATAACGGGAATAACGGGGCGGAAATACAAGAGACGACAGATCGGGTCGTCACATCCTCCCCAACTTAAACAAACGCTCATCCTCGAGCTTATCCAGAGCTGTACTAGAAGCAACCCAATAACCAAATGACATTACTAGGCACATGCCTGGGGTGATTCGACGTCACCTTAACTCTCACAGTTATCGAAAATACAACACAGTTGAAATTTCACAATCCATCTGGCCCATAAACCGTAGAACCACAATGCCTCACCCAAAATCATACACTAGATCAGAACCTCACATCTATTCTCAGAATCAATCCGAACCAGCTGTGACAACCCACACCTGCAACCTCAGGTGCGTTCATGCAATATACCACACATTACAACACTCGGAAAGTTACATCTCGTGGTAGGCGTACCACCCGACCCCATTTCATTGCATCTTGTGGTAGACGTACCACCTGCTCTCATTTCATTACATCTCATGGTAGGCGTACCACCCTATCCCATTTCATTATATCTCGTGGTAGGTGTACGACCCGCTCCCATTTCATTATATTTCATGGTAGGTGTACCACCCGATCCCATTTCATGTTATCACATAATCACAAGAAATCCCCTCAAGGGAACAAGCAATATAATAACTTCCCGGCGAGGGAACAATAATATCAAAATAGTCATTCCAGCAAGGGAGAATCGGCTATAACCAACCTTAACTTTTCTTGATTAATGAAAATGCTCAATCATAAATAGGATCTACAAGGATAAACAAATCATTTCTCGATATGGTAAATTATTAGTTAAGGCATACGTAATGTCATTTAAGAATACTACAAGTTTTTATTTATGACTCATGGTCATGCTTGACACCAACGTATAGATACCCGTCACCATGCCTATATGTCATACTCAGCAAGGAGCAAATAGCACATATGACTCAACTCGTAATATCTCAAGCTAAGGTTAGACTGAACACTTACCTCAATGCCTTGAACACAACTCTAAATTACTTGATTACATCAATAAACTCTAAATGAACCAACCCTAATGCATGAAAATGTGTTTTTCCAAAGTTTTACCCAAAAAGTCAAAAATTGCTCCTCGTCCCACGTGGTCAAAACCCGATGTTCGAACCATAACCCGATTACTCATTCCCTCATGAACTTAAATATGCAATTTGTTTTAAAATCGGACCTCAAATTAAGGTCCAAATCTCCAATTTTTTTAAAAACCTAAGTTCTACCCAAAACACCCAATTCTCCCATGAAAATATTAGATTTTAAGTTGAAATAATGTTAAAATATATTAAAGAATAAATAAAACTAGTTAAAAATGACTTACCATTGATATAAAGAAAAGAGGTTGTTTAAAAAATCACCTCTTATGTTTTAGGGATTTGAAAAATAAAAAATAACTGAAATTCTCGTCTATTTATACCTCCGGCAGACTCCCTGTGCGGACCGCACAAAAGCGACTGCGACCACATAGCCTCCACCGCGGACCGCACAAAGGCAATTGTGGCCGCGATGGCCCCTCCTCTGCAGTTGCACACGATTTCTCATGGATTGCACATGTGGGTTCAGAGGCCTGCAACTTCCTAACCTGCAACATCTGATTTCCAGGCCTAAGGCATCCCGGAACGTACCTGAAACTCACCGGAGCCCTGGAAACTCCAATCGAAATATACATCCAACTTCAAAAACATTCTACGAACATATTCGTGTAATCAAATCACCATGATAACATCACGAACATCGAATTAAACCTCAAGATATCTAAATTTCTCAAAACTTCTTTAAACAATAAATTTCCCAATTAAGGTCCAGATTACGTCAAACGACGTTCGTTTTTAACCAAATTTCACAAAAATGACTCAAGTCATATATATGGCCTGTATTGGGCGCCGGAACCAAAATAGAGACCCGATACTATCACTTTCTAATCAGTTTTCATTTCAAATTCCCTTAAACAATTTCGAAAAATAATTTTGGTTCCAAATTCATTTCTCGGGCTTGGGACCTTGAAATTTGATTCCGGACATACGCCCAAGTCCCATATTTTCCTACGAATCCTCCAGGACCGTCGAATTATGGGTTCAGGTCCATTTAACTAAAATAATGATCGAAGTTAAATTTATTCATTTTTACATCAAAACTTAGCATTTTTCACAGAATTTCATATTTAAACTTTCCGGTTACGCGCCCAGACTGCGAAATCAAATAAAGGTGACTCTAAATAAGGTTTTCAAGGCCTTGGAAGTACAAAATTTGATAAGCAAACAGGTGATGACCCTTTGGGTCAGCATATTCTCCACCTTTAAAACAACTATTCTTCCTCGAACGGACAAAAAACTAAAGTACCTGAGTCGGGAAAAAGATGGGGATAATGGATCGGCATATTGGACTCAAACTCCCAGGTCGATGCCTTAGGAGGTTGACCTCTCTAGTGAACACGAGCAGAAGGGAAACACTTGGATCTCAACTGGCGAATATGCCGGTCTAGAATAACTACCGGCTCCTCGTCATAAGACAAGTCATTGTCCAACTGGACAGTGCTGAAATCTAACACGTGGGATGGATCTCCATGATATTTTCGGAGCATGGACACATGAAACACTGGATGCACAACTGACAAGCTCGGCGGTAATGAAAGTCTATAAGACACCTCTCCCACTCGATCAAGAATCTCAAATGGACCTATGAACCTAGCGTTAAGCTTGCCCTTATTAGGCGGCACTTGGAGCAATATCCGCTCCCCAACCATAAAAGCCATATCTAGAACCTTGCGGTATACATAGCTCTTTTGCCTAGACTGAGTTGTACGAAGCCTATCTTGAATGATCCTAACCTCGTACAAGACTTCCTAAACCAGATACGTACCCAACAATGAGCCTCTCCCGGCTCAAACCATCCAACCAGAGATCGACACTGCCTACCATATAAAGCCTCATAAGGAGCCATATGGATGCACGACTGGTAACTGTTTTTGTAGGCAAAATTTACTAAAGGAAAAAACTGATCCCACGAACCTCCAAAGTCAATGACACATGCTTAGAGCATATCCTCCAAAATCTAAATAGTCCGCTCCGACTGACATTCCGTCTGGGGATGAATGTTGTGCTCAAATCAATCCGTGTGCCCAACTCTCGTTGAACTGCTCTCCAGAAGCGGGGGGTAAACTGCATACCCTGGTCCAAAATGATAGATATGGGCACTCTATGAATGCGAACAATCTCTCAAATATAGGTCTCACCTAACCACTCGGATGAATAGGAGACTGCCACAGGAATGAAATGTGTTGAGTTGGTCAGCCTATCAACAATGACTCAAACTGCGTCGAACTTCTTCCGAGTCTGAGAGAGCCCAATAATAAAGTCCATAGTGATTCACTCCCACTTCCATTAGGGAAGCTCAATCCTCTGGAATAATCCACCAGGCGTCTGATGCTTAGACTTAACCTGTTGACAAGTCAAACACCGAACCACATATGCAACAATATCATTTTTTTATTCTATGCCACCAATAATGTTGCCGCAAGTCCCGATACATTTTTGCGGCACCAGGATGAATAGAGTATCGGGAACTATGGGCCTCCTCTAAAATCGACCCTCGAAGCCCACCCATATTAGGTACACAAACTCGAACCTGAAATCTCAAAACTCCATTATCACCTAAGGTAAACTGCTTGGCACCTCCGCGTTGCACCGTGTCACTAAGGATACACAAATGGGGATCATCATACTGCCGATCACGGATACGCTCTACGAGCGACCGTGCAAGCTAACACACAACTGGGCTCAGAAACATCCATTCTCACAAATCAATTTGTGAAAGCTTGAACATCCAAAGGAAGCGGCCTTTTACCGAGTGGAATATAAGCAAGACTCCCATATTGGATGAATTTCTACTCAAGGCATCTTCCACCACATTAGCCTTCCCCGGGTGATATAAGATGGTGATATCATAATCCTTCGACAACTCAACCACCTCATCTACCTTAAATTCAATTCCTTTTACTTGAAAAAATAATGAAGACTCTTATGATCCGTGAACACCTCACACGCCATCGCATACAGATAGTGCCTTCAAATCTTCAACGCGTGGACAATGGCTGCCACTTCTAGGTCATGAACCGGATAGTTCTTTTCATGAATCTTTAACTGTCTTGAAGCATAGGCAATAACCTTGCCATCCTAGATCAACACTTCACTAAGCCCAGTACGGGAAGCATCACAATAAACTTATAAGGTCCTGAACCTGTAGGCAAGACCAATACCGGTGCCGTAGTTAGAGCTGTCTTGAGCTTCTGAAATCTCACATCACACTTGTCCGACCATCTAAACTGGGCATCCTTCTGGGTCAATCTGGTCATCGGGGCTGCAATAGATGAAAACCCCTCCACGAACCGTCGATAATAGCCTGCCAACCTTAAGAAACTCCGAGTCTCTATATCTGATTCTTGTCTAGGCTAGTTCTTGACTACCTCAATCTTCTTTGGGTCCACGTGAATACCTTCTATTTATACAACATGACCCAGAAATGCAATTGAACTCAACCAAAACTCACATTTTAAAAAATTTATATAACTGACTATCCCTCAATGTCTGAAGAACAACCCTGAGATGTTGCTCGTGTTCCTCCCAGCTATGGGAATATATCAAAATATTATCAAGCAAGACTATCGTGAATGAGTCCAAATAAGGCTTGAACACTTGGTTCATCAAATACATAAAAGCTGCTAGGGCATTTGTCAACCCAAATGACATAACCAGGAACTCATAGTGCCCGTACCAAGTGCGGAAAGCTGTCTTAGGGACATCGGATGCCCTAATCCTCAACTACTGGTAGCCAGATCTCAAGTCAATCTTAGAAAGTACCGTGGCACCATGAAGCTGATTGAACAAATCATCAATCATTGGCAGTAGATACTTATTCTTGATTGTTACCTTGTTTAACTACCGGTAATCAATGCACATTTTCATCAAACCATCCTTTTTCTTAACGAACAACATCGGTGCACCCCAAGGCAATATACTGGGTCTAATAAAACCCTTCTCTAGCAAGTCCTGCAACTGTTTTTCAACTCAGACGGGGCCATATGATATGGGGGGATAGAAATCGGCTAGGTGCACATGCCACATCAATGCAAACATTGATATCCCCTTCGGGCGGCCCGCAAGTCCGAAGGAAAAATATTAGGAAACTCACGAACAATGGGCACCGAATCAATAGAAGGGACCTTGGCACTAGAATAATGAACATGTGCCAAATATTCCAAATACCCAATTACGACCATACGCTGAGCCTTCACATAAGAGATAACCCTACAGGTAGAATGACCAGGAATCCCTCTCCACTCTAAACGAGGCATACCCGGTAAATCTAAGGTCATAGTCTTGGCATGGCAATCCAAGATAGCGTGGTAAGGTGATAAGCAATCTATCCCTAATATGATATCAAAGTCAACCATGCCTAAACGTAACAAATCTACACAAGTCTCAAGGCCCCAAATCACCACAATACAAGAATGATGGACTCGATCAACCACAATAGAATCACCCACCGGTGTAGACACATAAATAAGAACACCCAATGAATCACTAGGCAAGACCAAGTACAAGGCAAAATAAGATGACACATACGAATATGTAGACCCTGGATCAAACAACACTAAAGCACCTCTATCACAAACCAAAACCATACCTGTAATAACTGCATCGGAAGTCTCAACCTCGGGCTTGGCCTAAAGAGCATAACATTGGGGCTGGGCCCCACCACTATGATTTGCCTCTCTAGGATAGACTGCTGCTGGTTGGCCTCCACGTTTGGCGGCCTGCGCTCCACCTCTAGGACCAATACCTATACCTTTAGCACCTCAACCCCTACCTCTAGCTATCTAGATGGGCTGCGGAATGTTTGGTGCCTGTACTATAGCACGAGAACCTTGATGCGGAGAACTGCTCGAAGCATGAGTGAACTACCTAGAAATGTGCCCCGTGACACCACAAGAAAAATAAGCCCTAGACTGACGGCCCTGAAAACTCTTAAGAGGTGGTGCACTGATAGGTGCTAGTGCTGCACTAAAGAAATACTGATCAGGATACTGCACCTGAGGACCACGGCTACCTTAAGTACAGTGAGAAGAGAAACCAGAAGAGCTGACTGAAAGGTCTTAGGAAGATGGTCTCTACCATGTGAATCTCTACCTCTAGACGAGGTACCACTGACTCTACCTGAATGATGGGACCTCTTATCCGACCCATAACCACCTCCCTATGACAAAACCATCTCAACTCTACGGGCCACATTGGCCACCTCTTGAAAAGTGATCTCACTCCCGGCCTCTCTAGACATCTGTAGATGAATTAGCTGGATGTGTCCATCAATAAACCGTCTCACTCTCTCCCTCTTAGTGGGAAGTATAACAAGAGCATGCAGAGCTAAGTAAATGAACCTGGTCTCATACCGGGTGACCGTCATGGAACCCTGGTGGAGGTGCTCAAACTGCCTCCAGTAGGCCTCTCTTTGAGTCACATGGAGAAACTTCTCTAGAAACAACACTGTATACTGCTCTCAGGTTAAAGATGCGATCCGACTGGTCTAGCTAAGCAATAATCCCTCCACCAAGTCTTGGCAGACCCTGAAAAGCAGAATGTAGAAAAATCAACCCCATTGGTATCAACAATGCTCATGTTCCTGAGAACCTCGTGGCAGATATATAGGAAATCCTGGGGATCCTCTATAGAAGCACCACTGAAGGTAGTAGTGAAGAGCTTGGTGAACCTATCCAGCCTCCACAAAGTATCAGCAGACATCGCCGCTCTATCGCCGATCTGATCCATTACACCTGGCTGAACTACTCTAACTCGATGAACCCCTAGAGTCTGAATCTGGGGAGCTACCTGCTCCAGAGTGCGAGTAACAGGATTCTTAGCCTCTCCTCCAGTCTGAGAAGTGGCTGGTGCTAGAGGAAGCAAACATGCTCAGGTGACACTCTCCATGAGGCCTACCAATTGGACCAGAGCATCCTGAAGAATTGGGGTAGCAATAAACCCCTCTAGTACCTAAGCTAGGCCCACAGAAACTGCTGGGGCCAGAATCTCTTCTTCAAAATCGACTAGAGGCTACGTCACTAGTATGGCTGCTAGGGTCTAAGCTCTACCCCTACCTCGGCCTCTAGCACGGCCTCGCCCTCGCCCTCTGCCCCTAGGGGAAGCTGTTGTTGGGGTCTCGGGCTGCTAAACAGTAGATGAGGAAGCACATGTTCACACTATATGCGAATGAATAATGTAGAAATCCAATTAGCATTGCGAAACAGATCCGTTCGACCGGAAAGAACATATGTGAAATTTTCCTAACTTTGTAGCCTCTAGGGGATAAATACAGATGTCTCCGTACCGATCCCTCATACTTTACCGAGGTTGTACGTGAGTTATGAGACCAATACAACCTAGAGCTCCGATACCAACTTGTCAGGGATCCGGAGTTTCCACCCTTAGGAGTCGTGATGGCGCCAACTCATGGAACCTAGGAAAGCCATAAACCTTGGAAGTCATTACCCCTTTTCATTATAGTTCATTTTAAACCAATTATATTAGAAATGAATAAGAATTTGAAGAACAGTATAAATTAGAATTAGCGAAAGTCATAGATGAATATAAAACCAAACATCTAGAAAGAAAATACAAGTCTCTACCCAGCACCTGGTATCATGATATCCACGGAGTACTAAGAGTACTAAATACAACCATTTGAAAGAAATAAATATTGTTTGTCTCGAATACATAAGATTACAGAATGAAACATAAGATAGAGGAGACGTCAAGCCTGTGGATGCCTGCAAGCCTACCTTGGAGTCTCGGCGGACGAAAGGCTAGTTCCTTAACCAATCTTGCTACCTAACGCTGCTCCGGTATCTGCACAGTAGTGTAGAGTGTAGCATCAGCACAACTGACCCCACGTGCTGGTAAGTGTCTGGCCTAACCATAGCGAGGTAGTGACGAGGCTAGGATTAGACTCCAGATAAACATGTACAGTTATATAATATATGGCATAAAAATAAACAAGTAATTAGCAATTAAAGCCGGGGAAGGGGAACATGTTGCAGGAGTGGAAGATAAATAGAATATCAAGAACAATAAGAAAAACTATAACTTAAATTCTAACAGAGATAAAGAGAAGTAAAGAAAACTTTTTCTTTCAGTTTCAATCTTGTTGCAGGTGTGCAACCGGATCCCATTTCTCATATCTCATGGTAGGCGTACCACCCGCTACCATTTCATCGTATCTCGTTGTAGACGTACCACCCACAACTATTCATCATATCTCGTGGTAGGTGTACCACCCACTCTCATTTTATTGTATCTCGTGTTAGGCGTACCACCTGCTCCCATTTCTTTACATCTCGTGGTAGGCATACCACCCGCTCCCATTTTATTATATCTCGTGGTAGGCGTAGTACCAAATCCCATTTAATTACATCTCATTGTAGGCAAAGCACCTACTCATTTTAATTAGATCTCGTGGTAGGCGTACCACCCAATCTCATTTCATTATATCTCGTGGTAGGCATAAAACCCGCTCCCATTTTATTATATCTCGTGGTAGGCGTACCACCCGATCCGGTTTCACTACATCTAGTGGTATGCATACTATCTGATCCCATTTCAATACGTCTCGTTGTAGGCGTGCCACCCGATCCCATTTTGTTATATCTCGTGGTAGGCATACCAACCGATCCCATTTCATGTTATCACAAAATAACAAGAAATCCTGGCAAGGGAACAAGCAACATAATAATTTTCCGGCAAAGGAACAATAATATTGACACGGTCATCCCGGCAAGGGAGAATCAGCTATAACCAACCTTAAATCGGGTTGATTAATGAAAATGCTCAATTGTAAATAGGATCTACGAGGATAAATAAATATTTGCTCGATATGGTAGATTGTTAGTTAAGGCATACGTAGTGTCATTTAAGAATACAACAACTTTCCATTTAAGACTCATGGTCATGGTTGACACTAACATAATGATACATGTGACCATCACTATACGTCATATTCAACAAGGAGCAAATAACACATATGACTCACCTCCTAATACCTCAAGCTAAAATTAGACCGAACACTTACATAAATGCCTTGAGCACCACTCAAGCCTCAGTTATAGCTTTACCCCTTGTTTCCAATACCAATTTGCTCGTATCTATCAACAAATTACTTGATTAGATTAATAAATGCTAAATGAACCAACCTTAATGCATGAAAATGAGTCTTTCAAAAGTTTTACCCAGAAAGTCAAAAATCGCCTCCGGACCCACATGGTCAAAACCTGAGGTTCGAACCAGAACCCAATTACCTATTCCCCCCACAACTAAAATATGCAATTTGTTTTGCAATCGGACTACAAATTGAGGTCCAAATCCCTAATTTTTGAAAAACGTAAGTACTACCCAAAAAGCCCAATTTTCCCATGAAACTCTTTGATTTTAAGTTGAAATCATTCTAAAAGATGTTAGTGATTAAAGAAAACTAGTTAAAAATGACTTATAATGTATTTGGAGAAGAAAGGTTGCTTGGAAAATTGCCTCTTATGTTTTTAGGGGTTTTGAAAAATGAAAAATATCTGAAATTCGTCTATTTATACCTCTAGCAGACTCCTTGGGCAGACTGCACTAAATGGACCAAAGCCACACAGGCTTACCTGAAGACCTACAGCTCAATACCCTATGCGGACCGTATTAAAGAGATTGCGGCTGCACAGCCTCCACCGTGGACCACACAAAGGAGACCGTGGCCGCGCTGGCCCCGCCGCGGTCGCACGTGATTTCTTGCGAACCGCACAAGTGGGTTCAGAGGCATGCAACTTCCTCAGCCTACAACATCTGATTTCTAGGCCAAAGGCATCCTGGAATCTACCCAAAACCCACCTGAGTCCTCGAAACTACAATCCAAATATACATCCAACTTCAAAAATATTCTACGAACATATTCGTGTAATCAAATCACCACAAAAATATCACGAACATTGAATTAAACCTCAAGATCTCGGAAATTTCTCAAAACTTCTTTAAACATCAAATTTTGTAATTAAGGTCCAGATCACGTCAAACGATGTCCATTTTTAACCAAATTTCACAGGAATGAATCAAGTCATATATAAGGTATGTACCGGGCGCCGGAACCAAAATACGGGCCCGATACTATCATTTTCTAATAAGTTTTTATTTCAAATTCGCTTAAATAATTTTAGATAATAATTCACTTAAAAATTTATTTCTCGGGCTTGGGAACTCGGAATTCGATTCCTGGTATACGCCCAAGTCCCATATTTTCCTACGGATCCTTCAAGACCGCGAATCACGGGCCCATAAGCAGAAAGAGTTGAAGACCTTTCTTGCTGTTAATAAAGTAGATATTCTAGGATGTATAGAGACTAGAGTAAAGGAATATAAAGCAAAGAAAATACAAGGAAATATTGCAAAAGGATGGAATGTCTATTGCAGTTATTCAAAGGCTGTTAATGGAAGAATTTGGCTTCTTTGGAAAACTCACATCCATCTTCAAGTTTCTCAGGTGACTAATCAATTCATTCAGTGCTTTATAGAATATTCCAACAGTCAATTCAAAACTCACTTCAGTATCATTTATGCTCAGAATGATGGTAACCAAAGAGAACAGTTGTGGAGTGATCTGAGGCAAATACATATACCCAGTCAGGACAATTGGCTGCTGAGTGGTGATTTTAATAATGTCTTAAGTTCTGAAGATAGAATTGGATCACCTGTAACTCATGCTGAAGTGAATGGTTTTAGAAGTGTCATTGATGACTTACAACTTACTCCTCTCAGAGCTAAAGGTTGGCATTTCACTTGGACAAACAAGCTGGATGTTTCATCAAGGGTATATAGTAAGAATGACTAGGCATTGGGTAACTACCAGTGGATACAACGGTATGGACATGTTGAAGCTGACTTTATGAATCCATCAATATCTGACCACACTCCTATCCTTATCAAATGTGATGGCCATAAGTTGTTTCACCCAAAGCCTTTCAGATTGTATATCAATGTTATGGAATCTCCTCAGTTCCAAAATATTATACAACATGTCTGGAGACAGAATTTTGTGGGTGCACCTATGCAGCAGATATGGAGTAAATTAAAGACTATGAAACAACAACTAAAGGAGATAAATGTTCATATGGCTTCATATAGGTAAAACTTGTACATGCTAGAGAGAAACTAGATATTATCTAGAACCAGTTGCAACAATCTCCATTAGTGCAGCCTCTGTTTATTGAAGAAAAAGCAGCACTTGAAGAAATCCATAAATTGAGTATTGTGGAGGAATAAATAATGAGACAGAAATCCAAGGCTTGCTGTATTGAATGTGGTGATGCTAACACAAAGTACTTCCATACTCAGTGGAAAATCAGAACCAGCCAGAACAACATAACCTCCATATATACTGATTTAGAAATGAAGATAACAGATCCCAAGGCAGTGGAACAGGAGTTTATCAGTGTTTTCCAATCATTGATGGGAGATTGTGCTGGGGAACTACCTTGTGTTAACACAGCTACTATCAAGGAAGGAACTTGTTTAACTTTACCACAACAAAGAATGCTGATCCAGGAGATTACAATGAGAGAGATCACAGAAGCAATAATGGAGATGCCAAAGGATAAAGCACCAGGATTGGATGGATTCCCTGTGGAATTCTTTACTAAGAACTGGGAAATAGTACAGGATGATATACTTGCTGCTGCAAATGAGTTCTTCTCCACCAACAGAATGCCTCAAATGATTAATACAACAGTTATTGCACTTGTTCCCAAAGTTAAAGCTCCTGCAACAGTTAAAGATTACAGGCACATAGCTTGCTGCACTACCTTGTATAAGATCATATCCGAAGTCATTACTCAAAGAATGAAAAGTGTGATTGGAGATCTAATTGGGCTGACTCAATCAGCTTTCATTGAAGGAAGAAGCATAGTTGATAACATTCTACTTAGCCATGAAATCTTCAAAGGATATTCCAGGAAATGAGTGTCTCCCAGATGTGTTTTGAAAGTGGATCTGAGGAAGGCTTATGATACTTTGGAATGGAGTTTCCTTAAACAAGTTCTTATTGATCTAGGTTTCCCTGCTAAATTTGTTCAATGGATAATGGCATGTGTCACTATAGTCTCATATCTCTAGTTTTGAATGGTGACTTAACAAAACCTTTCAAAGCTAAGATGGGTATTATGCAAGGTGACCCTATGTCACCTTATCTATTTGTGATTGCTATGGAATATTTGAATAGGGAACTGGGACAACTGCATAAGAATGGTGATTTCAATTTTCATCCTAAGTGCAGGAAGCATAACAATATTCATGTATGCTTTGCTGATGATTTATTAATGTTCTGCAGAGCTGATCTTATTTCTATTAGAATTTTAAAGGAGGCTTTCACAGATTCTCTGAAGCATCTGGTTTGCAAGCAAACAATAACAAGAGTGCAATATACATGGCTGGAATAAAGAAGAATGTCAGAGAGGAAGTTCTGGGAACACTGGATTTTACTGAAGGAGAACTGCCATTTAAATATCTGGGGATACCCTTAGACTCCAAGAAGCTTGCTATCTGTCACTGCATGCCTATGATTGAGAAGATAACAACAAAGATAACATGCTGGTCTGCAAAATTGCTTTTTTATGCAGGAAGATGTCAGCTTATCAAAGCTGTCATATTTGGAATCCAAACCTACTGGGCTCAAATTTTCATTATGCCAAAGAAAGTGTTGAAAGTTATTGAAACTATCTGAAGAACCTTTTTGTGGACTGAAAGTGCTAATCCTTCCAGGAAGGCTCTAGTTGCATGGGAAAGAGTATGCAGGCCAATAACAGCTGGTGGACTGAATATCTTGGACATGAAGGCATGGAACAAAGCAGCAATCAGAAAACATCTTCGGGACTTAACCAGAAAGAAGGACTTCCTATGGATAAAATGGGTGCACAGCTATTAGAGTAAGCAGGAAGATATTGAAACAATGACCACTCCTAAGGCTGCCTCTTGGGTTGTGAGGAAAATTCTGTACAGTAGAGGTGCTATCATGGGGAACCAGTTGCTTCAGGGGAATTTACTTAGCAGACTGCAAAGAATGTGCAACCTGGATCACTTTCAGATCAAGAAGATGTATCTAACTCTGATTCTTAACTTCAGCAAAGTTGAATGGAAGAGCTTGATTTTGCTTGCCAATGTTCATCCTAGGCATCGATTCACTATGTGGTTAGCTGCACAACGGAGGCTACCAACAGTGGACAGATTGCAGAAAATTGGCATTCAAGTGCCTGCAACATGTGTCTTCCGTAAACACAGTGTAGAATTCTTTAACCACTTATTTTTTGACTGTTCAATCACAAGAAATCTGTGGTCTAGACTCTGTTTATGGTTGGGGCATCAAAGAACTATTGGAGACTGGGCAACTGAACTGAAATGGATAAACAGTAAAGCAAAGAGCAGAGGGGGGATCAATGCTACAACAACTTGTGTGTTTATCAGTACTATTGCATTAACCTGGAGGGAGAGAAACAACATCAAATTTGAAAAGAAAGCCTGTGAGGAGAATCAGATTTGCAGAGAATTTGTATTACATATCCATATTCGAGGCAGGAATTGTAGTCGATGGCAAAATGGCTTGCGGCAAATTAACAGTTTTCCATAGATATAGTTTGTAATAGCTAACTACTATACCTAATTGTAATTAGTGAAAGAGTAGTTAGATACTTAGTAAAGATGATTGTGATGTAAAGGAGTAGTAGCAAGTCAAAGCTACTACTACAGCTCTACCTTTATATTTTCGTTATTAATGGATACAAATGTTCAAAGAGAAAAAAAAATGTTGTATCTTTGAAAGTATATTAAGGACAAGAATCACGCTAATCCTTGAATGTTTTTAAGGACCGGTTACTGAATTTCGTTGTTATTGACTTTTAGCGGTAAAGCTTTTAGGGACCGGTTACGATCAAATTTTTCTGGTTGCTAATGATATTTAAGGACTAGAGTCGGACTTTTAGAGACCATTATTCTCGTCTCTAAAGGCATTTTTCCTTGTTGCAACCCATTCTCTAAATTTTTCCGTACGAACTTTTGAATTCTCTTCCTTTCTTCTGTAGTATTTTAATTGAAAGAAAGTAACAAGAAGTGTGATTTGCTACCAAATGAATATGTTTGCTGAAATACTGGGATTTAAAGTATCGCTACACCAGTGTGTAATTAATTCTATCCTGGGAGAAAATAATCCACAACTTCATATACTAGGAGGGGATTAAGTTCCTTAAAAAAATATTGTTAATTCAGTGGGCTCAGATTAAATTTTATTTCTTTTAAATTTTTGTTTAAACGTTATTTTTCTTCTCCGGAATTATTTTATAGGTGCAGTCGGTTAACACAAACAAAACTTAATAAAGGAAATATCATGATAATGAGAGAAAAAATAAATTAATTTCAACAAAGAACTGGTACGTTACATATATTACCTGTAAACATATCCAGTCTATTAGCAACTAAGAGTTCAATTGAACAGTTTATTACTTCTCAGTTGAACTATGTATATAAATATACTTCCTCAGTTTCATAAAAACTTCTCATTAAGGGCAAAAATGGTAAAATAAAGAGTTTAAAGATAAATTATTTCTACATTTAAAAATATATCATTTATTTTGTAACAGACTAAAAAGGAAAATATTTCGTTTATTATAAAACGAAGGGAGTAACAATTAAAAAGAATGATATTACCATCATTCTGAAACCACTGATTCTAAATGGATTCGCCTATTCTATTTAACTAGTTGACGTTGCAGATCCTCGAAACTCCAATCCCTTCTCATCCCAGGGCTCCTTACTAACCTGGGCGGACCACCTGGAAACTCCACTGGACCGCTGTTGTGAAGCCGACGAGAACCTTTTTTAACCTTGTCCACGGGGCCCCGAGGCGAATGAGCCATGTTTTCAGGCCTAGGTGCTAAATTCCCTGGCCAGCTCCTTTCAGCCCTGAAGTAAGTAGATTTTTCTTTACTATTTTTATCAATATTGAATCTTGCCTTTAATTCATTTTCTGAATCTGTCCTCAGAATCTTGCAGGTCAAGCAGCTGAGACTCATATTTGAATATATAAAAGAAGAAGAAGAATAAGGAAAGATTGCTTGTGTGGATTATAGAATAAGGATAGCCTGAGGTACCTAAAGAGAGAAAGAAAAAAAGAAGATGAGTCTTTACGTTGTTCAATTATCATAAATTTCGGCCCTTCATGAAATGATGAACGTAAGAGAAAATGGGGGATTTTGTTACAAACTGATGTTTCTAAGATTGCCTGAGTTGTTTTAGCTTTTCTTTTACCCATTTAATATTACTTGAGACGCTAATTATTTGGTTGATAATGGCCAATCATTTTAGTGTTCTGTTCAAGATTTAGATCCGAAAATGAAGTTGAATCAATTTTTAGTTAATGGTTACTCCCTCATATCCAAAATAAGTGATTTTTTAAATATTTTCGTACAAATTAAAAAAATTTACTTTTTAGCATTAATTAGCAATATAATTGATCATATTAGCCTTTACTGTCTCACATAAACACTCATAATAGATATTCCAACACTATTTACTTCAAAGACAATGTTAGAAAAAAATAAATTATTCATTGTTGAAATCTGAAAAAATCACTTATTTTATACCATAAAAAAAATACCAAAAAATCTCGTATTTTGAACCGGACGAGTAATATACATTCTTTGGCTCAAACTAATTTGAACTACGCAGAGTGGTTGGCAGAATTTTTACTCGTTACATATTTTAGCCCATCCTAATCTAATTTGTCATTTTGCATTCAACCAGTTTTGACATAAGAATAGCACGGTCTAGCTAGTTTTTGGATTGGTCATTTAAAAATAACAAGTGTTTATTAAGTCAATGAAAAGTAGCCAATATACTGGAGTTTGGTACACCTGCGTATGAACTTCCATCATATTATGATGGACGAGTATACTTTGCTGGTTCTAATATACTAACATAATATATTGGAATTCCAGTATAATATACTTGACTTCCAGTAGATTATATTGGAGTTCCAGTATAATATACCAGTTCGACATAATATGCTGGAAGTTTATATACATGTGCACCGATCTTCACTATATTATGCTAGAACTTTTCGTGTTGCGGTAAAATAATAGTTATTTTTCAATAACATTATAAATGTTAGTTATTTTTGAATGATCCGTTCGAAAAGTGACTAGCCCGTATTATTTTTACTTATATTCCTCAACCGCTGATCCAACCCGTTTAAACTTGGGTGGGTTACACATAAATGGATTAGAATTGACACCTTTATTGGAGGAGCACATGCAGCAAGTGATTTAGTGCCTCCAAAATCAATCATTAGAAAAACACATGCAAAGAGGATAAAGGGAAGAAGAATACAAAAAAGAGCACTCACAACAATACTAGCCAATGGTAGTGTGCTTTTGATGTCATCAACCACTTGATTATCACAGGCATTCACAGCCTAACGTATTCGTCTGTACATTAACCTTGACGATGAACGTCTTTCCGACTTATTCAAACCATTTTCACACGTATGGCCAATATATATATATATATATATATATATATATATATATATATGTTATTAGTTAGATCATTCACGTAAGACTAAAAGAATATTTATAATTGGATACTGTGTTTGTTGTATCACTAAAGCCTCGGGTCACTGTTTTATACCTAACCGCGCCATTCCATGATCTAAGTTTAAACCAGATCTAAATCTCAAGATTATGATAGTTCTATGTCCCTAATAATGCCGAAAACAAACAAATATTAGTGGTGGGGCGCATGTTATTTATCCAAGTGATTGAGTGCAAGTAAATTGTTAGGCCGGTGGATTTAGGATTTCTAGTATATGGATGCACTACTAAAAAAAGAGCAAAAATATATTAAGTAGGAATTGATCCCTATTTTTCTTGGTAAATAACTCAACATTTACCCATGTGCATCATTCATCTTTTTGGAGCATGGATATTAACATTCAATACTATACTAATTTTAAAAAATATAAACATAAAATATCTAATTTTATCAAAGCAACCAGTCCAAGTACACCATAATATCCCTATAAATCCGTCTCTGGTTAGGCCGTGTCAGACCACATGGTCAACAATATTACACTCAAGTTGCCAATAGTGGTGACGATACTTCTTTTGAGAATGATAAGGTTCCCAACTATTGACTGGGTTGCATTATATATACCAACAAAATATACGAAGAGAGCGGTATTGGCCCTACTACAATACAAAATTGTGTAGTAGTAGATACAAGGTACATACACAGATCAATGATTATACAACAACTTAGCTAACAAATAATTGTGTCTTACCATATCTAATCCCATATATTAGGAAGTTGCAACTTACCCAACTGAGAAGGTCCCATAATAGGGATATCCTGATAATCAAACAGGATAAAGGCATGTTGAAGACAGGAGCCATGTTTCGCTAAACCATCGGCCACTTGATTTGGTTCTCTAAATCAGTGATTTACCTCAAAATTTTGCTTGGAGATTAAAATATTTGCGGTGTCATCTATAAATGCTTTGAGTTTGCAATTAACTGCTGTGTAATTAAGCATATTTGCCACTCTGAGGGAGTCCAATTCTTGTTCAATTTCTGTGTTATTTGTATTTTATATATACATTTCTTGTAATTCTTATCCATTAACTGATACTTTCACATAGTTCATTTGTAATACAAATACAAATTAACTGTTGATACAAGCTAAGATATTTATTTTGCCTTCCACTAGGGCATTACTTTGTTTCTCGATCTTACTACATGACTGTCTCATCTCCAAGTGCAACGTCCACCTGATGTAGATGAGTTCTTTTCTTTTTTCTTTTTTCTTCATTCATATATCGTTTCTGCTGGCCATTCTCTGGGTACAAGGAATTTCCCCTTGTTCCTGCAATCAACATTACTTACGATACGACGTTTTTTGGACATTAAGAAGAGATACCCGTACTTAAATAAGCTATATATACATATATATATATATATATATATATATATACATACATATATATATATATATATATATACATACATATATATATATATATATATATATACATATATATATATATATATATATATATATATATGGCCCATAAGTTAATTTGCCAATCTTGCAGAGCTGCCGAATTGGTTAAAGTTTTCAGATTTTTATTAGGGATAAGTGAGCCATCATATTATATGAGTATATTGAAAGTACATGGTCTGTCCATTTTTGGTTTCCTAAAACTGAGGCAGCGAAGATTTCCCTTGTTCAGCCGTTCTATTTAATAATTTTTCCTGTCAATCTAGTTATTTTGTTTTTTTTGTATGTATATACGATCAATTCCCCTGGGATCATCCATGCAAAGGTTTACTAATCTGCCCAAACAAATATTGCTTTTTATTGCATGCATGCAACATATATATAGAGTACAGAAATTTGCTGACCACTTTAATTAATACTTAAACTGTAAGCATCATATCCTAATTTGCTATTAAAGGAAACGACACCACACTTAATATGCAGCCTTTCTTTGCTGCATTTCTTTTGCCTTCACGATATATCAACTTCCCACCATAATTTGATTACATTATTTTTTAGTAGTGTAGGCAAGAATAATGAAATTTTTAGATTTCAAATGGTGATTAGAATGCGCAATCAAGGGGCGTAGCCACCGCCGTGTCCACCACCTTCACTACCTCCAGCACCTCCTCCATATCCACCAGCATGCTCATCACCTCCAACGTAGGCTCCACCTCCGCCGGCACCACTACCGCCACCACCGCCTCCGTATGCTCCTCCATGTGCTCCTCCTGCACCGCCACCGGCTCCTCCTCCACTACCGTATCCACCACCTGCTGCTCCCCCTGCTCCTCCTGCATAAGCACCACCGCCACCACCTCCATGACCACCTCCACCACCATATCCACCGCCTGGTGCCCCTCCAGCACCATAGCCGCCACCACTACCTCCTCCTCCTCCTTCAGCGTATCCACCACCATGTGCTCCACCCGTAGCTGCTCCGCCGCCACCACTACCTCCGCCACCTCCACCACCATAACCACCACCTGGGGCTCCTCCAGCACCATATCCGCTACCACCACCTTCACCACCACCACTTGCATGTCCAGCATCGTGCCCTCCACCAGCATAGCCACCTCCTGCGCCGCTTCCACCACCACCTCCTCCAGCATATCCAGCACCATGCTCTCCTCCACCTGCATAGCCAGAACCACCACCGGCTCCGCCTCCACTACCACCTCCACTGGCATAACCATGGTCAACTGCAGCTCCATATCCACCACCTCCACCGGAACCTCCGCCACCACCACCAGCATAGCCTCCACCAGCAACACCACCACCAGCGCCACCACCAATGCCATGGCCTGCACCATAGGCACCTACCTCACCCACAACACCTACATGATCATAAGTGAGGAGGGTTCTAGCAGCTGAACATATTCCTATGCCCAGTAACAAAAAGAAAACAATGTTAGTGACTTTAAGCTTCGCCATTGCAATGTAGTTGAATGCCACAAAATCGACTTGGAATAGAATGCAAGAACCGGAGGCTATTTATAGATGTAGAAAAGCGTCTATATGCACAAATCACATGCAAATGAACAAAAGGCAACTCCTTTTGTCCCTACAATTTAAGTGATCCACTGCACTAACATCCTCACAGATTTGACATCATTTCTTTTTAATTCAATCTCTACTCCAAGTAGACTAGCTAGTGTGCTTGTGCTGTCTCCCATATTCGTTAAGTATACAGTATAAAAATATTTCTTAATACCATACTTTTCTTAATTCTTTATTTTTGATATATCTTGTAGTTGGAAGTCCGACTCAGTTTCAGTAAATTCCTCCCAAACTAATTATATATTTTAGTTTCACTTAATCAATACGGTTCTTTATGTTTAATATTTTGTGTCACATTCTCTAATTTTGAATTGGAAAAATGTGATGCGATATTGAATTAGGCCGATTAAGATTAGAGTTCTTATTCAACCGGGGCTTGCTAATTTTTGAGCTTTTATGAGTTTAACTTATATGCCGTTGCGGTAAAAGTATATTTCCTAAGATTTACGCAAAACAATTGATGCGTGATACATTATTTGTTTAATCATTCGATACTCAAAGCCAACTGGTCCGGCTAATTCAGATTTGCGACGGTAGATCCACTATGGGGTGTTTGAGCTCGAGACCTTTGGTTATGCAATAACGATATCTCCAGTGTTCACCAAATAGTGGACAAACTTTTAGAAAATGATTTGGAACATCTTGAGCACATATTGGAAGAAGTTGATATAAATGAAGTAAGAATTATAGAAAACGAGGAAGAAGAATCAACTGATGAAGCTCAAACAAGTGAGGAAGAAGAATTCTCTGACGAAGAACAATACGTCGATGAGCTTTAAAAAATTGGTTTCTTTAATAACTCTCGTTTATAACTTGTTTCCTTATATGTTTCAATCTAAACATGTATTATATTATGCAGATCACAGGCAAAGGTCGAGGTAGCAGTGACCCTAGTGGTTCTCGGGGTTGAGAAAAGGCTAGGAAACCAAAGAGAAGGGTAGAAGATAATTCTCATCTTTTCCACCCTCTTCTGATGCGCCTATGCCTATGTCTTTGCCTCCACTCCAGGGCTATTTTGAGCTGCCACAGCATCATACGCCCTACACCTTCGTGCAGATCCTAGATCTTTCATCACAGGGCCATAGGACTATACATCCGATATACAGTCCACCTGCCTCGCTACCACGTGGATCACACCCATCAGCATCACATGGATCACATCGATCCATATCACATCCACATGGATCACATCCATCAGTGTCACAGTCACTCGGGTAACAACGATCAGTATCACAGCCACTTGCGGTCCATCCACCTATGTTGCAGTCATAGGGATCACATCTATCTTCATTAGGGACTCCATCTATTTTAGGCCTTCGCCTGCGAGATATTAGCTCTAACCCCCGAACACCTTCCACACATGCCTCTGATATACATATTTCGGATGGTGATGTTGATGCTGACGAGGAGGTGCATTATGATCAATATGGCAGGATCATCATATTTCCTGCGAGTGATGGGTAAGAATTATTTGTTATTTTTAAGTTTATTATTTTGTACTTTTTTTACTAAGATAATAATTTATTTTTTTATTAAAATGCAGGTTCATACCGAGTAATACTACTACGAGGATAATCACCAAACCAATAATGGTTGCTCTATGATAGCTCTTATGCGTCTTGGCGTGAATTCTCATTCTCGCTGAAGGAGCAAATTCTCAACGAATTTAAGGTATAAATATTCTTTTAAGAAGTATAATTATTTTTATTTATGATATTATCAATATTTAACTTTTAAAATACAGAGCAAGTATGTATGGGAACACCGCTATAGCGCGAACGTGGCTGGAAAATTTTATCTCAAAGCTCGCAAGCGGTAGTAACATACTTTCTCCAAAGCTAGAAAGTTGAACCAGAAGCCGGACTGGTTGCTTCAGAATTTAGGAGAGGATTTGCAAAGGCAATGGCTTACTGCAGATTTCTTAGAGAAGAGCGAAAAAGGAAAGAAAGCATATGAGAAAGGAGGATCCTTGCACATTGGAGGTGCGATCAACCTAGGGACAATAAAAAGAATAATTGTACGTAATTGCTTAATTTATTTTAATTTTCAAAGTATATCTATTTGAATTATTAACTAAAATTATGAGTTTTTAGGAAAATAATTTGGGGCATCCGATGAGCAAAGATGATCTATTAAAGGAGACTCATATTGTGAAGAAGAAAAAGAAGAAGAAAGACATGGATCAAGAAATGTGGGTTGAGGGAGAAGCCTCGACTATACATGTAAGTTTTCACTTTTCATTAAGTATTTTCATTTACTTTTCTATACATTTTGAAATACTAATTCAATTTACTTTTTCTTATAGGGTCGCTTCACAGCTGAAGTGGATGAATTCATATGCAGTAAGCCACCTAATGAGTCAGGCGAGCCAATCCAACCTTCGGATGGGGATGCTGAAAGAATGTTGACGGAAGCTACAGGCGGTCCAAAACGGGGAAAGGTATATAGGCTTCTTACTAAGAAATTCCATCTCTATAAGTGTGGAATGCAAGGAATAGGGATTTCCTCGCTAACTGAGCAACTTGATGGTGAGAGCCTCTCTGCTATACAGGAGACTGTGATAAAGCTCACATCCAAGCTAGAAATCGGCCAAGGAAAGAGAAAATCTTAGAGATGCTCAGTACTTTGGCACGCAAGCTCAGTACCAAGGCATGAAAGAGAAGCTCTAATCTCTCCTAGCTTCTAGAGCTTTTTCGATTTTTCGATCTCGTGAGTCATCGCCAGAGGTTCGCCTTCGCCATGCTCATTCCTCCCGTCCTCCAAGTGCTCATTCCTCTCATCCTCCCCGTGATCGGTCTTCCCGTCTTCGACAAGTAGACCCTTCTGAATAACGTCATGGTGATGAAAGTTCATCAGACGGTGATGATAATGATGTACACATCACTCATTCACTTTTAGACAATTTGAACTAGACAAATACGATTGAGTTTCGAATGGACTTTTAATAAGAGTTAACTTAGTTTGATTAGCTTAATGTGGTAGTTCTGTTTAACTTTAAACTTTCTTGGTTTTAGTGTCGGTTTTAAAGTTGTTTTTGTGTTGTTGATGGTATTGTTGTCGGAATTGTTGTTGTTGTTGCTTGTAATAGGGTTTTGATATGACTGGCATGTGGTATAGCTCCCAAAACATGCAGCTTCTGCCAAAATAATACATAGAAAAGCTACCAACTTTTGGTCTCTATTTGGTTGAATTTTATTTAAAAATATAATCTGGGAAATAGCAACCAACGTTGGTTTCTTTTTACCCAGACTTTGAAAAAAGCAACCAACCTTGGTCATTATTCCATTAAAACAATTCTTGTTATATAGCGAGTTTTCCAAAGGGATATACCACATATACAACACAGTCAAAACGTGCCGCGAACCATGTCACATAAATGCACCCGTAATTTTGACACATTTTAACATCGTTAGGATTCGGATTTGGCTCATATAAATGTGCACCCATGTTTAAGGAGATAAAATTATTTAAGACGTGCCTAAAAGCAACTAGCGCGTTATTATCTTTATGAGAAGCCGTGAAAATTCGCTAAACGGCTCGTCTAGAACTCTATGTACTTTAATATAAAAAATTAGCGGGGCCGCGCGATTTTGGATTCCGTTTTTCGCGACACCTTGTTCCATTTATTATTTACAGCCCATCCTAAAGCGAACTAGGATTTCTCATGAGACGTGTCCCTGATAAGACTTAATTCATTGTCATGGACTTCTAGCCCCGCCTTCTAAATCTGAACAATAATTGTACCTATTGAGTCTTTGGGCTTCCTACTAGCCTAATAGGGAAGGATTTCGGTCAATTCCAACCCCCAGGAAACACTGAACTTCAATAAAATCATGAGGCTATTGGACCTTATAATAGGTGAATCCAAAACGTGTGTGGTGACAAAGGGATTTGTTATAAAAGAGAACAATTGCTTCCAACAAATCGCTATATATATTTAGGAGGAAAACATGGGTCAAACTACACAAACACTGAAGACGCATGAGATATTAAACTTGAATTGACCAGACCTAAATTAACATACTAAAGCAATATTCTATAGTTTCAGACTTTGAAATTCCAAAACGAGCCTATCATTTACATGCTGGATTTACAAATTCTATAGGACTAACTCTAAATGCATTCACACCATCATATAAGACTTTCTACTGATAGGCCATCAAACAAATTACTCATTCAATTGGCAAGGCAGTTCAAACCTAGGTATATGAGTCCTATTAGAACCAAAATCATAGCAGCACAAATGAAAATATATACAGTCCAATTTTAACAGTCCAATTATGCAATTCATACATAGCACTACTACTTAGTTCAAATTACAAGATTGGAAAATAAAATTAAACATAGACATTGATAAGAAAAACTGGTTGCTCATATAGTAAATCAGGTACAGCAATAGTTCTGATTCCTCATACATTTGAAGCTGGGGCATACCTGGAATTACCAAGGAAACAGGAAGGAGATGCCAGAAACCAGCAAAGTTAATCAGCATATTAATGGAAAAATCAACAACTCGATTTCCACATGAACCCAGACACAAAATCAAATGAACTCGGAGGATTTAACACCATACAACAGATACAATCCTACTCGAAATAAACTGAATAACAACTAGACCAAGTCATTTTCCTATGATCTCTGATAGACAGCTGAATTTAAGAGGGTTTTTGCACAGTAAATTCAATGGAATGGTATATTTAGGACTGTTGGAGGTTTTCAAGAGTTATTTTGAGAGATTTTGAGTTCCAAATTTCTAAGAAGTTATAGAGATACTTTCAGATTGTCCAACCCCCCCTCCCCGAATGATTTTCAGTCCCTTTTTATAGCCAAAGGCTAGGGCAGCACTATTATTTAGTTTTAACAAAAGGTCTCTCTTCCAATTATCAGATTTTACCTATTTGGACCCTCATTTTTTGACTTGTTTCTCGAGTTACTGCAATAAGACTACTGGTTTTATATTAAAGACCCCTTATAGAAGGCTCTAAACGCTTCTAGCATTATTCTCCATTTATAAACTACCTATAATACCCTTATTTTATTCCTAAAATTATCAAAGCCACGTTAAAACTCTATATTACCGCTATTTTATTCTGAAATTTACTAATACTAAACTAAAATTCTATATTACCCCTAGATGATAAAAAAAGACTGTTTACCAACTTGTATCTAATTACTAACACCTAACATTGCTAATAGTTATATCCAACTCTAATGTTATTGAGTTATTAACCAAGAACAAACGCTAATCAATCCTCAGTAAATAAATTTAGGTCAAATACTCAAAAGTTAAAAGAAGAACACAGGAGGCTACCACAATCAAAACGAAAACTCAGAAATGAACATCCAAACCATGTGAACCATTAATCGAAACTCAGAAATTAGGAAATCACCAAAAAATTATGACCGACCCTAATTGCATGTGAACTATTAACCATCATTCCATCTCAAAAATAAAGAACACTTCATAAATTCGAGACAACATGCATAAACTTTAAAACTAAACCTAAAAACAAGCATGGTAAACAAAATAGAAATGGCTAATTTAATTCATAAATGGACATGTTCAGGATTAGAATAGGAATAACAGAATTATGAACATAATCAAAAATCTAATAAAATGCCTTTTTCAATCAAAACTAAAGAAAAAGAAATAATTCCAAACTTAGTTGCAAGAGAAATACAAAATAGAAACACAAATTAAAAAGGGTGATCTTACCGGTTTATTTCAAATGGCCTATTGAATGGAATTGAATCCCAAAACGGATTCATGTGTTTGTTTTCCCCAAAACAAATATTCTACTCCATTGCAGGACTCAAGCGGCTTCGAGAATCTCATCTTCAACATTAGGTCTAATCCGAGATTTTGATTTTGAGGAGTCTGAGAATTATTCGAAGGGGACTAGACTTGTTTTTGGCTAGGGGAGACTAAGGGGGATGGGTGGTGTTAATTTGGGAGTCGTTGGAGGTCAGCCACCACCGTGCATGGCGAGGCTGCCTTATTCGAAAGAAAATTTGAGGAGCTGGGGTCATGTTTGAGAGTGACTGATGGTAGGGTTAGGAAGAGGGGAGTGAGGGGGTCCCATGATGTTAATTTGGGTGTCATTGGTCACCAGCCGCCGCCATGGACGGCGGAGCTGCCGTGCTTTAAACAAATATTCGACGGGCTGGGGAGGGTTTCGAAGGGTGATCTTAGGGGGGTTGGGAAGAAGAGACAATGGGGATTCTGGGGTGCGAATTTGGAGACTATTGGAGTTATGCCACCGCCGGTGGTGGTTTGACAGTGGCATTACACTGGCAAGGGATGGTACGAGGAGGATGAATTTTTGGTCTCCCAGTTATTACAGGGGTTTGGATAGTTTATTTAGAATTTAAGGCTCAATCTGAGCCGTTATATTGAGGGGTATGGACGGTTGAGATGGACGGACGAAAAAGCGGCGTCGTTTTGATGAGGGTGGGATTGGACCGGGTCTGGGAAAGGTTTTGGGTTGGTTTCACTTGGAAAAATGGTCTAAGTTGGCCTTTTTAGAACAAGGCCACATTTCCAAACCCCTTTTGTTCTTATTTGTTTTAATTCCTACATTAACTTACTTTATTAACACCAAATTAACAAAAACCTGATTTAAATCAAAAATTGGGCTAATTAAATAAAAATGCTATTTTTTGAATTTTTGCGAATTAAAATACACTCAACATGCAAATAAACATACAACTTATGCAATTAAATTCTAAATATTCAAATAATAAAAGAAAGACGCAAATAAATACGAAATCACACAATTAATGAGGAAAATGCAAATAAACACGAAATTACGCAGTTGACCCCTAAAAATTCAAATAATAAAAGAAAAATGTAAATACGAGCAATTAATTTCTAATAATAAAAAAATGCAAATAAACACAAAATCACATAATTAATTCCTAAAAAATTCAAATAATAAAAGAAAAGATGCAAATAAACACAAAATCACATAATTAATTCCTAAAAATTCAGATAATAAAAGAAAATCATAGTTTACAAATTTATAGGAACATTTCAAGTGAGGCAAAAATCACGTGTTCACAATTAGTATTTCAAAATGTATATAAAAGTAAATAGAAATACTTAATGAAAAGTGAAAACTTACATGTATAGTCGAGGCTCATCCCTCGACCCACCTTTCTTGATCCGTGTCTTTCTTCTTCTTCATCTTCACAATATGAGTCTCCTTGAATAGCTCATCTTGGTTCATCGGATGCCCCCAACTTCTTTTCCTGAAAACTCATAAATTTTAGTTAATAATTAGAATAAATATAGTTTGAAAATTAAAACAAATTAAGCAATTACGTACAATTCTTCTTTTTATTGTCCCTATTCTTATCGCACCTCCAGTATGCAAGGATCCTCCCTTCTCAGATGCTTTCTTTCCTTTTTCGATCTTCTCTAAGAACTCTGCAGTAAGTCATTGCCTTTGCAAATCCTCTCATATATTCTGAAGCAACCAGTCAGGCTTCTGGTTCAACTTTCTAGCTTTGGAGAAAGTCTGTGACAACCGCTTGCGAGCTTTGAGATGAAAATTTGCAGCCACGTCCGCGCTATAGCGGTGTTCCCATGCATACTTGCTCGGTATTTCAAAAGTTGAATATTGATAATATCATAAACATAAATAATTATACTGCTTAAAAGAACATTTATACCTTAAAAATTTGCTCCTTCAGCGAGAATGTGAATTCACGCCAAGATGCATAAGGGCCATTATAAAGCTTTCCAGTTGCTGGTGATTATCCTCGTAGTAGTATTACTCGGGATGAACCTGCAATTTAATAAAAATAAATTAATATCTTAGTAAAAACTGTACAAAATAATAAATATACAAATAATAAATAACTCTTACTCATTACTCTCAGAGCTGTGATGATCCTGCCACATTGATGATAATGCATCTCCTCGTTAGCATCAGCATCACTGTCCGAAATATGTATATCAGAAGCATGTGTTGAAGGTGTTGGGGGTCAGATCTAGTATCTCACAGTCGAAGGCCTGAAATAGATGGAGTCCCTGATGAAGATAGATGTGATCCCTCTGACTGCGACGTAGCTGGATGGACCGCAATTCGCTGTGATACTGATTGTTGTGACCCGAGTGACTGGGACACTGATGGCTGTGATCCATGTGGATGTGACATGGATCGATGCGAAGGTGGATATGGAGATGCAGTTGACCATGGATATGCCAGTGGAGGTGGTAGTGGAGGCGGAGCCGGTGGTGGTTCTGGCTATGCAGCTGGAGGAGAGCATGGTGTTGGATATGCTAGAGGAGGTGGTGGTGGAAGTGGCACTAGAGGTGGCTATGCTAGTGGAGGGCAGGATGCTGGGCATGCAAGTTGTGGTGTGAAGGTGGTGGTAGCGGATATGGTGCTGGAGGAGCCTCAGGTGGTGGTTATGGTGGGGGAGGTGGCGGAGGTAGTGGTGGCGGCGGAGCAGCTGCGGGTAGAGCACATGGTGGTGGATATGCTGAAGGAGGAGGAGGAGGTAGTGGTGGCGGCTATGGTGCTGGAGGGGCACCAGGCGGTGGATATGGTGCTGGAGGTGGGCATGGAGGTGGTGGCGGTGGTGCGTATGCAGGAGGAGCAGGGGGAGCAGCAGGTGGTGGAGACGGCAGTGGAGGAGGAGCCGGTGGTGGTGCAGGAGGAGCACATGGAGGAGCATATGGAGTCGGTGGTGGCGGTAGTGGTGCCGGCGGAGGTGGAGCCTACGCTAGAGGAGGTGAGCATGCTGGTGGATATGGAGGAGGTGCTGGTGGTGGTGAAGGTGGTGGACACGGTGGTGGCTACGCCCCTTGATTGCTTATTCTAATCACATTTGAAATCTAAAGATTTCCTTATTCTTGCCTACACTACTAAAAAATAAGGTAATCAAATTGTGGTGGGAAGAAGATATATCGTGAAGGCAAAAGAATTGCAGCAAAGAAATGCTGCACCTTTAGTGTATTATCGTTTCCTTTATTAGAAAATTAAGGTATGATGCTTGCATTTTAAGTCTTAATTAAATTGGTCAGCAAATTTCTGTACGCTATATGTTTGATGCATGCAATAATTAGCAATATTTGTACTTTCAGTGTTAAATAGGATGTACGATTGAACAAGGGAAATCTTTGCTGCCCTCAGTGTTAAGAAACCAAAAATGGACAGACCTTGTACTGTCAATATAAGATGGAGCTCACTTATCAAAATCTGAAAACTTAAAAATTCTGCAGCGCTGTACGATTGGCAAATTAATTTATTTGGCATAGCTTATGTAGGGCAGAACTGATATATGAAAAAAGGAAAAAGAAAAAAACAACTCATCTCCGTCAGGTTGGTTGCACTTGGAGATGAGACAGTCATGCGATAAGAGAAACAAAGTAATGCCCGAGTGGAAGGCAAAATAAAATATCTTAGTAGTAGCTTGTATTAACAGTTAATTTGTACTACAAATGAATTATGTGAAAGTTGCAGTTAAATGAGACCGAAAAGTAACGATAATATCATTATTATTTGTGAGCGGAAATATATTAACTGGCTTGAGTCGTGCTGGGTACTTTCCTAAGAAACTATTTCAACAGAGTGAAATATTTCTCCAGGATTAAACAAGTTTACCTCTATTTTAAACAAATATTCTCTACCTCATCTGATTCTCTTGATTTTTCTGCTAAGTTAATTATCAACCTCGGTTTTATAAGAAAAAAAAGCATTAAAAGCATCCTCTTTATTTCTAAGCAAATGCAACTTAGTATATCTAGAAAAATCATCAATAAAAGTCACATAATATCTTTTACTACCTCTAGTCATTGTCTGCTTTAAATCGCCCAAATCAGTATGAGTTAAAAATAATAATTCAATTTCTCTATTTAGAGAAAAATAAGTCTTTCTAGTACTTTTAGCTTCAGCACATATTTCACACTTGTTAATATTATTTGAGTCTAAACCAGATATTAATCCTAGCGATTGCATTTTCTTTATATATGTGACATTAACATGTCCTAGTCCATCATGCCATAGAGAATGACTCAATCATATAAGCAGAAGCAGATACATTTTCATTGATAACATCAAAGATATGAAGTACAAAGAGT
Source organism: Nicotiana benthamiana (assembly GCA_034376525.1). Taxonomy (NCBI): domain Eukaryota; kingdom Viridiplantae; phylum Streptophyta; class Magnoliopsida; order Solanales; family Solanaceae; genus Nicotiana; species Nicotiana benthamiana. The sequence continues at coordinate 86,502,920 of CM067331.1, read as the reverse complement.
CTACAATAGCCCTTTCCCTCAAATACATTATTTTTGGTCATTATGATTTTATCAGATTCAAATGACACTTTTATTCCGGCTCTTCCCAACAAGGACATAGAGATTAATTTGCCCTCATAGTAGGAACATGCAATACATCAGCAAGGGCTAAAGTTTTTCCCGAAGTGAGTTTCAGGAGAACTTTACCCTTACCCAAGACTTTGGTATTACTTGACTCTCTAAGATAGACTTCTTCTCTATCATCCTCTACGGGAGTATAAGAGGAAAATGCTTCTCGATTTGCACAAATGTTCCGAGTAGCCCCAGAGTCTATCACCCATTCTTTTGCATGTGTTACAATATTTACTTGAGAAATGACAGCTGCAATAATATCATCTCCTTTAGCTAAGTTTGCTTTAGGAGTATTAGTTTTTTCCTTGTCATTTCTTGCTCTGTACTTGCACTATGAGGCATGATCGCCTGATTTTTCATAAACAAAATAAGAGCCATTTTTCCTTTTAAGGTTATGATTTTATGCTTGCAACCTTGAGAATTATTCTCGTACCTTTAGCAGTTGTTGTTGCTGCTTTGCACTAAATTTGCTTTGAGAGTTGTCATCCTAGCTTTTCCAGATTCTTTTCTGTTGGAATCTTCAATTAGGATGTGGATCATAATTTCCTCATTTATGAAATTTTTCTGTTTGTGCTTTAAGTTATTTTTGCAGCCACTCCATGAGTCAGGTAACTTCTCAATTAGAACTCCAGCAGCAAACTTTTCTTGTAAAGACATCCCCTCGACCTTCAAATCTTCTAACTATTTTTGAAATTCGTTGATTTGTATGTTCATCTCTTTATCATATCGCATCTGCCACTAATAATATTTTCTACTATAATTTTTTTATAGCATCTTCAGCAGTGAATTCTTTAATTAATGCTTCATATATAGCTTTTGCTTCTTTATAAATGCAATACACGTCAAACAGTTCGTTGGAAATAGTTTGCAATATTGTATGACGGTATACCTTGTTGGCATATTGCCATGATTCTATTATTTTATTATCAGCGTCTACATTAGGTTGTGGATGCAGCAGTGCAAGTGCAACACCATGGATATAAAGCAGTGAGAAAATACGTTCCTGCCAATGCTTAAAATTTGCATTGGCAAAAATTTCAATATTTGACGAATCTGGAAGTGGCCTGGCTATGGCAGTGCAACTGGGGTTGGAGCAGCGGATGTAACACCAATATTGGCGGTATCAATAGTGTTTTCAGCATCAATATTATTTGACATAGTTTCTTAGATTGTAGTTAAATGACACCGAAAAATAATGATAATAATAATATTACAATAATATTATTTGTGAGGGAAAAGTACACTAACTGGTTTGAGTCGTGCTGGGCACTGTCCTAAGAAACTATTTTAGCAAAGTGAAATATTTCTCCAGGATTGAACAAGCTTAACTGTATTTTATTTAGAGTATACAGTAATAAACAAAATTAAATATTATACAAATTCAGCTAGTAAGAAAAAAAGGAAGAACAACTAATGTACAATGTTAATTAAATATGATAGAAAGGAAAATGGAAGGAAGAAGAGAGAGATAAAAGAAAGATATCTGATGATAAGAATGAGTGGCTAATGAATACTATTTATACAGTCATAAGTGCATGTTTCTATCATCCTGCATGATTGCTACGTGGCTTTCTTCTTTTGCATTTTTCCAATGGAATATGCCATTTATGTTAACCTTTTAGAAGGCCTAAATGCTTGTCCAAACAGGCTTTATCTGCAAAAGTTTCGGTTAATGGAGGAGAATTACAAGAAAAGTGTCACATGTATATATAAAATACAATCAACAAAGAAATTGAACGATTGGACTCCCTCATAGTGGCAAATATGCTTAATCACACTGCAGTTAGTTGCAAATTCAAAAGCATTTATAGAGGACACTGGCCGCATAGATTTTAATCTCCAAGCAAAATTTTGAGGTAAATCACTAATTTAGATAAGCAAATCAAGTGGTGGATGATTTAGCTAAACATGGTTCCTGGCTTCCAGCCTTCAAGATTCCTCTATCCTGTTTGATTATCAGGATATCCCTATTATAGAATCTTATCAGTTGGATAAGTAGCAACTTATATCACTGTTCTCCAAATTAAACTGAGACTGTCTAATCTACTTGATTATTGCCTATTCTTGTATATGGGCATATTGGTTCGCCCTCTTAATTATTGGTAATTCATGGTTTTAATAAAATATGTACTAGCTTTCACTGGAAATAGACAACAAATTAACTAAAGTTATATATCAATAATATACTTGCAAGCAACTTGCAAAACATAAAGGGAGGGGGTTAAAGAAATGTAAAAAGTTTCCGCTCTTTTAAGAAATTTCTTTTGAAATAGTCTGATCATATAAAATATTTTAAAATTTACGCTGACAATGCAAATATATTTTACCCTATTAGATCACCTAAAATATAATTATAGGTGACTATTTACATTAGCCCGGTTTGCCAAACTTATTTTTGGTCAAAAATATATTATTTTTTTTTGCAAAAATCATTTTTGGTAAAGAATTGAGGTATTTTACTACTAGAAATTTGGAAAAAAGCGATCATAAAAAGAAACCAAAGTTGGTCATTTATTGGCCAAAAAGCGACCAAACAGGCCTGGTAGATATTAAGCTGGTCCCTTTATTTTAGGGACAAAAGTTGGTCGCTAATTAGCGACCAACTTTGGTCTCTAAGGTAAAAGGACCAAATATTCCGGGTAAAGACTATAGCGACCAACTTTGGTCGCTTTATTAATTTAATAGTATAATTTTAGCGACAACGTTAGTCTTTAAATATAAGATATATTTTTTATTTATTATTAATCATTAAAAAGAGAACAACTTTGGTCTCTAATCCAAATATTATATTTTAAAATTTAGAAAATAGCGACCAAGGTTGATCGCTTTTTAAGAAATTTGGGTAAAAAGCGACCAATGTTGGCGCTATTTCCTAGATTATTTTTTTAAATAAAATGCAACAAAATAGAGACCAAAAGTTGGTAGCTTTTCTACGTATTATGTTGGCAGAAACTGTCTGTTTTGGCAGCTACACCACCTGCCAGTCACACCACAATCACATTACAAGCAAAAACAACAATAATTACAACAACAATAATACAAAAACAATATTAAAACCAACATTAAAACATCGAAATATGCAACAAGTGTTTAGACCTTTTAGAAGGTTAACATAAGTGATATATTCCTTTGGAAAAATGGTAAGAGAAGAAAGCCACATAGAAATCATGCACAATGATAGAAACATACACATATGGCTATATAAATAGTATTCATTAGCCGCTCATTCTTATCATCAGATATCTTTTTTTTTATTTCTCTCTTCTTCCTTCTAATTCCTTTTCTATCATATCTAATTAATATTACACATTAGATGTTCTTCCTTTTTTTTCTTACTAGTTGGATTTGTATAATATTTAATTTTGTTAAGTCTTTTATCCTCTAAATAAAATAGAGGTAAGCTTGTTCAATCCTGGAGAAATATTGCACTCTGTTGAAATAGTTTCTTAGGACACTGCCCAGCATATCTCGGCCGGTTAGTGTATTTCCACTCATAAATATTATTATAATATTATTATTATTATCGTTACTTTTCGGTATCATTTAACTAGAACTTTTACATAGTTCATTTGTGGTACAAATTAAATACAAAGCTAGGATGACAGCTCTCATAGCAAATTTAGTGCAAAGCAGCAACACCAACCGCAAAATGTATGAGAATAACTCTCAAGGTTGCAAGCCTAAAACCCTAACCTTAAAAGGAAAAAGGGCTCTTGTTTAGTTTGTGAAAAACCAGGCCATCATGCCTCACAATGCAAGTAAAAAGCTAGAAATGACAAGGATAAAACTAATACTCCTAAAGCTAACTTAGTTGAAGGAGGTAATATTATTGCAGCTGTCATTTCTCAAGTAAGCATTGTTGCACATGCTAAAGAATGGGTAATAGACTTTGGGGCTACTCGGCACATTTGTGCAAATCGAGAAGCATTTTCCTCTTATATTCCTGTAGAAGATGATAGAGAAGAAGTCTATCTTGGAGACTCAAGTACTACCAAAGTCTTGGGTAAGGATAAAGATCTACTGAAATTCACTTCGGGAAAAACTTGAGCCCTTGTTGAATTACTGCATGTTTGTACTTATCAGGGCAAACTTGATCTCTGTATCCTTGTTGGGAAGAGCCGGAGTGAAAGATTCATTTGAATCCGATAAGATCATAATGACCAAATATAATGTGTTTGAGGGAAAGGGCTATTGTAACCAATGACTCTTTGTACTTCATATTTTTGATGTTATCAATGGAAATGTATATGCTTCTACTTATATGATCGAGTCTATTCTCTATGGCATGCTAGACTAGTACATATTAGTGTCACATATATAAAGAAAATGCAATCACGAGGATTAATATCTGATTTAGACTCAAATAATATTAACAAGTGTAAAATATGTGTTGAAGCTAAAAGTACTAGAAAATCTTATTTTTCTGTAAATAGAGAAACCGATTATTATCTTTAATTCATATTGACTTAGGCGATTTGAAGATGAAAATGACTAGAGGTGGTAAAAGATATTATGTGACTTTTATTAATGATTTTTCTAGATATATTAAGTTGTATTTCCTTAGAATTAAAGATGATGCTTTTAATGCTTTTATTTTTTATAAAAATGAGGTTGAAAATCAACTTAGTAGAAAAATCAAGAGAATCAGATCTAATAGAGGTGGAGAATATTTGTTTTTGAATGATTTCTATGAAAAAAAGAAATAATTCATGAAGTAACTCCGCCTTATTCACTCGAGTCAAATGGAGTAGCTGAAAGGAAAAATAGACATTGAAAGAGATGATGAACTCTATGTTAATTAGTTCTAATGCTCTTGATAATTTCTCGGATGAAGCTATGTTATCTGCATGTCACTTACAAAATAGAGTACCTCAAAAGAACTGGCAAATCTCCATAAGAATTGTGGAAACGTTATAAACCTAAATTGAAATATTTAAAAGTGTGGGAGTGTCTTTCTAAAGTTCTTTCGCCTGAACCTAAAAAGAGAAAAATAGGTTCTAAAACTGTTTATTACATGCTAATTGGATATGTAGAACATAGTGTTGCATATATATTTCTTGTTTTAAAAAGTGATGTGCTTGATCGCAATACTATAATTGAGACAATGAATGTTGAGTTCTTTGAATATATTGATCCATTATCTAATAAAATTTCTCATACGCCGCTTGAATAAAATAATGAAATTATGTCTAATGAGGAACTGAGAAGGAGCAAAAGGCCTAGAAAAAAATATTATTCTTATGGAAAAGATTTTATACTTTTCTTGTCGATAATGAACTATCAAATTATTTAAAGCTATATTTATTCAGATGCTAAATATTGGAAAGAGACAATAAAAGTCAAAATTGATTCTATTATAAAAAATAATACATGGATTTTAACTAACTTACCTCCTGGTGCAAAATCTATTAGTTGTAATTGGATATCCAAAAAGAAATTTAATCCTGATGGATCTTTAGATAAATATAAAGCTCAGTTAGTAGCAAAGAAAATTTCTCAAAAACAAAATATAGATTATTTTGATACAATTGCACCAGTGACTAGAATTTCTTCTATTCGAGTTTTAATTGCCTTAGCTTCTATCTGTAATGTTTTTATCAACCAAATGGATGTGAAAATTGCTTTTCTAAATAGTGATTTAGAAGAAGAAATTTATATGGTTCAACCTGAAGGCTGTGTCACTCCTGGAAAAGAAAATAAAGTTTGTAAATTAATTAAATCTCTTTATGGCTTTAAACAAGCTCCTAAGCAGTGGTATGAGAAATTTGAACTAGTCTTACTGAGAGACGATTTTTCTTCAGTTGAAGTGGATAAATGGACTTATACTAAAGTGGTAGACAATTATTATGTGATAATATATTTGTATGTTGCTGACATGCTTATATTTGGTACAAATTTAAATATTGTGCAAAATATTAAATTATTTCTGTCTTCTAATTGTGATGTGAAAGATCTCTGTGATGTAAATATGATATTGGGAGTTAATGTTATAAGGGGTGAAGATGGCATAATTTTGTCACACGAACACTATGCTGAGAGACTTCCTAAGAAGTTTGAATATTTTAATATCATATATGTGAGTTCTTCTTTTGATTCTAACTCTAAGTTGAAAAAGAATAATGGTGACCCAGTTGCTCAGTCTAAATATGCTCAGATTATTGAGAGTTTGATGCATTTAATTAATTTTACAAGGCCTAGCCTATGTTGTGTATAGACTGAGTAGATATACTCATGATCCAAACAAAGAGCATTGGTCTGCATTAAATAAATTTGAAATATATGATAGGAACCATAAATTATGGCATCCTATATAGTGATTTCCTTGTACTTTAGAAGGGTACGTGAGACAAACTGGATCTCTGATTCAGATGAGACAAAATTCATTAGTGGTTACGTATTCATTCTTGGTGGTGGTGCAATATCGTTGAAATCAGCTAAACAGACGATTATTGCTAGATCGACCATGGAATTAGAGTTTCTAGTTCTGAGGCTGAGTGGCTAAGAAACTTCTTAGGTAATATCCCTTTAATAAAGGATGTATTACCTCAGTGTCTACACACTATGATTGACAAGCGGCTATAGCTATAACAAAGAATAAATCTTATAATTATAAAAATAGACACATGAAATTAGGACATGATGTCATAAAATAGCTATTGAGGAATTGAATAATTTCCTTTGACTATGTGAATTGAGAAATAAATTTGGTCGATCCTCTGACTAAACCCGTAGGAAGAAAATTAATTTTTCAAACCTTAAAAAAGATGGGGTTAAGGCCGGAATGTTGTCAATAGAGATGGTAACCTAACCTATGTAATTGGAGATCCCATGAAGTAGGTTCATATAGGTAATACCAAGTGAATATTGGCACTAATGCACTAAAAGGGAGTGCTTGACTGCTACTAATTGAGAAGCTGAGTTATAACTCTTGAAAAAATTCATAGTCCTTATGGATGGTGTATTTAAAAGCAGTATACACTTGATGAATTCACCTATATGAGAGTGGAATGGGCCGCTCCTATGAGACTTTTGGCCGTTCTCTAGAGCTCTCATGAATCATGTACGTGCATGGCCTATTAGGCACAAAACCGCATTGAACAGTAAAATTACCGAGGATCAAAATGTGATTGATAAAATCTCTTACTTACAATAAGAATTATTGGTTCATAGAAATATTATATTTCACCAGTAATTCTGTGAGTTAAATTTTATTTGTCTAAGTTTGGTTCATAGTCAAGAAGTCACTAAACCTATTATATTTGGACCATACAAAGACAGCAAGTTTATTTTTTAAAAGTCTTTAAAATATGGGACTGTGTAAATGTTTTAAAGCCTCTTTGGACAAGTGTTTAGGCATTTTAGAAGGTTAAGATAAGTGGCACATTCCTTAGGAAAAGTGGCAAAAGAAGAAAGCCACGTAGCAATCATGCACAATGATAGAAACATGCACCTATGGCTATAAGTAGCATTCATTAACCAGTCATTCTTATCATAAGATATTTTTCTTTTATCTCTCTCTTCTTTCCTCCAATTCCTTTTCTATCATATTTAATTAACATTGCACATTAGTTGTTCTTCATTTTTTTGTTACTAGCTGAATTTGTATAATATTTAATTTTGTTCCTTCCTATATCCTTTAAATGAAATAGAGGTAAGTTTGTTTAATCCTGGATAAATATTTCGCTCTGCTGAAATAATTTCTTAAAACAGTGCCCAGCACGACTCAAGCCAATTAATGTATTTCCGCTTATAAATAATATTATTGTAATATTATTATTATGGTTAGTTTTCGGTGTCACTACTACTAAGATATTTTATTTTGCTTTTCACTCGGGCATTACTTTGTTTTTCTTATCACATGACTGTTCATCTCCAAGTGCAACCAACTTGACGTAGATGAGTTCTTTTTTTCTTTTTTCTTTTCTCTTTTCATATATCAGTTCTGCCCTACATAAGCTATGCCACATAAATTAATTTGCCAATCGTTCAGCGGAATTTTGAAGTTTTCAGATTTTTAGTGATAAGTGAGCTCCATCGTATTATATGAGTATATTGACACTTGACTGTACTGAGGGCAGCAAAGATTTCCCTTGTTCAATCGTACGTCCTATTTAACACTGAAAGTACAAATATTGCTTATTATTGCATGCATGCAACATATAGCGTACAGAAATTTGCTGGCCAATTTAGTTAAGACTTAAAATGCAAGCATCATATCTTAATTTTCTATTAAAGGAAACGATAATACACTTAAGGTGCAGCATTTCTTTGCTGCAATTCTTTTGCCTTCACGATATATCTTCTTCCCACCACAATTTGATTACCTTATTTATTAGTAGTGTAGGCAAGAATAGGGAAATCTTTAGATTTCAAATGGTGATTAGAATAAGCAATCAAGGGGCGTAGCCACCACCGTGTCCACCACCTTCACCACCTCCAGTACCTCCTCCATATCCACCAGCATGCTCACCTCCTCCAGCGGAGGCTCCACCTCCGCCGGCACCACTACCGCCGCCACCGCCTCCATATGCTCCTCCATGTGCTCCTCCAGCACCACCACCGGCTCCTCCTCCACTGCCGTATCCACCACCTGCTGCTCCCCCTGCTCCTCCTGCATAAGCACCACCGCCACCACCTCCATGTCCACCTCCACCACCATATCCACCGCCTGGTGCCCCTCCAGCACCATAGCCGCCACCACTACCTCCTCCTCCTCCTTCAGCGTATCCACCACCATGTGCTCCACCCGCAGCTGCTCCGCCGCCACCACTACCTCCGCCACCTCCACCACCATAACCACCACCTGGGGCTCCTCCAGCACCATATCCGCTACCACCACCTTCACCACCACCACTTGCATGTCCAGCATCGTGCCCTCCACCAGCATAGCCACCTCCTGCGCCGCTTCCACCACCACCTCCTCCAGCATATCCAGCACCATGCACTTCTCCAGCTGCATAGCCAGAACCACCACCGGCTCCGCCTCCACTACCACCTCCACTGGCATAACCATGGTCAACTGCAGCTCCATATCCACCACCTCCACCGGAACCTCCTCCACCACCACCAGCATAGCCTCCACCAGCAACACCACCACCAGCGCCACCACCAATGCCATGGCCTGCACCATAGGCACCTACCTCACCCCCAACACCTACATGATCATAAGTGAGGAGGGTTCTAGCAGCTGAACATATTCCTATGCCCAGTAACAAAAAGAAAACAATGTTAGTAACTTTAAGCTTCGCCATTGTAATGTAGTTGAATGCCACAAAATCGACTTGGGATAGAATGCAAGAATCGGAGGCTATTTATAGATGTAGAAAAGCGTCTATATGCACAAATCACATGCAAATGAACAAAAGGCAACTCCTTTTGTCCCTACAATTTAAGTGATCCACTGCACTAACATCCTCACAGATTTGACATCATTTCATTTTAATTCAATCTCTACTCCAAGTAGACCAGCTAGTGTGCTTGTGCTGTCTCCCATATTCGTTAAGTATACAGTATAAAAATATTTCTTAATACCATACTTTTCTTAATTCTTTATTTTTGATATATCTTGTAGTTGGAAGTCCGAGTCAGTTACAGTAAATTCCTCCCAAACTAATTATATATTTAGTTCCACTTAATCGATACGGTTCTTTATGTTTAATATTTTGTGTCACATTCTCTAATATTGAATTGGAAAAATGTGATGCGATATTGATAGGCAGATTAAGATTAGAGTTCTTATTCAACCGGGGCTTGCTAATTTTTGAGATTTTATGAAATTAACTTATATGCAGTTGCGGTAAAAGTATATTTATTTACACAAAAACAATTGATGCATGATACATTATTTGTTAATTCATTCGATACTCGAAGCCGACTGGTCCGGCTAATTCAGATTTGCGACAACAAATTTACTATGGGGTGCTCAAACTCGAAATCTTTGGTTATGCAATAACAATATCTCCAATATTCACCAAATAATGGACGAACTTTTAGAAAATGATTTGGAACATCCTGAGCACATATTGGAAGAAGTTGATATAAATGAAGTAAGAATTATAGAAAACAAGGAAGAAGAACTCTAACGAGGAACAATACATCGATGAGCTTTAAAAAGTTGGTTTCTTTAATAACTCTCGTTTATATATTATTTCTTTATATGTTTCAATCTAAATATGTATTATATTATGCAGATGACGGGCAAGGGTCGAGGTAACAATGACCCTAGTGGTTCTCTGGGTCGAGAAAAGGTTAGAAAACTAAAGAGAAGGGTAGAAGATAATACTCATTCTTTTTCACCCTCTTCTGATGTTCTTATGCCTATGCTTTTGCCTCCACCCCAAGGCTATTTTGAGCTGCCACACATCACCCGCCCTACACCTTCGTGCAGACCCCAGGTCTTTCGTCACAGGGCCATAGAACTATACATCTGACATACAGTCCACATGCCTCACTACCACGTGGATCACACCCATCAGCATCACATGGATCGCATCGATCCACGTTCCATCCACATGGATCACAGCCATCAGTGTCCCAGTCACTCGGGTCACAACAATCAGTATCACAGCCACTTACTTTCCATCCAACTACCTCGCAGTTACAGGGATCACATCTATCTTCATCAGGGACTCCATCTATTTCAGGCCTTCGCTTGCGGGATACTAGATTTGACCCCTACACCTTCCACACATGCTTCTGATATACATAATTCGGATGGTGATGCTGATGCTGATGCTGACAAGGAGGTGCATTATGATCAATATGGCAAGATCATCATAGTCCCTGCGAGTGATGGGTAAGAGTTAATTGTTATTTTTATGTTTATTATTTTATAAAGATTTTACTAAGATATTAATTCTTTTTTATTAAATTGCAGGTTCATCCCGAGTAATAATACTACGAAGATAATCACCAAAGCAACAACGGTTGCTTTATGATGGCCCTTATGCGTCTTGGCATGAATTCTCACTCTGGCTGAAGGAGCAAATTTTCGATATATTTAAGGTGTAAATATTCTTTTAAGCGGTATAATTATTTATGTTTATGATACTATTAATATTTATATTTTGAAATACAGAGCAAGTGCGTATGGGAAAACCGTTGTAGCACGGACGTGGATGCAACTTTTTATCTCAAAGCTCGCAAGCGGTTGTCACTTACTTTCTCCAAAGCTAGAAAGTTGAACTGGAAGCCTGACTGGTTGCTTCAGAATATATGGGAGGATTCGCAAAGGCAATGGCTTATTGCAGAGTTCTTAGAGAAGAGCGGAAAAGGAAAGAAAGCATCTGCGAAGGAAGGATCCTTGCACACTGGAGATGCGATTAGCCTAGGGACAATAAAAAGAAGAATGGTACGAAATTGCTTAATTTATTTTAATTTTCAAAGTATATCTATTCTAATTATTAACTAAAATTTATGAGTTTTCGGGAAAAGAAGTTGGGGCATTCAATGAACCAAGATGAGCTATTCAAGGAGACTCATATTGTGAAGAACAAGAAGAAGAAGAAGAAGAAAATGAAGAAGAAGAAAGACACAGATAAAGAAAGGTGGGTCGAGGGATGCGCCTCGATTATACATGTAAGTTTTCACTTTCCATTAAGTATTTTCATTTACTTTTATATACATTTTGAAATACTAATTCAATTACTTTTTCTTATATGGTCGCTTCACAACTGAAGTTGAGGAATTCATACGCAGTCAGCCACCTAATGAGTCAGGCGAGCAAATCTAACCTTCGGACGGGGATGCTGAAAGAATATGGACGGAAGCGGCAGGCGGTCCAAAATGGGGAAAGGTATACGGGCTTCCTACTAAAAAATTTCATCTCTATAAGTGTGGAATGCAAGGAATAGGGACTTCCTCGCAAGCTGAGTAACTTGATGGGGAGAGCCTCCCCGCTATGCGGGAGACTGTGATAAAGCTCACATCCGAGCTAGAATTGGCCAAGGAAAGAGAAAAGTTTAGAGATGCTCAGTACATAGGCATGCAAGCTCAGTACCAGGGCATGCAAGAGCAGCTCAAAGCTCTCCTACCTTCTAGAGCTTTTTCGATTTCCCGATCTCGTGAGTCATCGCTAGAGGCTCGCCTTCCCCGTGCTCGCTCCTGCCGTCCTCTAAGTTCTCATTCCTCTCGTCCTCCCAGTGATTTCTCTTCCCTTTCTCAACAAATAGACCCTTCTGAATACCGTCATGTTGATGAAAGTTCATCATACGGTGATAATAATGATGTACACAACACATATTGGCTTTTAGAAAATTTGAACAAGGTAAATACAATCGATTTTCGAATGTGCTTTTAATAAGAGTCAACTTAGTTTTGTTAGCTTAATGTGGTAGTTCTATTTAACTTTATACTTTGTTGGCTTTAATGTTGGTTTTAAAGTTGTTTTTGTGTTATTGTTTGTTGTTGGTATTGTGTTGGAATTGTTGTTGTTGTTGCTTGTAATGGAGTTTTGGTATGACTGGCAGGTGGTATAGCTGCCAAAACAGGCAGTTTTTGCCAAATCAATATAAAGAAAAACGACAAACTTTGGTCTCTATTTGGTCGCTTTTTATTTAAAAAAATAATCTGGGACATAGAGACCAATGTTGGTCGCTTATTACTCAGATTTCTAAAAAAGCAACCAACTTTGGTCGATTATCTTTTAATAAAATAAATAAAATTAATAAAAAAGTGATCAACCTTGATCTCTATTTTCCAAATTTTAAAATATAATGTTTGGATTAAAGACCAAAGTTGGTCGCTTATTAACGATTAATAATAAATAAAAATATATTTTACATTTAGAGGCTAACGTTGGTCGCCACAATTATGTTATTAAATTTATAAAGCGACCGAAGTTGGTTGCTATAGTCTTTACCTAGAATATTTGGTCCATTTACCTTAGAGACCAAAGTTGATCGCTAATTAGCGAGCACTTTGGTCTCTAAACTAAAGGGACCAGCTTAATATTGACCAGGCTTGTTTGGTCGTTTTTTGGCCAAAAAGCGACCAACTTTGATTGCTTTTTGTGGTTGATTTTTAATTTTGTTAATTCCTGTATCCTCTAAATAAAATAGATGTAAGCTTGTATAATCCTAGAAAAATATTTCACTTTGCTGAAATAGTTTCTTAGATTAGTGCCCAGCACGACTCAAGCCAGTTAATGTATTTCCGCTCACAAATAATATTATTGTAATATTATTATTATCGTTATTTTTCGGTGTCATTTAGCTACAATCTAAGAAACTATGGCAAATAATACTGATGCTAAAAGTACTACTGATACCGTCAATATTGGTGTTACGTCCGTTGCTCCAGCCCTAGTTGCACTGTCATATGCCAGGCTATTTTCAGATGTGTCAAATATTGAAATTTTGGCCAATGAGAATTTAAAGCGTTGGCAAGAACATATTTTCTCACTGCTTGATGTCCATGGTATTGCGCATGCACTGCTGCATCCACAACCTAGTGCAGACGCTGATAATAAAATAATAGAATCATGGAAATATGCAAACAAGGTGTACCGTCATACAATATTGCAAACTATTTTTAATGAACTGATTGACGCGTATTGCAGTTATAAAGAAGCAAAAGCTATATGGGAAGCTTTAAGTAAAAAATTCACAGCTCAAGATGCTACAAAATAAAAATTTGTAGTATGAAAATTTTATTAGTGGCAGATGAGAGATGATAAAGAGATGGACATACAAATCAACGAATTTCAAAAATTATTAGAAGATTTGAAGGTCAAGGGGATGTCTTTACAAGAAAAGTTTGCTACTGGAGTGCTAATTGAGAAGCTACCTAACTCATGGAGTGACTACAAAAAACAACTTAAAGCACAAACAGAAAAATTTCACCATTGCGGAAATTATGACCCACATCCTAATTGAAGATTCCAACAGAAAAGAATCTGTCTAAGCTAGGATGACAGCTCTCAAAGCAAATTTAGTACAAAGCAGCAACAACTATTGCAAAAGGTACGAGAATATGTCTCAAGGTTTCAAGCCTAAAATCCCTAAACTTAAAAGGGAAAAGGGCTCTTGTTTTGTTTGTGGAAAATCAAGCCATCATGCTTCGCAGTGCAAGTACAAAGAAAGAAATGACAAGGAAAAAACTAATACTCCTAAAGCTATCTTAGTTGAAGGAGGTGATATTATTGCAGCTGTCATTTCTCAATTAAACATGGTAGCACATACAAAATAATGGGTGATAGACTCTGGGGCTACTCGTAACATTTGTACATATCGAGAAGCATTTTCCTACTCCTGTAGAGGATGGAGAAGAAGTCTATCTTTGAGACTCAAGTACTACCAAAGTCTTGGGTTAGGGTAAAGTTCTCCTGAAACTCACTTCGGGAAAAACTTTAGCCCTTGTTGGTGTACTGCATGTTCCTACTATGAGGGAAAACTTGATCTCTGTATCTTGTTTGGAGGAGCCGGAGTGAAAGTGTGTTTTCCCAAGTTCAGTTAAAGTTTTGAAGAATGACAAATAAACTCAATGATAGACCAAGTCCATCTTCTGAGACACAGTGGTTATCAACCTATGCAAATGAGATGCACGTGAAGAACATAAGTCTTAGGGATCAAGAAACAATATCTTCTGAATATCTTCTGAACTGATAAAAAAGATTGCATATAGGATAAGGAGAAGAAGTCTCCTTATGAGAAGAGAACACAATCCGGATCAAGGATAAGGGTTGGAGTTTGTATTGGTCTAGGACTCAAATTCGATAGAGGATCAACAATCGAGTCTCAATTAAACTCTTATTACTAACTTAATAAATAAGTAAGTTTTTTCTCTTTTACAGGCGTGCACATTTCCTGTAAAAGGAACTCAGGATGAACCAGGTCCATCACTCAGGTGCACAAAAACGGGCAGGTTTGAGCATGTAGGTTGCATGTGAAGGAAATAAGCTTAACTTGGTGTATTTAATATCTCCTGATTGAAAATGTTGCATAATTGATAAGGAGAAGGAATCCTTAATCAAAGATAACACTTTCCAAGATAGGGAAGGAGTTAGAAGTTGAAATCAACTAGAACTCTTCCACCAAGGAAGAGTTGCATCAGAACTCTAGTTATTTCTTCATCTACTAACTCTATAAATTGCAGAATGTTCTCACATTAAGAGTGTTGCGCAAAAACGTAGAAGTTAAACGTGAATTGAGAGCAAACTAGCAAGGCTTTTTGGAAGCAGTACGGGTTTGATTCAAGTGTGCAAACCTAAAGCTACATGAACCAGATTGAAGAACCAGCTTCGTAAGCGTCTTTCTTTATTTCTAGTTCAATTGTAATAGGTATTTTTATTTGTACCTTTCAACTTTTGTAGAGCAATTGTAATAGGTACTTTGAGTATTCAAGTTAGAGTTAACTTGAAGTTGTCGCAATAGTTAGAGGCTGGTTGCTACAACGGGATTAGAGTGAATCCTTAGGTTTACAAAGAGGTTTTGTAAATGTTGTTTTGGCTCATTGATTTTAGTGGAAGTTTTGAAAAATTCTACTGAGTAGTAGGTCGTGGTTTTTTCACCTTTTGAGCCTGGTGTTTCCACATAAAATCTTTATGTTCTTTATTTTTTGTATTTATTATGCCACACCAGCAGTAGTTGGAACACATAGAAGAACCAGGTCCTTCATAAGCAGTTTAAGCAAAAAATTAGGTAACACACAAATCAACACCCCTCTTTTGTGGTATTGACGTATAAAATATCAAAGTGTCATTTGAATCTGATAAGATCATAATGACCAAAAATAATGTGTTTGAGGAAAAGAGCTATTGTAACCAAGGACTCTTTGTACTCAATATTTTTGATGTTATCAATGGAGTGTATCTGCTTCTGCTTATATGATTGAGTCTATTTCTCTTTGGCATGCTAGAATATGACATGTTAATGTCACATATATAAAGAAAATACATTCGCTAGGATTAAAATCTGAGTCTAATTAAAATCTGGTTTAGACTCAAATAATATTAATAAGTGTGAAATATGTGATGAAGCTAAAAGTACTTGAAAGAGTTGTTTTTCTGTAAATACAGAAACTGAATTATTATCTTTAATTCATGTTGATTTAGGCGATTTAAAGCAGACAATGACTATAGGTGGTAAAAGTTATTATGGGACTTTTATTGATAATTTTTCTAGATATACTAAGTTTTATTTGCTTAGAAATATAGATGATGCTTTTAATGCTTTTATTTCATATAAAACTGAGGTTCAAAATCAACTTAGTACAAAAATCAAGAGAATCAGATCTGATAGAGGTGGAGAATATTTTTCTTTGAATGATTTCTGTGAAAAAGAAGGAATAATTCATGAAGTAACTCCACCTTATTCACCCGAGTCAAATGGAGTAGCTGAAGAAAAAATGGAACATTGAAAGAGATGATGAACTCTATGTTAGTTAGTTCTAATGCTCCTGATAATTTTTGGGGTGAAGCTATTTTATCTGCATGACACTTACAAAATAGAATACCTCATAAAAGAACTGGCAAATCTCCATATGAATTGTGGAGGGGTTATAAACCTAACTTGAAATATTTAAAAGTGTGGGGGTGCCTTGCTAAAGTTCTTTTTCCTGAACCTAAAAAGAGAAAAATAGGTTCTAAAATTGCTGATTGCATGCTAATTGGATATGTAGAACATAGTGCTGCATATAGATTTTTGTTTTAAAAAGTGATGTGCTTGATTGCAATACTATAATTTTGATAAGGAATGTTGAGTTCTTTGAATATATTTATCCATTATCTAATAAAATTTTTCATACACCTATTGAAACAAATAATGAAATGACCTCTAATGAGAACTTGAGAAGGAGCAAAGGGCCTAGGAAAGAATATTATTTCTTATGGAAAAGATTTTCAAAATTTTCTTGTCGATAATGAACCATCAAATTATTTTAAAGCTATATCGTCTTCAGATGCTAAATATTGGAAAGAAGCAATAAAAGTTGAAATTGATTCTATTATGAAAAATAATATATGAATTGTAACTAACTTACCTCCTGATGCAAAACCTATTAGTTGTAAATGAATATTCAAAAGAAATTTTATCCTGATGGATTGTTAGATAAATATAAAGCTCCATTAGTAGCAAAAGAATTTTTTCAAAAACAAAGTATATATTATTTTGATACATTTGCAACAGTGGCTAGAATTTCTTCTATTCGAGTTTTAATTGCCCTAGATTCAATATGTAAGCTTTTTATCCACCAAATGGATGTGAAAAGTACTTTTCTAAATGGTGATTTAGAAGATGAAATTTATATGGTTCAACTGAAGGCTGTGTCATTCCTAGACAAGAATATAAAGTTTGTAAATTAATTAAATATTTTTATGGCCTTAAACAAGCTCCTAAGTAGTGGTATGAGAATTTGAACTAATCTTACTGAGAGACAATTTTTCTTCAATTGAGGTGAATAAATGTGTTTATACTAAAGTGGTAGACAATGATTATGTGATAATATGTTTGTGTGTTAATCATTGTGCAAAGTACTAAATTATTTCTGTCTGCTAATTTTGATATGAAAGATCTAGGTGAAGTAAATATGATATTTGGAACTAAAATTATAAGGATTGAAGGTGACATATTATTATTACAAAAACATTATTTTAAGAAACTTCTTAAGAAGTTTAAATATTTTAATATTACATTGTCAGTACTCCTTTTGATTCTAACTCTATGTTAAAAAAGAATAATGTTAACAACTTTAAGCTTCGCCATTGCAAGGTAGTTGAATGCCACAAAATCGACTTGGGATAGAATGCAAGAATCGGAGGCTATTTATAGATGCAGAAACGCGTCTGTATGCCCATTTCACATGCAAAAGAACAAATGGAAACTCCTTTAGTCCCTACTAATTCAGTGGTCCACTTCACTAACATCCTCAGAGAATTGACTTCATTTAATTTTAATTCAATCTCTACTCCAAGTAGACCAGCTAGTGTAATTGTGCTGTCTCCCATATTCGTTAATTATACAGTAAAAATATTTCTTAACTCCCTACTTTTCTTAATTCTTTATTTTTTATATATCTTGTAGTTGGAAGTCCGACTCAGTTTCATGAATTTCCCCCGAACTCTAATTATTTATTTAGTTCCACTTAATCAATACGGTTCTTTATGCTTAATATACTTTATTTTGTCTCACGTTCTCTAATTTTGAATTGGAAAAATGTAGTGCATCACTGAATTACGCCGATAAAGCGTAGAGTTCTTATTCATTAGTCGGCTTAATTCAACTGGGGCTTGCTAATTTTTGAGCTTTTGTGAATTTAACTTATATGCACCTGCAAATGTAAAATATATCTTCGTTTAATATTTATGCTCAATCAATGCATGATAACATTTTGTTCAATCATGTGATATTCGAAACTTTCTCGTCCGACTAATTCAAATTTACAACAGACAAATCCATTATAACGTATTTGTACTCAAGAACTTTGATTATTAAATAATAATTCTCTTTGCTGGGATGTCAGCAGGTCAGACAATTACTCCAGTGGTGAAGTCAGCACACCCCTCGGTGGTAATAGATACATGACACATATTTACAAATAGTTGTTGCAAGTCACCTGTATACGGTAAAAATGGAAGGTCCAATTTTATGGTCATCATAGTGCTTCATAAGCATGTCTCCGAAGGCTCGAGGTACGATCCTGAGGGTCTTCAATGTTTGACCATGGGGCGGTGCAAATCGATGGTTATGATTGAAAAGGAGGGAAGCTCCCAAGACGCGTAATTAAGGCTGACCAAGTCTATTAGGCTAGTATTAAACCTGTAGCGTGGCATTAAATGGTCGTACCAGCCAAATATCTTTGTAATAAAATGTATTTGTACTATGTTGGGATGCCCTCTCATATATAAAGGGGACCTTATCACTTTGTAAAGAAGATAGACATACAATATTGAATACAAGAACATTCTCGTTCTCTAACTTAAATATATATTTCTCCCTTAATTCTATTACTTACATTTATTGCTTACATTTATTGAGTTTCATTAATTGCTCTTCATTTATTACTCATTATTGGTCATAAAGAGCTCTTATCAAAGCTCTTAGAACTGTGAGTCCTCCATCGACCGTTCACAGCCTAACGCTTAGCTCGACATCGAGGACCGGTATAGGCCAGCTTGAGGCCTCGATTCTCACCTACTCGGTTTGCTTAAACATAATGTCTTCAAGTTGTTATCTTGTTTTCTAGTCTCACACTTAGTATTTACTTCCTAACAAACTAACATAAAAATAAATCACATATTTTTAGAACCACAAAATCAAATCTAATTGTAATGATCATTTTCAAGGTAAATAGTTTGGCACCCACCGTGGGGATAAAAATAATAGTGATTGTTTTCTTGCTGGTTTACCACGCAACTTATCTTTCACACCTTTTTTGTCCAAGAAACTTTGGTTTCAAATAAAAAATGTCTAACTCAATGAAGGCACATGAAAACAACGGTCTTCAAGACCATGGAGAGAATGATGTATCCATTCTAGGTATTCGTATACTGCCACGAAACCTTGAGGATGCACCAGAACCAATTCCAGTGGACGTGGTCTCGCGCAATGCCCAGTATGTCGATATAAGCTCTCAGACTAACAGGAGCATATGCCAAGAAAACCAACAAGAAGCTCAAAAAACCCTAGCTCGGAAAGAACAAGAGGTTAGACTTCACATTATTTTTGAAATGTTATAGGCACAAAAGTTGCCGATTTCTTAACTGCAAAGCCACCAAAAAACCTTAAGCACGGTAGCACCGGAAATGGCTACTCAAGCTAAACAGGTCCCGGAAAGACCGAGCGACAACGGGTCCGCAACTGACCCCACTATGATAAAGATGCTTGAGGACCTCACAAAGAGGATCAAATCGGGCGAAAAGAAGATAGAAGCCAACGACAAAAAAGGTGGAGACCTACAATTCAAGGGTCGATCATATTCCAGGCATCCCTGATCCTGAAGGGTGTATATTCAAAGAAGTTCGTACAAAAGCCATTCCCACAAAATGCTGTCTCCAAAGCCTATCACGAAGAAGTTCAGAATGCCTGATATTTCTAAGTACAACGGAACATCAGACCCTAATGAGAATGTCACTGGCTACATTTGTACGGTGAAGGGCAACGACCCAAGGGACGACGAGATTAAATCTGTCCTGCTCAAAACATTTTGAGAAACACTTTCGAAAGGGGCCATGATATGGTAGCACAACCTAGATCTGAATTCGATAGACTCATTTGCCATGCTGGCAGATTCTTTCATAAAACCACATGCTGGTGCCATCAAGGTGGATACAAGGAAATTCGACGTCTTCAAAATCAAACAAAGAGAAAACGAAATGCTCTAGGAGGTCGTATCTGGCTTTCAGATGGAGTGAATAGAATTACCACTGATATCTGATGACTACGCAGTGCATGCCTTCACCCAAGGTTTGAACGAAAGAATCTCGGTGGCTTCGAAGCAGCTGAAGCAAAATTTGGTTGAATACCCTGTCGTGACTTGGTTAGATGTCCACAACTGATACCAATCAAAGATCAGGGTCAAGAATGACCAACTAGGAGCCCCATCGGGCTAAGTATATCCTAGAAGGCTTTCGGCAAAGGAACCAAATCCAAACAAAGAAATGTACCAACCATATACTTAAGATAGAAGAAACACCCTAAAGCGTAACATGCCCGAAATGATTGAAGTATGGATCGAGGTCAAAATCCTCGGGGACTTGTAAGCAGAGCCGGATTCGACAGAAACACATGACTAACGAAGGCTCCCTACCTGTATGAATACAACTTCAACATTGATATTTCGGACATCATAGTTGCCATCGGTAAAATCAGAGACACCGGGTGGCTAAGAGCTGTACTATCAGATCCGTCACAGAGGAACCCTAACTTAGTGTGTGAATTTCACGGCACACACAGTTATAAGACCGAAGATTGCAGACAACTCCAAGAAGTAGCCAGGCTACTCAGCAAAGGGCACCTCTAAGAGTTCCTTAGTGACCGAGCCAAAAATCGGTTCCGAGAAAGAGAAGCGAACAAGAAATATGAAATAGACAAGCCGCAATATGTCATCCACATGCTCATTGGAGGAATCGACATCCCGTAGGAACCCATTGTCAAAAGAATAAAAATATCCATTACCAGGGAAAATCGAACTCGAGGTTACATAACCGATGACACTCTCACATTCAGCGACGAGCACTTCGAGACCCTGTCTCAGCCTCACATCGACACATTGGTAATTTCCTTTTTTTTATGAATACATTTCAAATTAAACGTGTACTTATAGATCCAGGTGGCTCAACCAATATTATCCAGTCGATAGTGGTGGAGCAGCTCGGACTGCTCGACCAGATCGTGCACGCCTCTTAAGTCCTCAAAGGATTCAACATGGTGAGTGAAACAACTAAAGGAGAAATCACCCTCTCTATCAACATGGACAGCGCAACCCAAAACATTAAGTTTCATATCATCGAAGGAGACATGAGGTACAACGTCTTACTCGGAAGGCCATGGATGCACTTCATGAGAGCAGTACCGTCCACCCTTTACCAAATGATGAAGTTTCTGATAAAGGACGGGATAAAACCCATGAATAACAGAATAGCATGCAATGAGAGAGATGTTTGCAGTGCACGATGTGGCACCGTCATTAATGCCTTCAACATCTATGGAACCAAGGGATAAGCAAACAGTAAAGTAGAAACCACGAGATACATTCTCGGCTACACCCAACTAAATAAGTAAAGGACCGTAGTGCGCCCCCAGAGCAAACAGTTGAAGCATATTGAGGCTCAAAGTGCCATCCCTACTAAGGTATAATCGTTTCCTTTCCGTTTATATTTTACATTAACTTGTGTACAGGTGTCCGATCAAAATAATCAAAGTGCTTTCCAGCTTGAAGACATTAGATTTTAAAGCATACGTTGCACTATTTTTCCTTCGATCAAGTTTTACCCCAAGAAGGGTTTTACCGGCAAGATTTTAACATGGCAATATCTATATGCTACTTAAGGAGAAGTTTAAAAGTATTCAAGGCTTATCTTCAATCAACCTCGAACACTGAGGGCATCTCCCTAGAAGATCACCTTCTTGAAGAAGTCTAGATGAGCCAAAAAAAGGCTCGATAGGAAAATGATGTATCAGGCCAAACAGTCGAATGAACCGTGTTTGCATAGAATAATTGAGCCCTTGACAATAAAAACATGTATTCTTGTGCCAAGTAATCAAAGGAGTATCTTTTACCACCAAAAACTCTTCGAGCGTCAAAGACATATGCAACATTTACGAGAAATAGCTCCAGAGCCAAAAAAATTCCCAAACACTAGGGGACTGACATCAAATTTTGAAACTACAAGACTTCTGGGTCGGAAATTTTGAACTCGTAAGCCCTCAATGAGGCAACACCAAGTTTAAAAGAATAGTTTTCGACGTCTCGAGGACTGTCGTTGACTGTCATCCTATCGAGCAGCCAGAAACTCAAGGTCGTTCCAAGTGGGCAACCTCGAGCACAAAAGCCCTCCATGTTGCAATATTTGAAAATGTAAGACCTCTACGAGGCAGTGTCAAAACTGTAAGACCTCAAGAAAGGCATGAGTTACATTTGTACCAATTAAGTAACCGAAACTGTAAGACCTCAATCAAGGCATGAGTTACACTTGTACCAAGTAACCAAAACTATAAGACCTCAAGTAAGGCATGATCAAAATTTACAAGACCTTACACAGGGGACAATCCCGATCTTAAAGTTAAGGCTATATATCGAACTTGTAAGATCTGTAAGAAGGCATAACCTCGATATAAATGCCAAAACCACTTCACTCAAGGACTAAAAGGTTAGGCCAAATACAAATGACTACAGTTATAAAGTTGTACCAGCCAAACTCACGTGACTCGAGGGCCTCCGAAAGTCGCTATAAAATAATAGACTTTCAATTACATCGAAAAAACTTCAAAAAGAACTGGTTAATCAGGATACCCTTGACATAAGAAAAGGAGTTTTGATCATATAAGCTCGAAACAACAAGCTTTGAAACGATTCAGCCATCGAGCGAAACCTCTCGAGATGCTCATTTATTGCTACATAATGGCTCACAATCGAGGTGTTTATCAAACCGTTGAAGATTCGGTCAAACACAAAAACATGAAAAAGTCTTTTACGAGGGAAAATAAGAGCCTATATTTAAGATTGTACCAACCCAATGCAAAAAAGCAACTGTCGCCAGCCCATATTAAAGGTTGTATCGACCCAACGCATAAAAGCCACTATCGCCAGCCCATATTAGACGCCATACCGACCCAACACATAAGAGCCACATTTGCAATCCCATATTAAAGGTTGTACAGATCCAATGCATTAGAGACACTATCGACAGCCTACATTTGAGGTCGTAACGACCCAACGCATAAAAGCCATTGTCGACAGCCCATAGTAATGGTCGTACGACCCAACGTGTAAGAGCCACTGTCACCAATCCATATTAAAGGTCGTACCAACCCAACACGTAAGAGACACTATCTCCAGCCCACATTAGAGGCCGTACGACCCAACACATAACAGCCTAAGAGCTAGATTAAAATTTAAAAACTTAAGGGCCAATGAGCTCGAATCGAAACCCGACTCGAAACTGAGCCCGAAATAGTTAACTAAAAAAGCGCCTAAGGGCAAACGCGTAAGAGCCTACCAGCCAACCCAACAAGCCTCAGGGCCAATTTATAAACCTAAGGGTTTTTACTTCGAAGACCAGATTCACCTAGTCA
Source organism: Nicotiana benthamiana (assembly GCA_034376525.1). Taxonomy (NCBI): domain Eukaryota; kingdom Viridiplantae; phylum Streptophyta; class Magnoliopsida; order Solanales; family Solanaceae; genus Nicotiana; species Nicotiana benthamiana. The sequence goes on along the minus strand of CM067331.1, from coordinate 86,479,080 downwards.
AACGTCGACAAACATATAAAATCAAAACAAAGTAAGACGTGCACAAGAAAATGAAATTTCATGGAAGGAGAAAACCAAAAGGTTTCATTGTATATGCATATATGAAACAATGCAAGGCTAAATTTACAAATGCTCTCTCAGAGCCCTATACAAAGAATCAAAAAGAAAAAAAGCCTAGTCTATTTTTCCCTCGGAGACTGCGACCCCATCGACCTCTTGTCAACTGTCTTCGACATCATATACGAGGAATTAGCATCGTATTCATCTGCCTTGGCATGTGCTATCTCTTCCAAGAGATCGAAGCCCCTAGTGTGAATCTCTTCAAGGGTTTCCCTCTAGGATATGCACCGGGCATACTCAATGCTTTTATTCTCCTGATCAGAAGCCTCTCTCAACTTAGCTCGAGCATTAGCAACGTCTTTTAAATAGACAACCACTTTTTTGTCGGCCTTAGCCCGTATCTCTTTGCTTCAGCCCGGGCGTCCATGACTTCGGCCTTTATCTCCAAAAGGTCGAACTCGAGTCTTTTAATCTTTGTCATCTAAATCAAGTTGTTTTCATGAGAATTCCTGAGTTGTACCTCGAAGGAAAAAACCTTGGCCAAAGCATTCTTCTTGGGCACAACATGGGCATCCATCTGAGCCCTTAGCCCGTTACACGCATACTTGGCCTGGCCAACCTCGCCCCAAAGGCGTTCTAGATCCTCTATCTTGCTCTACAACTGAAGTATCAAAATATTTATCTCTGAGGATAGAAGAAGAAGCAGGCATTCCCGTGGAGCAAAGGTTACCTGTTTCTTACGTTAGCTTTTGTAGTTCAGGCTTTGATTTGACTCGTACCGTAGGTATACGAACTCTTCTCCCCTTTTTTCACAAAGAAGCGTGAGGGATTTATCCCCATCCAAGGCTTTTGCAACCAGGCTTCACGGCAAAGCAGCTCGGACTTAAGTTTGTCAAAGGCCTACTAACAAGGAGCTTAAAAAGGAAGTCAAAGTGCAAAACTGAAAAACGAATACAATCGGCCAAAGCTCACCATAAAACATAGCCGCCGAGCCTCCTCAAAAGTCAAACACATACCTATCAGCCTGGTCTCATTGGCTCCAGCAGGAACGCTCCTAATAGGAATATGATCATTTGATACCTCACTTGAGTTAGGTGGCCCCTAGTTTCAAACATCCCTTGAAGTACCTTCGACGGGAAAAAAAGACGGTAGCAGAAAATCCTTGTCCCTTGAAGTACCTTCGACAGGAAAAGAAGATCGCGGCAAAGGATCAACCATTTTTCTAAAACCAGAAGCCTAGGGTGCTGCAGGCTCAGCCGAGACATCTTCTCTAGGCCTCCAAGCAGGACTTATCTCGCTATGCGGCACCTTCACCATGTGAAGGTTCCTTCAGTTATTATTATTCCTCAATCCCGAAGCCAACGATCCTTGCTCCTCCCCGAGGAGGCACGGTCTTGTTTCAAGAAATTCCCCAATGCCTGCAATGACGGAGTTAGTACACAAAAACTAAAGTACCTTTCAAAGAGAGTAAACTACACAACACCTATCGTGATGTTTTGCCACCCATCTATCCTTGGACAAATCCTGCCACTTATGCTCATCATAGGTCGAGCGCGCTGCCATCTACCAAGCCTAATCCGTTAGGTCGGGGACCTCGTATGGATCCACGGGACTGCTGCAAAAAGGAAAGGTAAAGCGTCTTTACAAAATCCATCTCCACCGTAAGCAAAAATGATAAAAGCACAAGTGTACCACTTACGTGTGACATTCTATTTCTCAGGAAACCGTAGGAACTCTATGTGGATAATATCAACAATACATACACTGAAAAATCGATTCATCCATCCTTGGTCCCCATCTTCTTCATTAATGATAAGAATGGACCTTGTGGATCGACATCGAAAAGTTATGAGGCCTCGGTGACGAAAGGACCGATATAGCCTGATGAGATGGCTAAGGGTGAACTCAAGCCCGACTTCCTCCACAAAGAACCTCATCATCAATACTACCCTCCAGAACGATGAGTGAACCTGTGCTAGGGTAGCCCGTTATCTTTGATAGAAGTCGAGCACGACCCTATCAAGAGGGCCCAACATAAAAGGGTACGTGTATATGCTCAAAAACCCTTCTACATGAGCCATGATGCTCTCTTTCAGGGAAGGTATCTGCAGTACCACCTTTTCTCCCTGTCCAGAGTCTCTCCTCAGTGCATCTTGATTCCCCTCTCCTATTAATGAAATAAACTTTGATGCATGCTCCCAATGGCCCTGAATATTGGGAAGTCTCTCTAACATAAAATCCCTTCTCGAGATAAAGTATCTCGGGGTCGGCTCACCAGATGCTAGCGGTGTACCACCGACTGAGCGGGAGCAAGCGGTGGAACTCTCATTTTCTTGGTAAACAGATTTTGGCGTAGGAGCCATAACTATGGTGAAACGAGAGAAGGAAATGAAAACTCAGGCGAAAAACTTTGAATTAAGATGACGAAAAGGCTAACGCAAGGAAGGAGAGCTCTATAAAAGGGATAGCCGCTCAAAGTAGCGAAACCCTCAAATAAGGGGAAAACGAACTCATATATAGAGCAAGCGATGACTGTCCGCCTATTCTGAAGGCCAATTAATTCTATGTAGGCCATTGTCATTTTCAGGTAAATCTACCTACTCGATCACCTCGATCATTTCATGACCATGCCATACGATTGACGCTGTCGTACAACGCTCGAGGGATCATAGATTACCATGTGAACCTAGCCTTCAGATGGTGCCTAATCTCGAAGATCTTTGTTACCATGATAGTGAGCTCTAAAGAACCATCGATGCCAATCTCGAGGGTCTCTACCAAAAAGAAATTGGGCTCTAAGGATTTATCAACATCAATCTAGCCTGGAGATGGTGCCGATCTTGAGGATCTCTATTATTATAGCTATGAGCTTTAAAGGAGTTGTCTGCAGAAACCTAGTCTCGAGATGGTACCCAATCAAAGGGAGCGAAGCGCCACACTTGGTGGAAGTTAAGAGAGATGAGCAGAAGTTCACGGTCCACATATTCTCTGATGTGGGGATAATTTGAAACCCCACCCCCGTCATTTTGGGCCAACAACAACAACGACGACGGCGGTGACAACTCATTACAATCCCACTCAGTGGGCAAAATCTCTGAAAAATAGCCATGGCACAACTGGCAAAATTGCAACCGTGTGACCTTACGGTCACGGGCTTGAAACATGGAATAGGGAGTTTGGATGACGTTAAAGAGAAGAAAATGGTTAAAGGTTGTTAAACAACGACTTGATGAAGTTTTGGCTCAAGAAACCTCCTTTTTATAGAAAGGCAGTAGCGCAACAGACGGAGCAATCAATGCCTTTGGGAAACGTATCATCATGCACAATCAATGTTTTTTGAAATGAATCGGCAGCGATATCAATGTTTTTGGGAAATAAACTGATAGTGTATTAAAGCGCTCCTGGAAAGACAAACCAATGCGACGTTTCAGCCATCGCTGAGGCGTACGTCATATGCATGTCATTACGAGAGGCTCGAGGAGATTGGTGTCAAAACCATTTCATATCACCCTATTCTAAGAGACGCAGGGGCTATATGTATACGGTAAAAATTAGAGTCTCCGATTTTTTGGTCGTCATGGTGCTTCATAAGAACGTCTCTGAAGGCTCGAGGTACGACCCGAGGTATGACCTGAGGTTCGACCCCGAGGGTCCTCAATGTTCGACCTTGGGGCAGTGCAAATCGTTGGTCATGATGGAAAATCGGGAAGTTTCCAAGGCGCGTGATTAACGCTAACCAAGTCTACTAGGATAGTACAAACCCATACCGTGGCATTAAATGATTGTATTAGCCAAATACATTTGTAATAAATATATTTGTACTATGTTGGGATGCCTCCTCATATATAAGGGGACGCTTATCACTTTGTAGAGTAGATAGACATACAACATTGAATACACGAAAATTCTCTACTCTCTAACTTAAACATATTCTCCCTTGATTCTACTACTTACATTTATTGCTTACATTCATTGCGTTTCATTAATTATTCTTCATTTATTACTTATTATTGGCCATAAAGAGCTCTTATCAAAGCTCTTAGAACTGTTAGTCCTCCATCGGCTGTTCACAATCTAACGCTTGGCTCGACCTCGAGTCCCATAGAGGCTAGCTCGAGGCCCCGATTCTCAGCCACTCAGTTTGCTTAAACATACTATCTTCAGGTTCTTATCTTATTTTCTAGTCTCATGCTTAACATCTACTACCTAACAAGCTAGCATAAAAATAAATTACGTATTTTTAGAATTACAAAATCAAATCTAATTGTAATTACTATTTTCAAGGTAAACATTATCCACCTCATTTTCAGGTTGCTATTTTTTACTTAATTTTTTGATAATATGATTGTTTACTGTCAAAACCGGATAACAATCAAATTTGTAAATGGTTTTAAGAATATATGGATTAAGTTGACACAAAGCGATAAATTAGAATTGCAATTGAGATGAATAATGATAAAGTTAATTCACACCGCACAACTTGAATAGTTAGAGCCTTGGAATGTCAGTCCTACTTGAACTGGATGCAATTTGATCGATATCATAATACAGAAGAAATAAGAGCTTAAAAAAATTAACAATATATTGCTTTGGAATGCGTGTTACAGTGTGTTTTACAAGTAATCACACGTCCTTTATATAGTAGGGGAGTCCTACTTTAGGTACAATTCTATAAAAGGTAAAAAATCTCTTGATTTGCTGATTTGCCGGTTCCTTATTGATACATGAGGAGATTCCAGTCAGAGTATTCGACCGGTCACGGTTATTTCGTTCTTTTGTTGGGTATGCTAACAGTGTTTCTTTGAGCTCGTTTGAGGTTAAGATCGATTCTGGGATCACGTACTCAATATTCTCGAAGACAGACATTTTGCCCTCGAGTATTTGTCCGGTGGGACTTGGGGTCGATCTTCAGTCCCTCGTGTTCCGAGCTCGATCTATTATGTCGTAGATGAGTCCGATTTCGATTGTATACAAGCATATTTATAATATTTTATCTGATCAGAGTACTTTGAAAGAAATTCCTTAGGAGGACGGGGACTTATTACAATTATTCAACCCCTTCCTTTATGTTTTGCAAGATGCTAGCAGGTGTTTTAGTCATAACTTTGGTTAATTTGTTGTCTATCTCCGGTGAAAGCTGGTACGTATTTATTAATGCTATGAATGACCAATAATTAAGACCGCGAACCAATGTGCCCATAAAGGAGATCAGGCAATTATAATTAGCTAGACTCCAGTGTGGGATTAAGCAATAAATTAAGCAGATTAATCTGATTGAATTAAGCAGTGATATGACTGGAAGGTTTCCATTATGAGAAATAAAATAGTAGTAACTGGAATGATAACGATTACTCCATCAATACAGTTTGAGCATTTTGGATCGACTCTATATCACCGTATTTGGATGCTTAACCCCCTATTTCTTACTGTATTAATAATATCAGCGACCACATTGCATAATTATTTTTCTATGTTTGTGTCCAGCTCAATGTAGTATGAGTACCTTTTTTTCTATGTTTATGTTTTTCGAACTAGCAGTGTACAAATTATATTACCATCAGATTTAGTTGACCTACGATAAATAATATATACATAATTGTTCATATACCGAGAATGTAAACCTAGTAGCATGCCTCAATCTAACATTTTAAATGACTGCATGTTATTGCTTCAAGAGTTCGGTAAGCTCTTTCTGTACAAAATATTTATAGGGAACTAGTTCAATATGGGGCCAAGCAAATAGTTACCAATGCATCTTTTTTATCACACCACTACTTTTTGTTGCTATAGTACTGCTTCGCATTAAATTATATACGGTTAAGGGTCAAATATATCCTTGTACTATTCAAAATAGGCCATATTTATCCTCCGTTTGAATTCTTTAACAAATATGTCCCCACCGTTATACATTAGGGCCATATATATCCCTCAGCCGTTAATACTTGTTTCCAGATTTTTTTTAACACGTGACATGTTCTGATTGGACCAGATGACCCACCCATTCGATTAATTGAACCCGCCCGACCCAGATTTCACTTTATATATATAAAGTGAAATATGCATGTAACAAATTAAAATTAAAGAACCTATAACCAAATGTCAAGGCGTGATATAAAGCTTAATGATATGTGGAAATCTTCCACATTGGTATGAGTTCGATGGTAAGCAACTCCCACTTCTAACGGAGAGCTTGTGAGTTCGAGTCTTCCCAAGAGTAAGGTGGGAAGTTCTTGGAGGGAAGGATGTCGGGGTCTATTTGGAAACAGCCTCTCTATTCAAGAGTAGGGGTAAAGTCTGTGTACATACTACCCTCCTTAAACCCCACTTAATAGAATTACACTGAGTTGTTGTTGTTGTTGTTTGTATGAGTTCGATGCTCACTGTCCTGTACTTCTCCTTTCTTCCCCATGTAAATTTTTTTTTTTCGGTTAAAGATGTCCGTTGAAAATTCTCACGTGAGAAGTAAGCGTAATGATTTAAGGATATTTGGGGGTATAACCATAAGGCCAACAACAGTGCAAGACACGGTATCCTACTATTCTCCATGTTCTGCATCGTTCAGACCTTATCTTATAGGCTTAGGGCGAGGTGCTATAGTTTCTCCTAGGGTATACAAAGGTCGGATTAGTTTTAATTTTTCAATTATCAAACCAACCGAATAGTATCAGATTTTTAATTCATAAATCAAATAAAACCAGTAAAATTAGAATTTTCAATTTTGGATTTTTCGTTTTTTTTTAAAATTTTTATGTCTTTTTACCAGTAACGTCTTAATAACACAAAGTATGTAACTTGTGTTCCAAATATTTATTTTAGTCATAGTAGAATATAACTATATAATATACTTTTCAGAAAAATAAAATAATAATATGGAATGAGTCATAATTGTACTAAAATATTCAATAATATAGATAATAACATCATACAAAGAAAATATTACTAATTAAGACCCATAACAAAAATTAACATAATCTAAAAATACTACGTAGGTCGTGCTAAAATAAGTAAAACTAATAAATACTATTAATTACGCAACGAAGCATCATGAAAAAGATAAACTAATTTATACATCTTCATTATAAATCAATTATCCAATACAATTATTATTAGTGTTGAATTAATTTCCTTTATTATTTTTTATATTAATTTGAACTTTATTTGAGTTACTACCTTTATAGGAATGTTAAGTCCAAATTTGAAATAATACATTTGAAGATAAACCTGTGAAAAAGTTTAAGAAATATTTATAAATTATATTACAATAAATATTTATATGTATAAAATATTTTTAAAATTGTATAAATGTAATGTCAGTTTGGTTTGGTTTTGATTTGACTTTTTTTATTTAAAACTAAACAAAATTAATTATGGTTGGTTTTTTTTCCAACACCAAACCAAATTAAACCAAACCACACAATAAAAAAAATTTCTCGGTTTGACTCAGATTATCGGGTGAAAGAATTACAAAAAAATTCACGTGAATTCACACTACAACAAAAAATGGCCCATCTTTTTAAGTTCTACCCCAGCTACATTATATATATTTTGAAAGCACTTGCAAATTCAAAATCTGTGTTTTTACAATAATTGCTTTTAAAAGCTATAGATTTAATTCTTTGTTCTCATAACTATTGCTCTCACTCTCACGTCTTCTCACATCTTCTACGTATACTTTAAAGGGCCTTCTATTTTCTACTTCTCCTCTTGTGTCACCTGCTTGCAATGAAAGAAAATTGAAGAGTAGAAGTCCACCATTGAAGACAATTCAAAGCTTTGCTTCTAAAAATGGGATTTTTTTTTGAATTTGTTAGTTGTTTGGATTAGGTATTGTTCCCATTGATCGAAAATATCAAAAGGAGTTCAAAATTTAAATTTTAAGTGATTTGGAGTAGATTTGAGCAAGATTTGAGTTAAATTGCAGAAAAGACCTAAGGAAGAAGACGAAGTTAGTTTTTTGTATAAATATGTATAATCTTGTATAATATTGTATATGCATGTAGAAACACACCTTATACACCATTATACACTTTTATACACCTTTATACAAGCGTATGTAAACGAACTTCTTTCACGATTTTCAGTTGCAATTCTTGTTCAAAACCAGTCCAATCCCTATTAACTAACTTCAAATTTTATATATAACATCCCTATACTATTTCTAACAAGTCTAAATAACAACCAATCTAAATTTCTCACAAAATCAAATTCAGAATTTAAATCCACATATTTAAGCTTGTTAAAAATCTAATTTTCACCACCCAAATGAATTTGGTTTGTTGAATTAATACTTGAGTCACAATTACTGATTCGAAAATTAATTTAAAAGCTTGAAGAATCTTTTTTAAAAATTAAATAGTAATTTTGAGAACCTATTGGAGTTGGATGTTGAATCTTAGCCTATTATTTATGGGCTAGTTGGTTATAAATGGAAATATGAGCTATAAAATTGAAAAATGTGGAGCTCAATTGTTCTAATACAAAAATTTTCCTTATCGAATTGATACAATTTATCAGTTTTCTTTGTACATCCCTTTCTCCATTCTCCTTCTCAAATAATTCCCCTCCCTATTCCTATTCCTAATGTGGTTATGGCCGAAGCTACAAAGCTGAGTACAGATTCAGCTGAATTTAATATTTTTTATTTAAACTACAACGTATTTGTGTTAAAAAATTTATTAATATGTATAAATATTAAATTTAGAATTCATTTAATAATATTTAAAGTTATCGTTTTAAAATTCAAAACACACCAAATCAAATTCTAGCTTTATGGTGGAGCTAATGATCAAGGAAATACAAAGCTATAAGACTTCAGACATTCAGATCAATCAACCGTGACTAATATATATCACATTAAGCAATCTCGTGTATTTACGAATACGGTGAATACATAATAGGATATCTGGCCTCCTTTGAATCCGTTTTTGTTGAAAGGAGAAGTGTTCGTTTGAAGCTTAGAGATGTCGAATTCCTTTATATTCGTATATATGACATCCAAGTGATCTCATCTTTAGGAGTAGATATTCATAGAAGAGTTTAAAGTTTTGTGTATTAAAGGTGTAAAAAAATATATTTGTTCAATCCCTTGATAAGCATTAACTAATAACGTAATAAAGATATTCATTAATTTATTATTACAGGTTAAAATTTGAGATGTGCAAAGAAAACTAAAAAATCGCACCGAGAATTCAAATCAGACAAAAATATAATCGATTATAATTTATAAATTTAAAAACCTAATAGACTAACACTATTAATTTGATTTGACAATTGGAAAATTCAATCTGTGTACACCCCTTGTTAAAATATATAATAGTTTAAAATCTTTGCGCTATAAGCGTGTACCACTATTGTTGATAAGCTGGCAAAGTTAAAAAATATCTTAAATCCATAAAAAAGGGACCTTCTAGAGCTTCACATGCTAAAAACCACTTAAGTGGGACCTCTCCATCTTGCTTTGCTTGGTTTTAGTGGATCCTTAGCTTTCCAATCCCACATCTTCATAGTTAGACTACATCATTTCTTACGTCCTTCTTGTAAATGCTTAATTTTTGTCCTAACTTTTTCTTCTACAATATATATATATATATATATATATATATATATATATATATATATATATATATATATATATATATATATATATGCATGAGTGTGTATGTATATGTGTATATGTGTATATGTGTATGTGTTTTTTTTATTTGTATATATATAGGTTTTAAGAATTGATTAATAACTGGATAAATGGAGTAGGGATTGGACTAGTATATTTTAAATAAAATGGAGCTAAAATTGGACAAAAATTAGAAGCCCAAATAGCCTAGATCCGGTCTAAATGAGGGTTGCCACATGAGCGACAAAACGATATAGTTTTATATCAAAACTACGTCGGTTTGGTTAAGTGACAGAGATTTAATCTCAACCACCCATCTTGGCTTGATCCAACGGCCATGTTTAATCTCCCATTTAGGTTTAAACCCTTAATTCCCCAAAATTTGACCCCATTTCCCCCATGTCTCTTTTTTCTTCCTCTCTCTTCTCTCTCTATACTCTCATAAACCCCCAAAAATGCCGCCCAGCTCCGCTGCCAAAAATCGCCCACTAGCGGTGGCCGACCCTCAAACCACCCCTCAACTTTTACCATTTCTTCCTCTCAACCTCATCTCCTTGAATCCAAGCCTCATATCCTCCAAATTCTACGAATCTAGCCTAAAAGAAAACCCTAGCCACCACTTTTTGACAAATTCGTAGAGATTGAGCCACCATTTCCACCTAATTTTTACATAAATATATAAAGCTCAGTAAAGGCTACAATTTGGCATTGGTTTTAACCCGAAATTCCGGCGACCCCCACTGCCCGCCGCTGCTGCCTCTAGCGCTCTTCCGTTCTTACCTCCAATCGACCCAGACATGATTTTATAATCGATTATACCAAAATTGAGATTCAACTCACCGTATTTAGTTTTTGGTATCAGTCAACAATAAAACCATGCCCGGGAACTATCGCTGCATGTGTGCTCGAGTTGTCGGTAAGTATTCAAACCTGTCTCCCCTTTCCCGTCTGATTTTCAGCTTGTGCTTTGGATTTAATTTTAAGGTTTAATCTTTATTATTTTGTTAGTAGTATTAATAGGTTAACTAAACTATTGTAATGTTAGTTGTTAATCCCTTCTTACTCCATATCATAAGAGCTCGTTGTCTTTGTTATCGACTTCCCTTTGTTTGGTATAACACTATTTCTTTTTCTTCATTTTTCTGATTGTCGGTTCGTTATGAAGATTAGGATCATATTTTAGATCCCGCCTTGTTTTAATCTCACTTAATTGTGTAGTATTCCATTTCAATTAGCTTCGGGTTTGCTTCAATATCGTTTATACAATTTATAGGTAGTCATAAGCGTTGATTTTGGCTCATTTATATTTGTTTGAATTATGCATTTAGTTTCCAATTTTAAGTCTTTTGGTTAATATGCACTTGTTTAGTCTAGTTTGTATTAGTCGTATTATCCGTTTTGATTGGCATATACTGGGAAGCATGATCAGTTTTGTTAGTTTACCTTTTTTTATCTTTTAATGTCAAACTAGATTATATTTGCTAGATTCAAATCGTGTTTTGGTTTGGGGATTATCAGTTGGTAGTTGGTTTGTTCCACGTTAGTTTGCACAATTCAAATTCATGCTAATCTAGTTTGTCTGAGTACTTAGTTTGATTGCATTTTGAATCTTGTCTCTATTTTGCTAGTTCATATTTGGTTGGAGTTTGAGTGCATAAGCCGAATTTCAGTCATGTAAAGATAAATGTTGAATACTTGAGTTTAAAGTACGTATTTGTTGGGTATTTTACTGTTTAAACATGCTGGAAATGCAACTGCTCTGTTTAGTGGTAGAATTTGGTGAAAAATGACTGTTTTGGCACACAAAAGTTAGTCCTTTTGGACAGATGAATCAAAATCTGTCCAAAAGGACCTATTTTTCCTATTTAAAGAGGTCATTCTTACATACACACAAAGAGAGAACATTTTTACTGACTAAAAAACCCAACTTTGAGAGTAAAATTCAACAGCTAAACATATCCAGTAGTAAGCTGAAAATCAAGAAATTAAGTTGAAATTTAAGTACTTTTGTGTGAGATTTCCTTTAAAAAACCTTTCAAGAAACTAAAGTTATTAGAGTTAGTCCTGGGATTCTTTCTTTGAATTTGTCAAGTCTCAAGGTGCTTCTGGGCCATTTTCTTGGGCTGAAATTTGTTGCTGATTGTTGTTGTTTCCGCTCTTATTTTTGCTATTTTCTGTTCATCTCCACTGCTGCATTTTCGATTCTCTGCAAAACAGGCAACTCTAGAACCTTTTGTATTGCAGATTTTGCTAAGCAATAGCTGAAGATTTGAACTTGTCAGATTGCTAGAATAGAGTTGAATTCATTCTAAGAGTTTGTTCAAGCGCTTTAACATTTTTATGTGCGGCTCAAGCATGTGAATATGTAATTGATAGCTAGAAGTTCTATTCTTCCCTAAATATAATCGAAGCACTCTGTTTATCTCGTCTAGTCATAGAAAAGATCATGGACCAGCCAATATATTTTGACAAGTTTAACTTTATCTTTCTAAGCATGAACTATTGTTAAGTATTTCTAATAACAATGTTCAAGTTAAATTGGTTAGGTTAAGCGTGACATAAAAGAGGTATTTAAGGGTTGATATATTTTGTCATAGTTCATTAAGTTCGACTTTCGGGTGTTGGAGTGAACTAATTTGGTCTCCACTTTTAATTAACTTCAATAGGTTAATCAAGTATACAATCTTAGCGAGTAAATATGTATTTTTTCTTTTAGTAGGTGAATTGGGTAGTAATAATTTGTTAAGTAAAATGAGATCTATCCATGCATTTTAATTTATTAATCTAAATAATTATTATCTTATATTTTGTTGGCTGCTCGTTTTTATTTATTTATTATTTATAAATTTCTTTGTATAGTTTTATATTGACTATTCAATTAAAAGGTAGAGATGTGATCATTTATTTATTTATTTATTTATTTTCTTTTTGCTAAACATGTTACTAGAATTTAGAAATTGAAGAGAGAGTTGTGCCAATTAATTTTCATCAGTCTATTGGCTGGATAATAAAGCCCATATCATATAAAAATAATTAAATAAATAGTTGGCCCATTTTCTAAAATGCATAAGCTAGCTCATTTCCCATTTAACAAGAAGTTGGCACATTCCTTTGAAATAGATAGAGTTTGTCCAATATTTACTTGCATAATATTTTCAACAATAAGGCTAGAAAATAATAATAAAAATCTGATTTTTTATACCAATTAAGTAACTCATTTTATTTCAATTAATTAATTTTAAACGCTAGGAAATTAGTAGGTGCGCTTTAACTTCACGGACTTGCTTGCGTAGCGTGATGCTTAACTTTTAATAAGTCAATTTATCAATTTCTCATATTCAATAGTTCATAAATATTTTGTCATAATGGCGGATTCGCTTGCGTAGAATGGTTGTGACGTTTAATGAATTTTCCAAAAAAGGAAGTTATTTTTTCCTCAAAGCACAATTATAGTAATTTATCAAAAGTAAATATTGTGCTAATAATCGTTTGTCATAAATGCGGATTCGCTCGTGTAGTGCAACTACGACTAAGTAATAAATTTCGTCGATCACACATTCGCTTTCGTAGTGTGGTCATGAATCTTATTATTCAAAAATGATCTTTAATTTTTCTAATAATCAAGAGAGAAAAGCAAATAGGTAAAACATGAAATCATATAAATGACAATTTGTACAAAATTAATTTAAGCCAAATTTTAAGTAAATAAAACGACAATGTTAGAACCACGGGACTCGAAAAATCCCTTGTACCTTCTCCCCGGTCAATAGAATTCCTTACCCGAACTTTATTTTCGCGGACCGATAAAAATAGAGTCAACTTTCCTTTGACTAGGGATTTAAATAAAAGGTGACTTGGAACATCGAAAACCAATTCCAAGTGGTGACTCTGAACAATAAAATAATCCCTATTTCACGATTTTCACTTTAATTGGAAAAACTCTTTAACCCACATATCCATAATACACATATATATTATTTTGCGGGGGTGGGAAAAAGGGGTGTGACAGCTCTGGCGACTATGCTGGGGACTACAAGAATTCGAACTTGTACATTGTTCACTTTTATTTGACTTTATTAATTTTGTATATTTTGTGATTTATTTGTGCCTAATGTGCAACATGTTCGCTTTTTTACTGCTTCGATATTGTTGAACCGTACATATAAACTGTCTTCCCACGTACCCCCTCCGAGTCTTCTTAAAACTAAATATTGGGCATTTGCTTGACATAGCCCGCTTTCTTTGAGATAGTCGAGGTGCTTGTCACCCGGTGAAGGATTTTAGTTACACCTATTTTAGGCGGGGAGCGCCACAAGCAAAGCCGGAAAGCAATGTTACCGATACGCTGACTCTCCTCGGCTCGAGTTGTCTGCTCGAGTAAGCCAGTCTAGATACCTTCTCCAATAGGATTTAAACCTAGAATAACAACCCTATACCGGATTTCCCTAGTACGTTCGCTTTACTTGAATCATATGCATTTGACTTAATGAAACTCGGTACAGGGGCCTGTCCGTATAAGATTGGTATCCCCTTTGAGACCATCATATTCATGTATGTGCTACTTGATACATCATTTGGAATGCCTATATTCATTGTCGACCAGCTTTATAAATCATTTAGTGTAATTATTAAACAAAAAAAAAGAAAAAAAATGAATAATTCTCCTAGTTTAGTGCAAAGATTAATTTTCATTAAAAAAAAATTTTACCGAACAGCGCGGGCGTGATTCTCACCGAATATGAGATACGTAGGACAACCTCCTTCAGGTTCAGCCCACATATTTCAATAAAATAGTGCATAAAATTTTGCATGTGCGTAAAATTTTCAAAAAAGAGAGCATATTTTGGTCACCTTTTTACGATGTTGCCCTCATGTTCCGGCTGTTTCGCCAAGAAAGCCTTAGAATCTTCATGGGAAGTGTTGAATGGCCATTTTTGTAATAAATAGTTACTTTATCCATATTTATTCACATTTTATCATTTTACCCTTTTATCTGGCCATTTTTGTCGAAGCAGTTTTAAACCTTTCCGGAAGTACCGAAAGATCAGATTTGCAAAAATAGCCATTCTTATCTAAGTTTCGTCTGATTATATTTGTTGAGACAGTTTTTAACCCTTATTGGAGTAGCGATGGGTCATTTTCGTAAAAATAGTTTTTTATTTATTGTTTTATTCTTGTGTTTGGCTTGTCTTTACAAGGCATCCTTTATGCCTTCTTGGAAGTATCAAAGGACCGTCTTTGTAATAATAGCCATTTTTCGCTTTTATGTCCGGTAATTTCAAAATATATATTGCAATAAATAAATATATATATATATATAGATCGAGTCCTAAATTGGCCAAAAAATAAAAAATAATAAAATAATTAATGGTCATAATTTGCATATAGTTTAGGTAAGTCCTAACTCTTTTTATCTTATTCTTAGGATCACCACGAGTTCTCCACAAAAAAGCAGTCAGAAAAGGGTAAGGGACGAGACACCTCCTATGTTCTTGATCAGAGATAAGACCTCGAGTAGTCTCTTTAATTGGTGGGCTAGTTTTGCTACATGGGAACGAAATCAAGTATTTAAGCACCTTAAATTCCTCACGAACATCATGGGAATTAAGCCTAACAGAGATTTAATCGAGGCTCTGGTGGGTTTTTGGGACTCCCTGAACAATGTCTTCAGGTTCAAAGATTATGAAATGACGCGTACATTGGAAGAATTAGGTGGTTTCACTAGATTGAGGAGAGACCTTCGTGTGAAAAAGCTTGCTGCTCCGAGAAAGGTTGGTGTGAATAACTAATTAAAGAAGTTATGTCTCTGGCGAATTCCAATGGTTTGCTTAAATGAAGGTTGGGTTTCGTTGGAATATCTTTATGACAAGTTTGGGGACGAGAAAGGGTTTGTAAAGTTCTCGGGCATAGAATTCATCAACCATTTGAGTTCGACGCTTGGAGGGAGTTGAGAATCTTCACGTTTATGATATCATTTCTAGGGATCATGGTCTTTCCAGAGCGTGGTGAGCGCATAAGAATTCGATTGATTGCGGTAGTCTAATATTTGCAAAGAAGTGAGGATCATACAATTCTTCCCATGATTTTGGGAGATATTTTTTGAGCTTTGACCCATTGCCAAGAAGGTGAAGAATACTTTGAGAAATGCAATATTCTGCTGCAGATGTGGTTCATAGAGAACCTTTATTACCATCCAATAGTAATAAATTTCATTGAAAACTTGCTGAATTATATTAGATGTCACCTAGATAGGGTCGCAAGTTGTAATCTTCCAGAGGGGGTGAGGGCCTGGCGAAAATTACTTAGTTCATTGAACACTGATAGAATCACTTGGAACTCTTATTGGTTCCCTTCTAGGTCATGCATATGTCGACGTATCACATGTTTTTCATACTCATGGGTTTCAGAGGTTTCCAACCCTACGCACCCCTATGCGTCATGCGCCAGTTAGGGATAGAGCAAAAGAGGCCTCGGATTGAGGACATGCGTCCGTTCATTTGGGAATTCAATGGATAGGAACCTCCAAGGAAGTTTTATACAAAAAAGCTTTGGTTTGGTGGTCGATTTTCTGATTTGGATGAGATGGTAGCTGATCGTGAACGTGGGGAGGTAAGCCTTGCATACCTTGAGTGGTTTCAGAAACAGGCTTTCCCAGAGCAAAGGCCAGAAAGATCCATACGGCATGCAGTTAATTGGGAGGAGGAGATCGAGGCAAGAGTTAGGGAAACCAGGAGGGAAGTGGCACAAGAGTTCCAATCTCGTAATGACACTCTACAAGAAGATAAGGGCATTCTGGAGACAGCTATTGACATACAACAGGCTAATTGTGTGGGAGAAGCCTCATTGGGCACGAGAGAAGCAGGCACTCAAAGCCCAAATTCAAAAGAAGAACATAGTCCCAACCGCTCAGCAACAAGAATAGAGAGAAGTCTAGTTCAGGGTAGTCCGTGATCACGAGCGTAGAAGTTTTGCTCTGTTAATCCAAGGTCTGAGGGATCAGATAGAGGGAGTTGAGTCAAGCAAGAAGAGTCGGACTGCGTAGGTTGAAATAGAAAGACATCACTACCAGAGTATGATCAATCGGTTGGAGGGGGAGTTACTAGAAAATCGGCGCCAGAAAAATATGGCCTTGGACCGCGAGCGTGATGCCCTGGATATAGCTGAGACTCGTGGTCGGCAAAATCAATAGTTGCATGTGGCTCAGGAATACATTAAGGGAAAGATCCTCGAGGTAGCCACATATACCTCAAGATCATGTAGGAGTTGCTAGGGAGTGACGCCGGAGCGGTTTGCAGAAGTATAATTGAATGTTGCTCTTCATATATCTGCAAACTTGGAGAGGACATACCGCAATGTTGAGGGTCAGCCGTAGGAATAAGAGCCTTGATTAGAGTGATGCTGGTGGATTCTGTAGAGATCAAAGTCTTATTGTAATTATTAGTCCTTTTTCATTATGCTTTTGTTGTTTTTGAGTCTGTAATAGTATTCTGGTGCTTTGAGTCTTGTTGTTTTGCCTTTTATCCTAAAAAGTCTGTTTGAGTCAGGTTTGGTCTTGTTCATCTTTATTTAATTCTTTCTTTTGAGTCTTGTATCAAAATATTATATTGAAAATCAGTGAAAAAGATTTTTGCATTAAAAATTCTGAAATGAACCAAAAAATGTTTGTTCTGTAATACAAAAAGAATATATATATATATATATATATATATATATATATATATATATAGATATATATATATATATATATATATATATATATATATATATATATATATATATATATATATATATATATATATATATATAAAAGGGTCATGTCCTTGAACTACGTAATGATCTGATTTATGTGGCGACATGATACGTAGGAAACCCACAAAAGGTTCGATCAAATATTCTTTTTTACTCTAAAGTAAGAAAAAAATGAAAAAAGGGAAAAGAAAGAAGGAAATAACAGTGTCAAGCTGATAAGCCGGAATGAAAATTGAAGCCTTCCAAAAGCATGTCAGAGATTGTGTTATTTTCAGGAGCATAGCATATCTACGTGTGATTCATGTCTGTAAATTGCTTAACCCTAACACGTTTGTTAACTCTTATTTTGTAAGCTTATGGTGGTTGGTTTGTGGTGAAACTGGCAACACGTCATTATTTCACAAGATCTAAGGGAGCAGTGGTAATGGATAATAGTGATGAAATCGACTTGGTAAGTGACAATCTGCAGGGTCAGTCAGTTGATCAAGCGTTAGAGGATATAAGAAAATTGAGAGAGAAACTGTCAGATGTATATCAAGCTTGGGTCTCCGGTCGACCTCCACCCCAAGGTCCATCCGAGGGAACTTCCACCATACCCAGGCTACTCAAACACCGCTCCATACAAGGAGCGATCACTTTCTACCACCAGTGTATGTGCTAAACTACAGCTTCCATATTGCTCACGGTGCCTCTAACATGCGACCTCCAGTCGCACCAGTCAGGAACACCCCTCTCGTTGTGTCTGGCGTACCGCTATATAAAATCCCGCCACCACCTCCTATGACGAGGCCAGACTATGAGCCATTATCTCATGCTTATGATGGCCAATAACCAGTGGAGAATGAAAAGCCCACCATAATGGTTGAGCAGGATGAGATGACCAAGAAGATGAAAAGTCTTGAACAGAATATAAAGAATATACAGGGACTAGGCGGTCACAAAAGTGTTTCATTCAATGATCTATGTCTGTTCCCTCACATCCATTTACCATGAGGGTTTAAGACCCCAAAATTTTGAGAAATATGATGGACACGATTACCCTATCGCCCACTTGAAAAGGTATTGCAATCAGTTGAGGGATGCAGGAGGAAAGGAAGAACTGATGATGGCTTACTTTGGGGAAATCCTTGTGGGTGTAGCTTCTGAATGGTTCACCAACCATGTCATCTCTCATTGGCATGTTTGCGATGACATGGCCCAGGATTTCGTCAAACAATTTCAGTACAACATTGATATTGCACCTCATCGTAATTCCTTGTCCAATATAAAGAAAAAGCCGACCGAACGTTTTAGGGAGTATGCCATCAAGTGGAGGGAGCAAGCGGTTAGAGTTAAGCCACCATTGATAACCAAGAGTTTATCACTATTTTTCTAGAGGCTCAAGAGCCTGATTACTTTTAGAACATGATGTCCGCGATAGGTAGACCTTTTGCAGAAGCAATCAAAATAGGGGAGATGGTCAAAAATGGCCTCAAGACTGGCAGAATTGTAAGCCAAGCTGCTCTCAAAGCCACCACCCAAGCTATCCAAAATGGGTCGGGAGGTTTGGCAAATAGAAAGAAGAGAGATGAAGTGTCCATGATGGCATCGGGATCTAGGGAAGTTCAAAGAGGGGCATCACACCCTTATGTTCAAGTTCAGCATGGGCAATCCAGCTACCCTCAACATTACTATCCCCCGCCAATTCCTCAATACTCTATGGGCCCACAACAATATATAGTGTCCAATGCTCAATCATATGCTCGGCCTCCCAATCAGTAGGTACATGCACCAGCTCCAAGGGCTCCCCGACCTAAACAGCAAAAATTTTCGGGCACCTTTCAATGCTCGTCCCAGGCATGATTTTGGTCGAGAGTAGAGGCCAACAGAAAAATTCACTCCATTGGCTGAATCATACTCTGGTCTATTCCAGAAACTGAAGCAAATGGGAGTGATTGGACCCATCGCTTCCCACCATATGTATCCTGATTCGCATAGATTTCAAGCAAATGCAAGATGTGAATGCCATTCAGGTGCTCCGGGGCATAGCACTGATTACTATTGGACTTTGAAGAGAGCCATAGAGAGACTCATTTCTGAAAAATTGATTGTAGTGACAAATGGCGAGGACCGTCCTAATTGTGATGAACAACCCGTTGCCATCACAAAATGATGTTCATTTTCCGGGAATGATCAACCGAGATCAAGAATACGAGCCGGTCGGTCGCGAAAAAATGAAGGTGGGAGCACTTCAAGAAGGAACAAGTTTGGAAGTAAGTCCAAGCCGAGATGTGTCGTTTATTGTGGAAGGCGCCCCGAACTCAGAAAAGGTAACCTTATGTGTGCCTAATTTACCAAGGTTGGAGGTTCGCTCCAATGTAACATGCCCAAGGTTATATGTCCTTTGAGGCCACCCCATCACAAGGCATAATTGGGGAGGTACAAATGATATAACAGAGCCGTATCATAATCAAACCCGTTGTGCAACCCCCTGTGACAAATATGAAAACCATTCCTTGGAAATACAATAAGACTATGATGACCTACAAAGGCAAGGAAGTCATAGAGGAAGTGGGGGAAACTGAGGTTTGACCCAACCGGGGAGGTGTTACTCTCCAGAAGGGTTGAGAAAGGCCAAGCAAATCAGAGAAGGCCAATTGCCAATAAAGAAACCCGTCACTGTAGCAAAAGCGGAAAAGTTTTTGAAGAAGATGAAAGTTCAAGATTACTCAATCATTGACCAGCTAAGAAAGACTCCTGCCCAAATCTCTATACTATCTTTGCTCATACATTCTACAAAGCATGCCCGTTTACTAATCAAGGTCCTAAATTAGGCACATATCTCAGAAGAGACCACAATGAATCAGTTAAAGAAGATGGACAATAGATTTTTTGAGGTGAACAGAATCTCCTTTACCAATAATGAACTTCCCGAGGAAGGAGCTGGGCACAATAGGGATTTTAACTTGATGGTCAAATGTGAAGGGAATTATGTAAAGCGAGTCATGGTCGATGGAGTCTCAAGTGTAATTATATGCTCTCTCTCTACCTTGCAAAGTATGAAGATCAATATAGACAGAATCCGAGAGAAATGTTTGCACACGGGCTTTTGATGGATCAGCAAGAGATACCATTGGGGAGATCAACCTCACCATGGCGATAGGGCCGGTTGACTTTGAAATTGTCTTCCAAGTGGTGGAAATGGCCACTTCTTATAACTTTATTCTTGGAAGGCCATGGATCCATACGGCCCGAGTTGTTCCATCCACCTTGCATTAGATGCTCAAATTTGAACACGATAGGTAAGAAATTATTGTCCACGGGGAAGACGAGTCTTCCATTTATAAAGACTCGTTAATCCCCTATATTGAGGCCAATGAATGGTCTAATTTCATTATCTATCAGGCTTTTGAAGTGGTTGTTGTGGACCATGTCAAGGAAGGAAAGCCCATTCTGCATCAACGTCTTTCCTCTACGTCTGTAATACTGGCTGCAGTTATGATGAGACAAGGTTATGAACCAGAAAAAGGTTTGGGGGCATCATTGTAAGGAATTTCGGAGCCTATTTCTCCGTTCCGTAACCAGGGTACTTTTGGCTTAGGCTTCAGCCCAACCAAAGCAGATGAAAACAAAGCCAAGAATCGCAAAAAGTATGGATGGGTCCTGCAACAACCTATCTCTCACATTTTCTACACTTTTTTCAAGCCATGCCTCCAAGAGGGTAAAAATTCCTAAGCGCATGCAAACATTGATGAAATATGCCATGTCCTTAGCTAGATGTTTTCTAAAGTGAATATGATCCAGAGTGGTGAAGGAACTAGTCGTGCCGATATGCAACTAATTGACCTAGAAACCATGCTCACCAACTGGGAAGCAACTCCTTCCCCCCCCCCCCCCCCCAGGAAAACATCTCAGTATGATTGTTTTATTTTGATGTTAACCCTTCTATCCTTTCGAATTCAATGAAATGCAGTTCAGTTTTCTATTAATTTTTCTATCTTTTCCTCTTCTAATTCATGTAATTGTATTTCCATTTTTGCTTTGTTAATGTTGTCTTTAATAATATGACATGCATGCGAAATTCACGCCCAGATCTTAAAAAGCTTTCTAATATTGAAATAACGCATCAAGAGGTTGAACACGATAAATATGAGGTTGTTGAGGAAATAAAAAGAGAGTTGGAACAATCTGAAAACAAGCCTAAGCCAAACCTCAATTAAACTGAGCCGATTAATATCGAAAGTCCTGAACAGGTTAGAGAAACAAAGATAAGCATTCACACTGAGCAAAAAACCAGAGATGCCTTGATTCATTTTTTATTTGAATATAGAGATGTGTTTGCTTGGTCTTACGATGATATGCCGGGTTTAAGTGCTGATCTGGTGGTTCATAAGCTTCCCACATTTCCTGGATTTCCACCAGTCTAGCAAAAACAATGAAAATTTAAAACAGACATGAGTGACAAAATCAAAAGAGGAAATAATGAATCAATTGAGCGCCTATATGGTCAAAGCTGTCCGATACACCATTTGGGTGGCGAATGTTGTTCCTGTGCCGAAGAAGGATGGAAAGACCATAGTCTATGTTGATTACAGGGGCCTGAACAAAGCAAGTCCAAAGGATATTTTCCTTTTACCAAATATCCACATTCTTGTAGATAATTGCGCAATGAAGGAGATACAATAGTTCGTGGATTGCTATCATGGGTAGCACCAAATTCTAATGGATGAGGATGATGCAGAAAAGACCGCTTTCACCACTCCATGGGGTACTTATTGTTACAGGGTCTTGCTATTCGGTTTAACTTACATGAGGGGTATGACCACTATTTTTCACAACATGATGCACAAAGAGATTGAAGTGTATGTCGATGATGTCATCATAAAATAAAAGACACAGGCTGATCACGTGTGTGATTTGAAAAAATCCTTCGAACAACTTCGAAGGTATGACCTTCAGCTTAATCCAACCAAGTGTGCATTCGGGGTTCCATCTGGGAAACTCCTCGATTTTATAGTCAACTGAAGAGGCATTGAGCTGGATCCATCTAAGATAAAGTCCATTCGAGATCCGCCACCCCCGAAGAATAAAATGGAAGTCATGAGTTTCCTCGGGAGGTTGAACTACATCAGTAGGTTTATTGCTTAGCTCGCAACCACGTGCGAGCCCGTCTTTAAGTTGCTGAAAAAGGAGCCGCTATCAAGTGGACGGACTATTGCCAAAAAGATTTCGACAGGATCAAAGATTATTTGTCAAAACCTCCCTGTACTGGTCCCACCAGAACCTGGTAGGCCTTTGTTTCTATATCTATAGGTGATGGATAATTCCTTTGGATACATTCTGGGACAACATGATGCAACAGGCAAAGAGGAACGTGCAATCAATTATTTGAGCAAGAAGTTCACCAATTATGAAGTTAAGTACACCCTTTTAGAAAGGAAATGTTGTGACTTGACTTGGGTCGCTCAGAAGCTGAGACATGATCTTTTGGCCTATACTTCTTACCTCATATCTAGAATAGATCCTTTGAAGTATATCATCCAAAAGCCAATGCCCACCGGCAGGCTCGCAAAATTGCAAATCCTGCTCACAGAGTTTGACATCGTTTATGTCACTCGCACCTCAATGAAAGCACAAGCTCTGGCAGAAAATCCAGTTGACGATGAGTACATGCCCCTTAGCACATACTTCCCAGATGAAGAGGTCAACTCAATAGAGAAATCGTTTCCAGATGATCACCCTGCATAGAAACTGTATTTTGATGGGGCTGTTAATATCAAAGGAGTTGGGATAGGGGCAATCCTCATCTCACCTATTGAACATCATTACCTTGGAACAATCAGACTTCGGTTCTTCTGTACTAATAATATGGCAAAATACAAAGCTTGTATCATGGGTTTGAAAATGGCTACCGATCTGGATGTGCATGAACTATTGGTTGTGGAAGTCTGACTTGCTTATCCAGCAGGACCAAGGCAAATGGGAGACTCGAGACATCAAGCTTATTCCATACAGACAATGTGTGCAAGACTTGAGCAAAAAATTCAAATCTATTGAGTTAAGCTACATTCCCAGGTTTCATAACAAGATAGCCGATGCCTTGGCTACTTTCGCCTCAATGCTCCCTTATATAGGCAACACTCATATTGATCCACTAGAAATCCAAGTTCGGAGTCAACACGGTTACTGCAATTCAATTGAGACAGAACGAGATGGTAAACCATGATATCAAGACATAAAATGATTCTTGAAAACAAGAGAATATCCAGAGTATGCTAACGGAGATCAAAAAAGAACCATAAGGCGGCTCGCCAGTGGTTTCTTTTTGAATGAGAAATTCTATACAAAAGGACCCCAGATTTAAACTTGCTGAGATGCATAGATGCTATAAAAGCAGAGCGGATCATGAGCGAAGTACATTCGGGGGTATGCGGCCCTCACATGAATAGATATGTTTTGGCAAAGAAGATCATGCACGCAGGGTATTATTGGCTTACATTGGAGCGAGATTGCTTCAGTTTTGTTCGCAAATGTCACCAATGCCAGATTAATGGTGACCTGATTCACTTTCCTCCTTCGGAGTTGCATCCCATGTCCTCTCCTTGGCCTTTCGTTGCTTGGGGAACGGATGTCATTGGGATGATCGAGATGAAGGATTCAAATGGGCATATATTCATTTTGGCTACAATTGATTACTTCACCAAGTGGGTGGAGGCCGTCACTTTCAAAGCAGTCACCAAGAAAGCAGTGGTAGACTTTGTTCATTCCAACATCATCTGTCTCTTTGGTATACCAAAGACCATCATCACTAATAATGCTGCCAATCTAAACAGTCACTTGATGAATGAGGTATGTGAAAAATTTAAAATCATGCATCGCCATTCTACCCCTTACTGACCAATAGCCAATGGAGTCGTTTAAGCGGCAAACAAGAACAACAAGAAGATTCTTAGGAAGATGATCCAAGGTTCCAGGCATTGGCATGAAACGTTTCCTTTTGCTCTTTTGGGATACCGCACGATTGTTCGCACATCTGTTGGTGCAACTCCGTATCTGCTTTTGTATGGAACTGAAGCTGTCATACCCGCGAAAGTCGAAATTCCCTCTCTCCGATTATTGTGGATTCAGAGATTGAAGACATTGAGTGGGTCAAGACCCGATTAGAACAACTGATGTTGATCGATGAAAAATGGCTAGCAGCAGTGTGTTTCAGCTAGTTATACCGGCAAAGAATGGCACGCGCTTACAATTAGAAAGTGCACCCAAGGCAGTTTGAGGTAGGCCAGCTGGTTTGAAACGCATCCTTCCGCACCAGGTAGAAGCTAAAGGAATGTTCGCCCTAAAATGGAAAGGACCCTACATCATCAAGAAAGTGTTACCAAATGGGGCCTTGCACTTGGTAGATGAAGAAGGATGGGTACCAGACATGACTATTAATGCAGATGCAGTCAAAAGATATTATGTCTGATATATGCCCAGTGTAGAATTTTCATGCATTGATTTTCTTAGATTGAAGTGACGAAGGCTATCATTTGCTCGCTATTCCAAATAGGTGTCACCCTACTGTTAATACTTTTTAGTTTGTATTTGTCTTCCTTGTTTCTCACTTTTTGGAACCCGTGTACTTGTAAAAAAAAGCCAAATAACAAATCACCGAGTCATTGAACTACGTCCACCTGATTCCGAAAGGATACGTAGGCAGCCTTACCCTAGGTTCAGTCCCATCAGAACAAAAAATCCATATTCCTAATACTTCAAAACTGGGGCAGAAGTTTGTTTTATTTCATGGGTTTTCTGTAAAAACGGTTCCAAAAGTTATAATTAAGTTCAAGGTTCATTTTGCCTTTTTACATTTCAAGAACTTCTTATCGATGTTTTTTGAGAATGTTTGAAATCCCCATGCCAAAGGTATTGGGTAACCTTCCTCATGCAGTATCTTAAAGGAAAAAAAAAAGAAATAAAAAGAAAAAAAGGAAAGAAAAGGAACAAAAGAAAAAAAAGAAAAAGAAATGAGAGAGTCTTATTAGTGAAAACGAGTACGGGCACTATAAAGCGACAGTGAGCAGAGAAATGAGAGAGTCTTATTGGTGAAAACCCATACGGGAACCATAAGGCGACGGTTAGTAGAGAAATGAGATAGATTAGTTAGCAAAAAACATGCAAAGGGCTACTAGCCGAATGAGGATCTTTGATTCTCCGGCATGAACACAACCAAGAAAAATTCAAGATTAACATTTGCGGCGGATTTTGAGAATTAGACAGCTTAGACGGATCAAGCGTCTAGTTCAAAATGCATGTCATGATTAATTGAAGTCATCACATACCTCCAAATAAGCCTCCCTATTCCTTTCCCCGAAAGGGACATCTTTTGTTTAAGCACAGTTTTGTTTCACTTTCAATTATTATTCTATTTTACCCATTATTTTTCTTTGAGTCCCTTTAGGTCTAATCCTGCATCAAAAGCGAAGCAAAGAAATGGCTGCAAAACCAGCTACTATTTCCTCGCAATGTCGAGCACAATTTGGGGCATATATGGCATTGACGAAGGAACGAATCCATTTATGATCTCATTAAATAAGACTAACAAAGTGTTTCAAGAAACTTAAAAATCGCATGAGCAGGACCTGCTTCATGAGAAAAGTTGATAAGCACTACGGACACAAACTGATACTGGGTGCAAGACAACTGAGTTTGATTTTAATGAACAATAGTCGTGCCTTAGAGACAAGGGTAGCGGTACCATGGACAACTTGGTATGAAACATTTGGGGGAAACATTGAAAAGCCAAGGTCTCTAGAAAATGATACAGAGTGACCGAGCATCTTGGTACTGCACTGACAGAATCGGTTATTTGATAGCAGTGGCCGTGAATCAAACTATTCAAGGCATCAAGGGATCAAGGCCACAAACCAATCACCACTTTGGAAACTAACAAATTTTTCTTCGTTTGAAGAAGGAAAATGCACTGCAGAATGGCAATTCTAAATGAACAAATGTCACCAAACGTAAGCTCTTTTAAATCTCCATTGTTTCTTTTTCAGCATGCATCACTATTGTTCACACCTCCCATTTTTGTAGATTAACTCAGGTAGAATCCTTTCGCCAAGGAGGATCCAGCTCATAGTTCTGGGTAGAAGTACTCTTCGCTCAGGGTGTTTAACACAGCTTAACTCAGGTAGAATCCTTTCCCCTATCATGATCCAGCTCATAGTTCCGGGTAGAAGTACTCTTCGCTCAGGTTGTTTTACACAGCTTAACTCAGGTAAAATCTTTTCGCCTAGGGGGATCCAACTTATAGGTCCGAGTAGAAGTACTCTTCGCTTAGGTGTTTAATATAGCTTAACTCATGTAGAATCCTTTCGCCTAGGGGGATCCAGCTCATAGTTCTGAGTAGAAGTACTCTTCACTCAGGTTGTCACACAGCTTAACTCAGGTAGAATCCTTTCGCCTAGGAGGATGCAGCTCATAGTTCTGTGTACAAGAACTCTTTTCTCATGTTGTCTTACGCAGCTTAACCCAGGTAGAATCCTTTCGCCTAGGGGGATCCAGCTCATAGTTGCGGGTAGAAGTACTTTTCGCTCATGATGTTTTACAACAAGCTTAACTCAGGTAGAATCATTTCTCCCAGAGGGATCCAGCTCATAGTTCCGGGTAGAAGTACTCTTCGCTCGGGGTGTTTAACGCAGTTTAACTCAGGTAGAATCCTTTCGCCTAAGGGGATCTAGCTCACAGTTCCGGGTAAAAGTAATCGTCGCTCAGGTTGTTTAATACATTTTAACTCGGGTAGAACCTCTTTCACCTGGAGAGATTCAACACTTTACCAATATATGGTGCTAACACTTGATTCTATTAAGATAGGGTACCAGCCTCTTGTTACATTTCCTTTCAGTAGTACAGGGTATCGATCCCTAGTTACACAATCATTTGATACCAAAATTCTATCTTTTTGAGCTAGTTTATATTATAGTTTCTGTCTATCTTTTCAATAAAATTAGATAATTTATTGGATTCTGTAATAATTTACAAAATTTTCCTAGTACTAGACTGGGGCAGCAAAATTTTATTCGTTTTTGTTTGTCTTTGATGGCTTTGCAGGATCTGCCGTACACCACAAATGACAATTAAAGCTCATAGTTCCAGTTTCTCATCAGAAGAAAGAAGTCCTTTGATCACAAGATAGTCAGAGTTAGCTTTGATAACGTGTCAGCAACCCAGCTTCTCAAGAATCGTCTTCTCAAATTTTGATCGAGAAAGCAAGCAATCGAGATTGTGTCATAATCTCTTCTTCAAAGAGAATCATGATCCAATCTAATGTCAACACAAGCGAGCGAGTCAAGAATGAAGATTTGACTCTAGAAGACACGTAAACAGGGATTTTGTACTCTTAGTTTGCAGACATATGCAGTGTTTTTCTCTTTTCCTTTTGATGTAAGCAGCGAGTAATAGTCAATAGCAACAACAATAGCAGTAACAATCTTAACTCCAGTGTCTGGTAATTCCAACTACCAAAACATCTCCAAGAACTATACTGACCTGATTCCTTTATAGCCAAGGATATGTAGGCAACCTCAGAAGCAAGGTTCGGTCACCACCTTTTTCAAAATGCTTCCATTAGAGTGAATGTGAGCAAAAATTATCCATGGCATTTGTTTGTCTTTGCACGAAAACTCTTCATGTTCTCGAGCAAAGAGGGGCAACTGTAAATGCCCAATTTTTGCCCCAACTTTTTCTTCTATATATATATGCATGAGTGTGTGTGTGTGTATGTGTATGTGTATGTGTATAACTGTGTATGTTTTTTCTTATTTGTGTATGTATAGGTTTTAATAGTTGATTAATAGATTGATAAATGGGGTAGGGATTGGACTAGTGTATTTTAACTAAAATCCAACTAAAATTGGCCAAAAATTAGAAGCCTAAATAGCCCAGATCCGGTCCAAATGGGGGCTGCCACAGGAGGACCAAAACGACGTAGTTTTATATCAAAACTACATTGTTTTGGTTAAATGACAAAGATTTAATCCTAGCCACCCATCTTGGCTTGATCCAACAGCCATGTTTAATCTCCCATTCAGGTATTAAAACCCTTAATTCCCTAAAATTTGACCCCACTTTCCCCAATATCTCTTTCTTCTTCCTCTCTCTACCCTCTCTATGCTCTTCTAAACCCCCATCGCTGCCACCCATCGCCGCCCAGCTCCGCCGCTGGAAATCGCCCACCGGCAGCGGCCGACCCCCAAACCACACCAAAATTTTATCATTTCTTCCTCTCAACCTCCTCTTCTTGAATCCAAGCCTCATATCCTCCAAATCCCAACTAATTCCACGAATCTAGCCTAAATCAAAACCCTAGCCACCATTTTTTGACAAATTCGTAGAGAATGAGCCACCCTTTCCACCTAATTTTTACATACATAGATAGAGCTCAGCAAGGGCTACAATTTGGCATTGGTTTTAACCCGAAATTCCAGTGACCCCCACTACCCGCCACCGCTACCTCCAGTGCTCTTCCGTTCTTTCCTCTAATCGACTCGGACATGATTTTATTGTCGATTATACCGAAATCGAGATTGAACTCACCGTATTTAGTATTTTGGTATCAATCAACAATAAAACCATTCCTGGGTCGAATCACCACCATCTGCCTTTGTCTCACACTGCCTGTATGCTTGAGTTGTCGGTAAGTCTTCAAATCTGTCTCCCCTTACCTGTTTGTGATTATTAGCTTGTGCTTCAGATTTAATTTTAAAGTTTAATCTTTATAAATTTGTTAGTAGTATTTATAGGTTAACTAAACTATTGTAATGCTAGTTGTGAATCGCTTGTTAGTCCATAGCATAAGAGCTCGTTGTCTTTGGCATCGACTTCCGTTGTTTGGTATAACACTATTCCTTTTCCTTCATTTTTCTGATTGTCGGTTCGTTATTAAGAATAGGATCATATTTTAGTTTCCGTCTTGTTTTAATCTCACTTAATTGTGTAGTATTCCATTTCAATTAGTTTCAGGTTTACTTCAATATCATTTATTTCATTTATAGGTAGTTTTAAACGTTAGTTTCAACTCATTTATATTTGTTTGAATTATGCACTTCCACTACAAGAAATGTGCTTTTTAGCGGCGACACAAATCGCTACTACATCATTAAACGTCGCCGCTAAATTTGTATAGCAGCGATATTGGACTTGCTGCACCTCAATCCATTACTAAACATTATTTGTGACGACGAACAAGCGTCGCCACAAAATGTCACCAATTAATGGCGACAATGTTGCCACAAAAAGTTTAGCAAGTTGCCACAAATTATGTTCCACGAAACAGATTCAGGGGCAAGTCGCCACTGAATAGTGGCTTTTAACATCGACTATTACCGCCACAAAAAATGAATAACTGTCAGTGGCAGCCTTTAGTCGCTACAAGAGAGTTGCTTTTAGTAGCAGTTGAAGTCGCCACAAACACAATTGGCTATTACCCACAAAAAACTCAATAATCAGTGGCGAGTATGAGCTCGCTGCTAGATAATTGCTTTTAGTCGCAGTTGCAGTTGCCACAAAAACAATTGGCCATAACTAGCGATTCTCGTATTGAAACAATTGATGCCGCTACAAAGAACTCAATAATCAGTGGCGACTATGAGCTCGCTGCTGCAGAATGACAGTTAGTGACAATTGTAAATGCGACAAAAACTATTAAACAATCAATAGGAACTTTAATATTGCAGAATGAAATTTTGTCACCACTAAAACCTATTTAATTCAGGATTTATAATGACCAAAATTATATAAACGCATCCAATAATATTTTACAAACACCAAAAGAATATCTTAAGTTGGATATTAAATACTTTCATTACTAAAATGCAAATTACATATATAATGCATAATACTTCATTGTAATTATATGCATATACATCCCAAAAGAGCAAAATACTAAGTGCCTTGAAGCCTCTCCTTGGTTGTCTCTATTGTTTAAGAACCTTGTCCCTGCTATTACACAAAAAACACAAGATTACTTTAGCACATGTATCATAGTGCACTGCATAAAAAATTTCAGCATTAAGATAAATTGCTCTAAGATAAAAATTCAGCATTATGACAAAAAAAATTCAGCATTATGACAAAAAAAATTCACTAGACTTGACGCAAACATTTAACGTATAGGGCATGAGCTAACATCATTTTCATATGTTAAGCAAACACAAATTTTGAATTTTCTAACTCATATATAAGGTCTTAGCCACTTTTGACTAAGAGAATTCTACCTTGTGCTCAGATCCTATTGACCAAACAGACATGGGTTTATGGAAGAAAACATTCAAGACTCAGAAAAGGGCACAATCATACTACACAAGTTAAAGGATTTCGAAAGCAACTCAAGAAATTGCTACTCTAAAGAAAGAATGTTATGGGACACCATATAGCAGAATATCATCAAAAGGAGAAAAAAAAACTTAGCACTAAATTTTTTGACACAATTCACAGCAGAAAGCAAGCTTTGAAATGACTCACTAATCCAATAGAGCTAAACTAGGTGCAGGTGAGAGCACCATTATTATTGAGAAAATCCAATAGAGCTAAACAAGCTTTGAAATGACTCACAGCAGAAAGCAAGCTTTCACGATAGCAGGTGAGAGCACCATTATTATTGAGCAAATCCTGCACTAATCTAAGAGAGGTAAACTAGGTGCTTTACATTTGTTATCACACCTCAATATTAACACAATAGAATGCGAACTCGGGAAACATACAAGTTGATTTGTTCCGTTGCAAAGTTTTAGTCAACATTTAGGCCCTTCTTTTAGTTCATTTTTGGCACCTTAGAATGTTACTCCTCACTCTTTTCATGGAAAAAACGCAATCTTTCTCTAATCTCCTTGTTTTTTGTTTCCAATTTTAAGTCTTTTGGTTAATATGCATTTGTTTAGTCTTGTTTGTATTGGTCGTGTTATCCGTTTTGATTGGCACATCCTGGGAAGCATGATTGGTTTTGTTAGTTTACCTCGCTTTATCTTTTAATGTCTAACTAGGTTATACTTGCTAGATTCAAATCATATTTTGGTTTGGGGATTATCAGTTAGTAGTTGGTTTGTTCCATGTTAGTTTGCACAATTCAAATTCATGCTAATCTAGTTTGTTTAAATACTTAGTTCGATTGCATTTTGAATCTTCTTTCTATTTTGCTAGTTCATATTTGGTTGGAGTTTGAGTGTATTAGCTGAATTTCAGTCATGTAAAGATAAAAACTGAACACTTCAGTTTAAAGTACGTGTTTGTTGGATATTTTACTATTTAAAAATGCTGGAAATGCAACTGCTTTATTTTGTGTTAGAGTTTGGTGAAAATGACTGTTTTGGCACACAAAAGTTAGTCCTTTGGGATATATTTTTGGTGAATCAAAATCCGACCAAAAGGACCTATTTTCCCTATTTAAAGAGGTCATTCTTACACTGAGACGAGGGTCGATTGGAAACAGCCTCTCTGCCCTTTCGGGTAGGGGTAAGGCTCGTCTACATATTACCCTCCCCAGACCCCACTTTGTGGGACTATACTGGGTAGTTGTTGTTGTTGTTTAAAGAGGTCATTCTTATACTTTTACAAACTCAAAAATCCAACTTTGAGAGTAAAATTCAGAAGCTAAACATATCCAATAGTAAGCTGAAAATCAAGAAAGTAAGCTGAAATTTGAGTGCTTTTGTGTGAGATTTATGGAAAAAAAATCTTTCAAGAAACTAAAGTTATTAGAATTAGTCCTGGAATTCTTTCTTCGAATTTTTCAAGTGTCAAGGTCATTCGGCCATTTTCTTGGGCTGAAATTTGTTGTTGATTGTTGCTGTTTCCGCTATTATTTTTATTGTTTTCTGTTCATTCCACTCTTGTATTTTCGATTCTCTGCAATACAGGTAACTTTTGAACCTTTTATAATGCAAATTTTGCTAAGAGATAGCTGAAGATTTGAATTCATTCTATGAGTTTGTTCAAGCGCTTTAACGTTTTTATATGCGGCTCAAGCATGTGAATATGTAATTGATAGCTAGAAGTTCTATTCTTCCTTAAATGTAATCGAAGCATTCTGTTAATCTCGTCTAGTCATAGAAAAGATCATGGACCAGCCAATATATTTTTGACAAGTTTTACTTTGTCTTTTAAGCATGAACTGTTGTTAAGTGTTTCTTATAATCAATGTTCAAGTTAATTTGGTTAGGTTAAGCGTGACGTAAAAGAGGTGTTTGAGGGTTGATATATTTTATCATAGTTCATTAAGTTCGACTTTCGGGTGTTGGAGTGAACTGATTTGGTCTCTAATTTTAATTAACTTCAAAAGGTTAATCAAGTATACAATCTTAGCGAGTAAATATGCATTTTTCTGTTAGCAAGTGAATTGGGTAGTAATAGTTTGTTAAGTAGAATGAGATCTATCCATGCATTTTAATTTATTAATCTAAATAATTATTATCTTATATCTTTTTGGCTGCTCGTTTTTATTTATTTATTATTTAGAAGTTTCTTTGTATAGTTTTATATTAACTATTCAATTAAAAGGTAGAGATGTGATCATTTATTTATTTATTTATTTTCTTTTTGTTAAACATGTTACTAGAATTCAGAAATTGAAGAGAGAGTTGGGCAAATTTATTTTCAGCAGTCCCTTGGCGGGCTAATAAAGCCCATATCAGGTAAAAATAATTAAATAAATAGCAGGCCCATTTTCTAAAATCTATAAGTTTGCCCATTTCCCATTTAACAAGAAGTTGGCTCATTCCTTTAAAATAGATAGAGTTGATCCAATATTTACTTGCATAATATTTCAGATTTTTGATACCAATTAAGTAACTCATTTTCTTTCAATTAATTAATTTTAAATGCTAGGCAATTAGTAGGTGCGCTTTAACTTTACGGACTCGCTTGCGTGGTGTTATGCTTAACTTTTAATAAGTCAATTCATCAATTTCTCATATTCAAAAGTTCATAAATATTTTGTCATAATCGCAAATTTGCTTGCGTAGCGTGGTAGTGACGTTAAATAAATTTTCCAAAATAGGAAGTTATTTTTTGCACAAAGCACAATTATAGTAATTTTTCAAAAGTAAATATCATGCTAATAATCGTTTGTCATAAATACAGATTCGCTCGTGTAGTGCCGCTATGACTAAAAAATAAATTTCGTCGATCACGCATTCGCTTGCGTAGTGTGGTCACGAATCTTATTATTCATTAATGTTCTTTAATTATTCTAATAATCAAGAGAGAAAATCAGATAAGTAAAACATGAATATCGTATGAATCACAATTTGTCAAAAATTAATTTAAGCCAAATTTTAAGCCAATAAAGCGACCGCGCTAGAACCACAGGACTCAGGGAATGCCTTGCACCTTCTCCCCGGTCAACAGAATTTCTTACCTGAACGCGGACCGGTAAAAATAGAGTCAACATTCCTTTGACTAGGGATTTAAATAAAAAGTGACTTGGAACACCGAAAACCAATTTCAAGTGGCGACTCTGAACAAAAAAACAATCCCTATTTCAAAATTATCACTTTTATTGTACAATCTAATATCTGATCCAATACATACTTTAAAGGACCAACATCTGATTCAAGGACTTGAAATTTGAATGCCTAATGTTTCATCAGCTTGGGCTAAATAAGCTTGATAGTATCTCATAACAAGACCCCATACAGAATTTGTGGGATGTAACAGGTATCTACCTAGAAAATGGAAGATAGTTTCCTTTTCTGGAAAAAGATTACTTAATTCTTGCTCAAACGATGGTATCAAGAAAAGAAAAGGCACAAAATATTCATCTGACTTCATGACCAGCCAAGGAATTTTCTGGAGAAAATTTTGGTCGTGGTCACAGAAAAATAATTTATCTTGATCATCGTAGTCATGAGCTAAATGGAGGTAGACTAAAGGGATGTAATATTGAGCCAGTTGAATAATTGCCTAATATGATATCATTCTTTACCATATAACCATAGGAATGAGTAGATTTCTGATCAAAGGAACTAAACTGATTGATTATAGGGAAATCTGGAGGTAGAAACCAGTAAACCTCAGGAAAAGGTTCACAGAAAAGACCAGGCATATTAACTCCCGGATCAACAAGTAGGACTCGGTTTGTAAAGCAGAAGCTATGGTTAATATCCTATTTCCTAAACCACTGTAGGAAATCCAAACCAAGTAATTACAATCTGCAGAACCTGATATGTATTTACCAGACTTGATAAGCTCGACGATTTTGTTGTATAATTCTGTATGAGGTCCACATTGCTTACGAAGAGCCTCGTAGTTTCGTAACCTTGAGATGAGGTAAGACGATGGCTTGTGACGCAGTTCT
Organism: Nicotiana benthamiana; assembly: GCA_034376525.1. Taxonomy (NCBI): domain Eukaryota; kingdom Viridiplantae; phylum Streptophyta; class Magnoliopsida; order Solanales; family Solanaceae; genus Nicotiana; species Nicotiana benthamiana. The sequence goes on along the minus strand of CM067331.1, from coordinate 86,444,344 downwards.
TTATAATATAAGGCTGACTCGTATCTACTCAGACAGGATTTTTCATCAATTCCTGCAATAAGTAGGCCACCGAGCAGTTTATCCTTCTGCACCGTGACTGGCTGATGACTACCATATTCTTCAGAAACTGTGGTTGAGACAACCAAAAAAAGAAATTAAACAATCAAGAAAAGTGATTACATACTTTATCAGTAAAACAAATAGATCACAAGCATGTATCCAACTGTTAGATCCACAATCAAACTAGAAGAGCAAGCTTGCAAGCAAAACACATGCACACAGACACAAAGAGAGAGAGAGCAACTGTAAGTAGTAATTAGGAAATAAAATCCAAAAGCACACAATCAGAGGCCGTCAAAAGAACTGTCAAAACCATTACACAAACAATGAGAAAACCAACAAATTTGATGGGATTCAGATCCCATGTCGCTTCTGAATTCATAGAAACAGGGTTATTCTCCCAATCTAAAGCCACTTGCTTTGGCTAATCACTGAAGCTTTAACTCAACCTTTTCGTTGTTAATATGGTATTTTGCACGGGCCAGCCACTTAAGTGACTAGTATTTATAATTTAACTACTACTACCTTGTAATATGTTTAGCAAATTTGGCCTCTTCATCGAATTCTGGTGATCATGTCGGTTGTATATGTGTTTTTAAAACAAAAAAATTGAACATATTTTGCTTCATTGTTAATCAGCATCCATAATTTATGGTGGTTTCTCAATTAAATGATTAAATCCCGTTAATTGGTCTGACTTACTTCAAAAACAGGACTTTCCCTATGGTCAGCTTATATTTAATGCTCATGTCTCCGTGACTCATATATGATAAATTCAGAAAGCGAAAAAATGCTTGGTTTTCTGATGCAGATATGCTGGACGTTAAAGAAGTCTTTAATACATTTTATTTGCATTTTGTAAATTTTCTCAAATGATTAATTGTATATTTGTTGGTTAACCTCAATGCATAATTCAACATTTCAATAACCTCGCAAATAAAGATAACAACTGCAGCTGCTAAAATGAATGCCTCTACCTCAGTGTTTGATCCTGTTGATTTTTAAGTTCAATTTGTTTGGGAAAATTCTGATCACTGAAACGGTGCTAATCGGGAAACCTCTGAATCAATTATATGACAAAATTGGAAATTAAGATATTCGTTTTATTTGTAGGTGTTGGAAGTATAGATATAATCATGTTATAATTGCCCATGGATTAATGAAATAACGGAAGGAGAGGACCGGAAAAGACACTTAACTTCCAGAGAATGTATAAATGGGAGTGACTCCAAATGAAAAGTACTGATCCACTTTATTTGATTTTTTGGCCTTTTTTTCTATAATATTAAAATTTTTCAAATATCAAAAAGGAATTAACATTTTTTAAAGTTACCTTTGAAATAAAAATTTAGAAGTATCTGTTATATTTTCAATGAACAAATTAAAATTAATACGATCAATTTTATTGTTAATTAATATTAAAAGGTGAATCTCTTAATTACAATAAAACAGTTAAAAATCAATTAAAGTGAACCGAAGGGAGTAGTATTAATTATTAAACGAGAGTTCTACCGGACTCCTGAATTACTATGGCTCTGTTCGACAAAATTTTGCTTCATTAATAATGTTGGGCTAAAGTAGCCCAAATACTCTCTTAACATGGTATAATATTGTTCCTTTTGGGTGAAGTCCGCATGAAGTTTTTCAAAAGGTCTCACACCATTAAGAGATCCCTATACTTTATATATAGACTCCTACTTTTTTTAGTTACTAATGGGGGACTTTGTTTGCACACCTAACAATCTTTTCCTCGAACTAAGTTTCATGTGGCCCGTTACCACGATCCACGGGTTAATTTTCGAGAGTCACTATATGACATCCACATTGTGAAGTATTCTGGCAACCGAAGCCCGTAACTAGCTTCTTTTGTGTGCACATTACTCCGCACCATCACTTTTCTATATTCATACTCGTCATATTAAACCTGAGGTCTAATACCAGTTGTTGGAGCATGCGCATCGAAATTAAGCGTAATCATGGTATCACAAACATGTAAACAAGACAATTATTTAATTACAGATATTACAAGAACTAACCTCTTGAAGTTGTTGCACAATTCCTTTACAGAGCAAGAATCCAGGGTTACAGCCTTCTACTATGCTCCTAGTAAAACCTTAGACGAAATTATTTTTGTGGGCAAATAATACTACTCTGAAGAGTGAGTTGTTAGGTGAAACTAGTCTTCTATTTATATACCTAAAGTTAAGCAAAAAATGAGCCACTAGCAGAATCCTAGTCCAACTCAAATAGAGAACTTTTTTTCCAAGTCACTTTTTTCCCGAGTTTGTCAAGGTTTTAACTAGGTATAGTAGAGACTACAGAAATAATAAGAGAGTATCACGTTTTAAATTAAAATTCAGATGAGTTAAATCCTATTATAACTCACCACAATTTATTTCACTAAAAATTGCAATTGAACTCCTCAATATAAATTTCGAAATTCACCAACACTTACTTTAATTACCTATGTTAAGATTACAAATACCAGTTAATTAAACTAAATCACTAATAATTTAATTTAATCACCTATTATAATACTTCATAATTCTGCTTAAATTATTTCATTTGAGGGATACGAAATCCACCGGTCGAGTTTTCACATGAAAACATATAAGCTTACATAAAAGGATATTATTAAACTCAAGGCCGTCACGGATTCTATTAACTAGGAATTATTATTTCACAAATATTGTTCCTTATTGTCCAATTTATTATGTATACACTAACTCTAAATAGAGTTGTAATTTTTAATATATCAAAATAATAAATAAATCATATTAATCATAATAACTATGTCAAGATTAGGAGTATAAGCTCATTTAATAAGTCAGAGAAAATATTTTATATATATTCAGTACGAAACATTATTTCCATGTGACGTTCAATATACACTAATTATACTGACACAAAAAGTTGGAGTAAAACCACTCGCATAATCAAGACAAAATTATACTTTAATACTATTTTACAACCATCAAGAGATTCTTCCCAACAATATCTTCGATTGTGTGAATATAATTTATTACTTACGAGAAACGACAGCATCTGTGCATGCACTAAGGTTCCATACATTAAATCATATTCTACATAACTAAAGGACATACAAATAACAACATAATATATTTAAAATAATACTTTATTAAATTGAACAAATCAAATAAACAGTTTTTCTATAAAGAAAAAAGCATAATAGTATAGTAAATTATAATGATCCGACTTGTCGTTTTGAGCTTTAGCACGTTGTTCAGTGGTTTGAGGCCTTGAGTCACTTCACTTAAGATATTATTACCTGCATGCGTGGTCGGGATTGAATTTCGGGAAGTTCAGAGTTGATTTGGAAAGAAAATTCTCATTTCAGAAGCTTTAAGTTGGAAGAGTTGACTAAAGTGTGATTCATGAGTAAACGATCTTGGAATCAGGATTTGAAAGTTCCAACAGGTTTGAATGATGATTTTGGACTTGCGCATATGTCCGCATCGAATTTTGGATAATCCGGGAGCGTTTCGGCACCTATTGTGAAAGTTGAAATTTTGGAAGAATTTTATAAATTTGGGTTGATGAGTATTTCAATGTTATCGATGTCCGTTTGGAATTTTGAGTTTAGGAATAGCTCTGTATGGTGATTCTGGTATCTGGAGCGCATTCGTAAGTGGATTTGGAGGTCCAAAGGTCATTTCGTGGTTATTTGGCAAAAAATAAAAATTTGAAGGTTTTTGAGAAGTTTGACCGGGAGTGGACTTTTTGATATTGGGGTCGGATTCCGATTATGGAAGTTAAAGTAGGTCCATAATGTCGAATGTTAGTTATATATAAAATTTGAGGTCAATCGGATTTGATTTTAATGGTTTTGCATCTAATATAGAAGTTTGAAGTTCTAAAATCCATTAAGCGTGAGTTGGGTTGCGGTTCATCATTTTTATATTTTTTTTTTATGTAATTTGAGGCCTCGAGAAAGTACGTGTTATGTTATGAGATCGGTTTGTGTCATTGGAAGGGGTCCCGGGGGGCATAGGGTGTGCTTTTGAAGGCGCTTGGGTTGTGTCACGCTCTTATTTGTTATTTCGACATCGTTTCTATGGGCATAAAGGGAACTATATTGAGAAAACGACCTTTGATTTGTGATTGGATTGAATCTTTACTTCTGTATCGTAATTATGGATCCATACCAACAAGAATCGTTAAATTTTGATGTCGTATGAGAGAGTTATGCCCATTTTTTTATCGGACAAATTACTGATTTCTGATACGAAGATTCGTTCTTCGCAAGCGCGAAGAAGGATTTCTGGATTGACCGGTCAGGTCGAAAAATTGCTGTTCGTGAACGCGAAGGTCTCTCGTAAAGGCGATGAAGAAAAATCACAGATTATATCTTAAGTTTTAGAGCTCCGTTTGGAGTGATTTTTACGGTGTTGTTCTCGTATCAACAATGGGGTAAATATTTCACCTTTATTTTGATGCTTCTCCATGATTATTTATGTTGGTTTTTATTTTTCTCTGAGTTTGGATTGTAGAAATTGGGATTTTGAGACCTAAAATTGAAAAAAGGTAAATCCTTGATTAAAGGGTCGATTTATGGACAAAATTGGATGAATTTGTGGATATAGACCATAAGAGTTATGGGTAATATTTATTTTTAATAATTTTCGAAATACAGGCACGCGGCCAAAGGGTTGACTTTATTGACTTTGCGGGCGGATTTGGGAGTTTTTATAAATTGATTTATTATGAGTATTAGAGTATATTTTTATTGTTTGTATATTGCTTGACTAGTTTTGGAGCGACAGACACCAGCTTGAGGTGTTAGGGCTATGTTGGAGCCGGTTATGGAACTTCGAAGCAAGGTAAGTCTCCCATCTAACCTCGTGAGGGGGAAATTGCCCTTAGGTTTTGTATATTGACGTGTGCTACATACGCGCAAGGCGTCTAGAGCCCATGCGTAGCTACATTCATGTTATTATCCGGATAGGCTTAGGTTCACATCTGTTAGAAAGTACGCTTAACGCTAGAGGGGGGGTGAATAGCGTTATAATAAAATTTAGCGTAAACTTGCGGAAATTAAAATTAGCAGGAAATAAATAAGTGCGTTAATTGAACAAAAAGGAAAGAACGCACCGATATATTCTGGTTCACCACAACACGTGGCTAGTCTAGTCCCCGAGAGACTCTCTCGAGATTTTCCACTAACTTGTTAAGCTTACGGGTGCTCAACAAACCTTTACAACTTAAGGACACAAGCCTTAACACCTTTGCTCGGAGATACAACACTCCAAGACTTCAACCAAGGAAACACAAGTTCCTTACAACAAGAGAATCACAATTCTCTTACAAGTGTATAAAGCACTAGACACTCAAACAAAATACTCCTTAATGATTAGATATGAGTAAAAGAAGTAAGCTCTAGATCACAACAACTTTGGACAAGAATATGGCTCTCAAAAGCTTTATGAAATTGAATATAAAATGATAAACAAAAGTATGCAAGCTTATAGCAATGTAATGATCAGTTGTAGTATGTTGTTGTTTCTAAAACACTAAAATGAAGCTGTATTTAAAGTTGAAAAAACTTGGCATTACCGTTACCTAATTGCCAATTAAGAGTTGCTGATTTTACTCACTGACAATCGATTGTCAAACCCCAACAATCGATTGTCTGCCAGTCAGATCAAAATTCAATCCCAGATTTTACGCTTGATAATCGATTACTTACAATCCATAATCGATTACTGGCAACGTTCAAAAAATCCTTTCCAGATTTTACCACAAACAATCGATTGTCCAGAATCAACAATCGATTACTCAGCAACGTTCAAAAAATCTTTTCCGGATATTAATCAAAACAGTCGATTATACAAAATCAATAATCGATTACCCAATAACGTTAAAAAAAATCTTTTGCGGATTTCAATCAAAACAATCGATTATACAGAATCAATAATCGATTACCTGACGGTATTTGAAAACTTTACGACAACGGTCAGCTTCACAATCGATTGCACAAAGTCAACAATCGATTACTTATCAGTTTTTGAAAAACATTTTAGACACTGTCTCTTTGACAATCGATTGTCCAATGTAACAATCGATTATTTATTAAATTTGAAAATCACTGGAAGACACTGTCTCAACATAATCGATTACCATTAGTTCATAATCGATTATTCTGAGTTTTGAAAAACTTTGATGGACACTGCCTCAGTCACAATCGATTGTCATTAGTTCACAATCGATTGTCATGCAGGTTTGAAAAACCTGATGCTCACTGCCTTACTCACAATCGATTGTCATTAGTTCACAATCGATTGTCATGCAGTCTTGGCTTAAAACAATCGATTATCATAAGTACATAATCGATTATCTTAGTCCAGATTATTAAGGCATGTCTAAAAATTATTTTGACTATTGTAAATATGCATGATTTAAAATCATTTGACATTAAATTAAATATGCATGATTTTGGAAAATAGTTTTATGAGAGAAGCCATGTTACGAGTCAAGTTGTAGGATCAAGATCACTATTAAGAATGACTCAATTAAACTATAAAACTTTGTCTTGAGCTTGAATCTCGTTGTATATCAATTGTGCGCTTGTTTCTTGAACTTCGTCATATATCAATTTTCGCTTTCGTTTGTCATCAAAACCTATACAAAAGAACACACGTTTTAATATATTGCATTGAGAACGTGTTTCCAACAATTTCCCCCTTTTTGATAATGGCAAACATTAAGCGGGATATGCAAGACAAGCAATTTATATTGACGATTCAAGACAAGTATATACATGCAACAAGTATGCAATTTGTTCCCCCTCAATTTGAGAATTCCCCCTCAATTTAAGCTTATAACTTGAGAGTGCATCATACCCGTTATCTTCCCCCTTTTGCCATTAGCAAAAATAATAATAAGATGCCAAAGATGAAATAAACCTTGTTTATTTATTGGAAAGAAGATGTGATTATTTAAAGAGAGTATAATAGCTCAAATGATAGCATTACAATCGATTATTGATACGAGATAATCGATTATTAGATGAGGGAAGCAGATTTTTCTGAAGAAGACTCGATTCTTGCGCGTCATGCTTTATAATTCCCCCTACTTTTAGGGCGATACCTGCAAAATAGAATTAAACGTCTCCGACGCTCAAGTCAGTAATTTGTAAAGAAGTAATAACTTATACTAGTGTTGCCAAGTGAGAACGTGAGCTCTTAAGAAGTGTGTCCTAAAGTGTTCTTAAGAGAGTTTCGGGTACTTACCTTTCCTCCGACGTCTCCAATTACCTGTTCAAGAGGGTGATCTTTGATCGTCCTCCACTCATTTGGCACTTTTGTTTCTTTTTCCAATTGTGGCGCTTCTTCCGTTGGTTGTTCCTCAATTTCATCTTTATTTTCCTTGGGTGGTTCCTCTTGTATTTTGTCTTTCAAGCTATCTAAGATACCTGGAAGATCAAAACCGGAATCCTTTCTCGCCAAGCGAGCATTATTTTCGGAAAATACAACATGAGGGGATTCCTCCACAATTTGGGTTCTTTTATTAAAGACCCTATATGCTTTACTACGTGAGGAATATCCAATGAAAATATCTTCATCCGACTTAGCATCAAATTTACCCAATTGGTCTTTGCCATTGTTATGAACAAAACATTTGCAACCAAAAACTCTAAAATGGGAAATAGCAAGCGGTACTCACGGCGTCCGCCCAAAAATGTTTGGGTATCTTAGCTTCGTCGAGCATGGTTCTAGCCATCTCTTCGAGACACCTATTTTTCCTTTCCACCACCCCATTTTGTTGTGGTGTACGTGGAGCGGAAAAGGTATGCTCGATTCCGAGTTCGTCACAAAAGTCCGCAAAGAGATTGTGATCAAACTCTCCCCCATGATCACTTCTAATTGAAGTGACGGTTGTTTCTTTCTCATTTTGAACACGCTTAAGAAAATATTTAAAATTTTGAAAAGCATCACTTTTATTGGCAAGAAATAAAGTCCAAGTAAATCTCGAGTAATCATCAACAATCACAAAAGCATATTTATTTCTTCCTAGACTTTCAATGCGAGAGGGACCAAATAAATCCATATGAAGCAATTGCAATGGTCTAGAAGTTGAAACAATATTTTTAGATTTGAAAGATGCTTTTGTTTGCTTCCCCTTTTGACACGAGTCACAAATAGAGTCATTTTCAAATTTTAAATTGGGAAGACCAACAACTAAGTTTTGAGAAATCAATTTGTTCAAAAGATGCATATTGATATGTGCTACTCTACGATGCCATAGCCAAGTATCATCCTCTTTACTCATTAGACAATCAACATAATCGGGTGAGGAATTAGCAAGATCAACCATATAAATATTATCCACTCTAAAACCACGGAGGATAATTTTGAAATCACTACGTCTGAACACTAAGCATTCATCGGAATCAAATAAAGCAAGATTTCCCTTGTCACACAATTGGCTTATGCTCAAAAGATTATGCTTTAATCCTTTAACAAGTAATATATGCTTAATAGAGGAATTTTCATCCTTACCGACCGAGCCAATGCCGATGATCTTTCCTTTATTGTTATCACCGAAGATAACACTTCCTCCTTCTTTGTGCTCTAATTGAAGGAATTTGGATTCATCTCCCGTCATATGCTTGGAGCATCCACTATCAAGGTACCATAGTACACTTGATCCCGTCAAGCACACCTACAAAACAAATTAATGTTCTTTAGGTACCTATGCCATCTTGGGTCCTTGGGGGTTAGGCATATTATAATGATGCGATTGAGTAATATGTCTACGACGTGTAAAGCATGCAGGAGCAATATGACCAATACGTCTACAATAATGACAAGTCACATTTGGGTTATGCATCCTTCTAGGTTCATAGTAACTAGACGGATGAAAATTTCTTACTCTATTTTGAACACTATGACTATTTCGCATTTCATGAGAATTATTTCTCCTACTATGAGCTCTAGGATGGGCAGCATTTCTAGAGTGATTGTTTCTCGGTTGAAGGCCATTTCTAGGTCTTCTCATGGGTTCAACATTTGGCCTAACATATGCATCATTTCTAGGGTAACTATTTCTAGGTGGTAAGTCATTTCTAGGTCTCCTAAAATGTTCAACAGTTTGTCTAGCATGCATATTGGTTCTAGGATTGCTATTTCTAGGATAAGCATTTGTTTTATTAGTCCTAGGTTGAGCCTTAGGTGGTTGGGGTTTGGATTCAACCTTTTCTTTAACCTCATTCTTAAATCCTATGCCATGCTTTGTTGATTTCAAATTTACAAGGACCTCATTCAAATTCTTGTAGGAAGAATTAAACTTATCTAAGGTACCTTTGAGTCTATCTACCTCATTTTTGAGATGCAAGCAAGAAGAACAATTTTTAGTAGAACTTTCGGGCTTATCGGCGCTTCTTTTTCCAAAAAACTTGTTTTCCTCTTTCAGCTTTTCATTTTCTAAAATCAGTTTTTCTAAATCCTTTTCTTTCAAAGAAAGTTGTTTTTGAAAATCCTTTTCTTTTAATGAAGCATTTTCTTTTATGCCCTTAACAGTTTTTGAAGCCTTAATAAACTCAGCATATAATTCATCAAAAGCACTTCGCATTTCTTCAAGAGTAAAGAAGTTTTTAGACGAGATTTGACATACCTCATCTTTGTTGTCTTCTTGTGCCATAAGGCAAAGATTTGTTGCTTCGTCTTCTTCTCCTACGCTTGACTCATCTCCGAAGTCGCCTCCCCAAGAAATGTATGCACGTTGCTTTTTAAAAGGTTTCTTCTCCTTTTTGATGTTTGGGCAATTTGATTTGATGTGCCCGGTTTCACCACATTCATAGCACTTGATTTGTTCGCCTTGCTTTTTGCCCTTGCGTTCATACTCCTTGCGCATGAACTTTTGAAATCTTTTGATAACGAGTCCAAACTCGTTGTCTCCTTCCTCATCAATTTGCGGTTGGCTTGTGCTCGCCTTTAGAGCTATTCTTTGCCTTCTTTGATCATCAACAAAAGGGTTAAGAATAGTAGATTCATAGGTCTTAAGGTTACCTCTTAGTGCGTCGATGGTGACGTTTGAAATGCCAATGGATTCTTGAATTGCATCGGCCTTTGATCTCCATGCCGGTGTGAGACTTCTAAGAATTTTTCGAACGAGCTCTCTATCCGTGAATGTTTTCTTGAGAGGTCATTTACGATCATTGAAAATCGCTCAAACATTTCGTCCACCTTTTCACCTTCCTTCATGTGAAATAATTCATAAGAATGGGTTAGGAAATCAATTTTTGCTTCCCTTACCTGGTCCGTACCTTCGTATGTAACTTCTAGCTTGTCCCACATCTCCTTTGCCGTTGTGCAACACGATATTTTCCTGTAATCGTCATCATTAACAGCACAATATAATAAATTAATTGCTTTAGCATTATTTTGAACCTTTCGGATGTCATCCGCGTCATACTCATCCTCGGACTTGGGAACCCATTCGTTTTCCACCTTCTTTGTTGGAATTTGGTTTCGCTTCATTATCACCTTCCAAAGGTGAAAGCTGTTGGACTGAACAAAGATCTTCATCCTCTCCTTCCAGTACGTGTAATTTGTACCGTTGAATAGAGGTGGTCGTGTGGAGCACTGTCCTTCATCAATTCCTGCAAAAGAGTCACGAGTAGAAGCCATGGATGGTTCTCTCAAACTGTTAAGTCTTCAAAGAGTATGGCTCTGATACCAATTGTTAGAAAATATGCTTAACGTTAGAGGGGGGTGAATAGCGTTATAATAAAATTCAGCGTAAACTTGCGGAAATTAAAATTTGCAGGAAATAAATAAGTGCGTTAAATAAACAAAAAGGAAAGAACGCACCGATATATTCTGGTTCACCACAACACGTGGCTAGTCCAGTCCCCGAGAGACTCTCTCGAGATTTTCCACTAACTTGTTAAGCTTACGGGTGCTCAACAAACCTTTACAACTTAAGGACACAAGCCTTAACACCTTTGCTCGGAGATACAACACTCCAAGACTTCAACCAAGGAAACACAAGTTCCTTACAACAAGAGAATCACAATTCTCTTACAAGTGTATAAAACACTAGACACTCAAACAAAATACTCCTTAATGAGTAGATATGAGTAAAAGAAGTAAGCTCTAGATCACAACAACTTTGGACAAGAATATGGCTCTCAAAAGCTTTATGAAATTGAATATAAAATGATAAACAAAAGTATGCAAGCTTATAGCAATGTAATGATCAGTTGTAGTATGTTGTTGTTTCTAAAACACTGAAATGAAGTTGTATTTATAGTTGAAAAAACTTGGCATTACCGTTGCCTAATTGCCAATTAAGAGTTGCTGATTTTACTCATTGACAATCGATTGTCAAACCCCAACAATCGATTGTCTGCCAGTCAGATCAAAATTCAATCCCTGATTTTATGCTTGATAATCGATTACTTACAATCCATAATCGATTACTGGCAACGTTCAAAAAATCCTTTCCAGATTTTACCACAAACAATCGATTGTCCAGAATCAACAATCGATACTCAGCAACGTTCAAAAAATCTTTTCCGGATTTCAATCAAAACAATCGATTATACAGAATCAATAATCGATTACCTGACGGTATTTGAAAACTATACGACAACGGTCAGCTTCACAATCGATTGCAGAAAGTCAACAATCGATTACTTATCAGTTTTTGAAAAACATTTTAGACACTGTCTCTTTGACAATCGATTGTCCAATGTAACAATCGATTATTTAATAAATTTGAAAATCACTGGAAGACACTGTCTCAACATAATCGATTACCATTAGTTCATAATCGATTATTCTGAGTTTTGAAAAACTTTGATGGACACTGCCTCAGTCACAATCGATTGTCATTAGTTCACAATCGATTGTCATGCAGGTTTGAAAAACCTGATGCTCACTGTCTTACTCACAATCGATTGTCATTAGTTCACAATCGATTGTCATGCAGTCTTGGCTTAAAATAATCGATTATCATAAGTACATAATCGATTATCTTAGTCCAGATTTTTATGGCATGTCTAAAAATTATTTTGACTACTGTAAATATGCATGATTTAAAATCATTTGACATTAAATTAAATATGCATGATTTTGGAAAATAGTTTTATGAGAGAAGACATGTTACGAGTCAAGTTGTAGGATCAAGATCACAATTAAGAATGACTCAATTAAACCATAAAACTTTGTCTTGAGCTTGAATCTCGTTGTATATCAATTGTGCGCTTGTTTCTTGAACTTCGTCATATATCAATTTTCGCTTCGTTTGTCATTCATCAAAACCTATACAAAAGAACACACATTTTAGTATATTGCATTGAGAACGTGTTTCCAACAACATCATGCTATAGCTATAATATTTGAGCAGTCTCTCGCCTATTAAATTCCCATGTTTTGCATATCTACTTGAGACTGGGCTTGCTATTGTAAAGACTTCACGAGTTCATGATTAGCCACCAAATAATTTTACTTCTTACAACATGTTTCCCTGATATATATGTTTCATTGAAAGGTATTTTTAAAGAAATTACAACTCACACATTTATTTGTGAGTGGGGTCAAGGACCCGTCAAAAATTCTTCTTCTAATAGTAACGGGCTGTTCCCCTCAGCAGGATTATGTATTTCACATTTTATGGGATCGGACCTTTTGGCTCAGCAAGATTTATGTACTACACTCTCATGTTAGCGGGCCATTTGCCTTGGCAGGTTAATAGATGCATCTATGGTTCGTGCCATTCGACCCTCGGCAGTGCACAATTTAAATATTTTAGTTGGATCGGTCGAACGCCTCGGCATTTTCCAATATCATATGCTTATGAAATCGTGAGTAATATTTGACAAGAAGCTAGTGTATTCGTGAGTTTTTCCTGATTGAATTTATGACAATATATTTAATGAGATCCACTACACCGATATGTGTGTTCCGGTTAGGAGGGAATTACTAACGGGAAGCTTGAGTTCATTGTAAAGAGGGGAATTTGTATCATGTATTTTATGCTTATTTATTTTATTTAGTTACTATGCATAATGTTTATTTACCCTTTACTGTACCATATATTATTGGACCACTAGTGAATGTCGATGTCGGCCCCTCGTCACTACTTCTCCGTGGTTAGGCTAGATACTTACTGAGTACACGTGAATTTACGTACTCATACTACAATTGCTGTATATTTTTGTGCAGTTACATATATGTTTAGTGGACTTGTGACAGCAGAGACGTGTATACATACAAGGACTTAGGTCAGCTGCACTCTATATTACAACCCTTAGCCGACAGAGTCTCCTTTAGAGTATTTATATTTCTTCTGTCTCATTTGTAATCCAGACAGATTATATATTTTATTTTTCATTCCTAGTTGATGCTCATGCATTGTGAAATCGAGTTTTAGGGTGATTATGGATTGTCCTGTACTGAAATTGTTAAAAATATTATTATATATTCTGTAAATCACATCTTTTACTAGTTAGTTGAAGGAAAATATGATTTCTAAAATATTGAAATAAGAACCAAATTAAGTATTCATTGTTGGCTTACCTGACAATGGTATCCGGTGCCATCGTGATCTTTAATGGATTTTGGGTTGTGATATCAACCGCATGATTAATAGTATATCCCAATAATCTCATATTTAGACTTGTACCCATGCGTCTACAACTCTAATAATCATTCCTTCTACATGCTTGTAAAATCTTCTGTTGCAAGATCTTTGTAAATAGGTAGGCCAAATTATTTTCTGACGCGATCTTTAACACTTTTGTATCACCTCTCTAGTTGTGTCCCATATTTACGCATAACATTCTTACTCCTAGTATGGCTTCATGGTTCATTGAGTTTGTAACTGCACAACTATTGTTACAATTAAGTACAATTGGCGTTTGAACCGAAGGAATCACATTAAGATATATCAGAATGTTCCCGAGCCAAACAACCTCTTTAGCTGCCTCATAGGCAGCCTCATATTCGGCTTCCATAGTGAAATCAACAATACATGATTGCTTGATACTGCTCTAGCTTATGGCTCCACTTCCTAAGGTAAAAACATATCTTGAGGTAGATTTTCTAGAATCTTTCTCAGACTCGAAATTTGCATCAGTATAGCCTATGGGTGCAACATCAGCCGAGAGATAAACCAACACATATTCTCTATTCCTTTTCAGTTTCTTGATTATATGTTTAACGACAGTCTAATATTCTCGTCCAAAATCATGCTGGATTCTACTAACCATGCTAACAACAAAGTATATATCAAGTATAGTATATAGCATTACATGCTTAAGACTCCCTACAACAGAATCATAAAGGACCGCCTTTATATTTTCTATCTCATCAGTCATTTTTGGGGATAGTTTCTAGAACATGTTAAGCCTGGTGAGAATAGTATCAATATAAAGTGCTTGGGATAAGTCTAATATCCTTAAATTTCAATCTTGTATAAGATTGATCCCAAGGATATATTTTGCTTCTCCCAAGTCCTTCATATCAAAACGCGAGGACAACCACTCCTTTACTGAATTCAACATGCTAAAATTATTTCATACAAGCAAGATATCATCTACGTACAAAACCGAAAGTGCAACTTTATCTCCATTCCACTTCTTATAGACATAAACTCGGTTTCACATTGATCAAAACCGATAGTTTAGTTGATATGTCAATTGAAGTGTTCTATTTTCTAGAATCCTGTTTTAATTCTTTAATTTTCACAACATGTGCTCATTGCCACTTTTTATGAAACCATCTGGTTGTGCCTTATAGATGCACTCATCAAGATCTTGTTTAAGAAAAAGTTTTCTTTCTGTCCATTTGGTAAATCTCATAATCATAATGAGTAGCAACAGATAAGAGAATCCTAATGGATTTAAGCATGGGTACTGGCGAAAAGGCTTCCTCATAATCCCCTTTCTTTTTTTGTAATTCCTTTTGCAACTAGCCTAGCTTTAAAAGTTTGCATTTTTCCATCCATTCCTCTTTTTTCTTATAGATCCATCTACAACCATTATGTTTGACTCCAATAGGTGGTTCTATAAGGTCCCAGACTTGATTGGAGTACACGAACTCCATTTTAGATTTCATAGCAACACCCTATTTCTCAACATCTGTATCAATTAGTGCTTCATCATAACTAAGAGATCTATATTGGTCCCTTCAAGTATTCTATCATAAGATTCTCCTAAGAGCACAAACTTGAGAGGTTTCTTAATAATTATCCCATTACGACTAGTCACTGCAGGTGTAGTTTGATTTTGTTGTTGAAACGCAACATCATTTTCCAGAATTAAGCCTCAATGTTATACTCCATACCTTACGGTGATGGGATACCATTAACTTCTTCCTAAACTGCAGGATGCACAACACATTCAGGTTGTTCAACAATATGAGGTTGATCAATTTTATTCCCACTACTTTGGGGTAGTGAGATGTCAGGCAATTGCTCTTGTGCATTCTGCTGGCTATTTACATCTCTCCTACTACAATAATGCAGTGGTATGTCAACACTGGCTTCCGGGATACATTCTAGAGATGAGTTATTAGTTATTTCGTTGCTTAATTCCTGGAAAACTAGTTTACTTCTAGGAGCATGGTTCTTTAAATAGTCCTCTTATGAAAATTTGGCATTTGTCGCAACAATTACCTTTCTTTCTTTAGGAAAATAAAATAAACCTCACTTTGTTCCCTTTGGATATCCGATAAAAATGCATACTTGTGTCCTCGACTCCACTTTATTCGCTTTTCTTTTTAGCTTATGTGCTTGACAACCCCAAACCCCAAAGTGCTATAAACTAGGCTTGTACCCAGTCCACAATTCTGTTGGCATTGAAGGTGCTAAATTTGAAGGAACCACATTTAGAATATAATTTACCATTTCAAAAGCATATAACCCAAAATAAGAAGGCAAATTGGAATAATTTAACACTGATTAACCATTTCCATAAAGGTCTTGTTTCTTCTTTCTATCGCACCATTTTGTTGTGATGTTCCTGGGGTAGATAACTAAGATGTAATTTCACAATTTGATAAGTCTTTAATGAATTCCACAGAAAGTTATTCACCACAATCATAATGATTTGATATGTTTATCATGTCGTTTCTCCGTTCCCTCTTAAATTCTTTGAATTTCCCAAAGCATTTAGGCTTACGATGAAATGGATAAATGTAGATATATATTTTGAGTTATAATCTGTGAAAGTCACAAAACACTCAAACTTCCCCTTGCTTGTATATTCATAGGGCCACACAAATTAGAGTGAATTAATTCTAACTTATTACTCGCTCTATTTCTTTTTGAGGTAAAATGTCTCTTTGTCATATTTACTTCTAAACATGATGCACATGTTGGTAGTGCCTCCATATTCAAAGAACTTAAAGGTCCATATGAGACCAACCTTGAAATCCTATTTTTGATTTATATGACCTAGACATGAGTGCCCCAAATAAGTTTGGCTCAATTCAGAAATATGTTTCTTTTATGTGGCAGATCAATGTTATTTAATTCCTTTGGTTGTAAAACACGAGGAGATATATCAAGAATAAAAAGATCATGTACTCTAGCAGCAATGTAGATAAACTGTTTATTAAATTTAATAACATTAAAGTTATTAGCAAAATAAACTTTATAACCAGCATCCTTGATTTTCAAAACCAAAATCAAATTCCTTCTAACAGAAGGTACATAGAGAATGTCCTTTAAAACTAAAACTCTATTACTGCTAAATTAAACTCTAATACCTCCAAATGCTAAAGATGATACTGCCTCACCATTGGCTTCAAAAGTGCAAACTTCATTCTCACTTAGCTAGCGCATTTCCTGAAACCGCTACAAAGTAGTGCAGATAAGATTAGTGGCTCATGAATCTATACACCAAAATATGCTAGAGACACCCACGAAAAAAGTTTAAATGATATTTAAATTTGAAATATCTTGCTCATTCAACTTTTCCAGATACGCAGGGCATTTCTTTTTATGATTCTCAGGTTGCTTTCAATGATAGCACTTTCCTTTGGGCATTTTCACACCAGAAGCCACACCTCCAGATGCCAAAACCTTGTGAGTCTTCTTTTTCTTATTGTCTCTCGGCTTAGAAACTGAATCTTTGTCAATATTTACTGCCACAATTGAAGCTTGCTATTTGATAATAGATTCTGCTACTTGTAACTCATGAATAGTGACACATCCATTTTGTTCATATTATAGTTCAAAAACAGTTATTGATAATTGCCAGGTAAAGTTTGCAGGACTATCTCAAGTTGAGATTCCTTAGCAATCACAGCTCCAAGGACCTCCGGTTCATTTAGAAGACCCATCATCTTCACAATATGGTTCCTAACCTATGATCATTTAGCCATCTTGTTATTCAAAAGGGCTTTCATTGTTGCCCGATTTTGTTTCTTCTACAACAATTCTATTAGTAAAAAACTTAGTAGTCTTTTAGGAAGAAATTGTAACAATAATATAACTTACTGTACTGTCAAACTGTTGCTTGGTTACTCCACACTTTAGTGCAACGACAATGCCCTAATGGAGGAACAAGGAGGTTTTGTCAAGCAAAATGAATATGTAGAAGCACTACCGTAATAGTAAAAGGAAGAAATCCACGAGGGGCATTAAGGATGAAGATTTAAAGCTCATCTGTCATCTAGGAAGAAGCCACTATTGTCACTTGATTCTATTATTTACTTAAATTAAGAAGAAAGAAAAAATCAAACATTTCATTTTCCAAGATTGAATCCCTTCTTCCATCTCTATATCAAAAGGCAATTCTCATTTCATAGGCACTAGGGAGAAAAATCACTGAAGTTTTGCGTTCCCTTTTTGGAGCCTATAGTGGGAGAAAGAGTAGCAAAACTTGCTCACATAGTGCAGGTAGGGAAGCAATGATGCAGGGAAAATGAAGACAAGTGAGTATAACCTAATTAAGGGCCCTCCATGTATAACCATGAGGTTTTAGAGGTTCACTTCAGGAAGCAAGTGGGGTAAGCCACTATTGGGACTCCTGAGTGTGGGGTTCCAACGGTGAGGTTTACCATACCTAGAGGAAAAAAAAGGATGAGTGGAAGAATAAAAACACACACGGGATGCATTTCAACAAAAACATGAAAGCGTGGCCTACAAAGATGATAAAGGCAGTGGGGCACAATATCCATTTGTAGAAGGATATGGACAAAAACAAATGAACTATGTAGCATAAAATAGAGCGATTTCAGGACAAAAGGACATTGTTTGAGAGTCATTTAATGATGGAAGCTGTCAATTTTTATCTCCCATTTTCCTGGGATCCCGAGGATTTGTTCATTCTAGTCACCTTATCACTCGCCCTTTCTTATCTTTAATCTTGTCTTCCTATAACCTTGACTATCTACGATACTTTAGCTTGCGACCCATACATATCCATTTATACTACTCATGCCCTCCTTCAACTTCCTTCACCATGTATTTCTTTATGTTATTTTGGAAAATCAAGAAAAATAGCACATCGTCTTTAACTCTTCTTTATTCTTTTCAATAGACCTCTTGGTACATAAAAACCATGGGCTATAAGATATGCCACTGACGACACTGCTATCATTCCTGGATACTGAATCCCAGCATTTTTAGCCTTCTACCTGAAGTATAAATTATTCACCAACTTTTGCCTTTGAGTATGTTATATGTTGTTCACCTTTATCTTACTTACCTTAAAATGTCACATCACATCTTCTATTTCTTTCATGACCTCCCTTCTATATAGGTAACATTCATATCCACAACTTGATGCTTTATTATAATATTTGCACCTATGGTGTATGCACAATCCAGTGGAAGCTTCATGCTGAATTTTGATGAGGCTGGTACTCTTCTAACTGGCTAAATCGTAGAGTTGTAATAGAATATGGTTGTTGTACTATCTGTATTTTACCTTTGATATTAAGAGTGGTTCTACTATGTTCTCAATCACGATTCTTATAATTTTTCGAATCCAATAAGCAGACTTCCTGGTTTACTTAGTTGATTAAACTCTTTAGTTTTCCTCTTCCTTTTGGCCAGCCTTTATGTAGGCTTAATCTATCTTCTGGTCCGCGTGTTCTGGTATAGTTATTACTTTAGCCTTTCATGGGCGTTATGGAATATCCATGATACAATCTTCTAATGATTCAATCTGTTGCCTATGATCTGTACCCAATTCCTTCTTTAACTTATACCGGAGTTTTCTATAGCTGATTATTAATCGAATAATTACTTTTAATCCATCTTGGCTATCTTCATACATAGCAATTGCTTTTTCTTGTCTTTTTGTCACCTTGTCGCATGCATACTTAGCTTATCCCAGTTCTCATGCATGCCGAAATTTTTTGTGCAACTCCTATGGTCTCAAATATTACTTTTTGTTTTACTACCCGATCATTAGCCATGGTAGGTGCCACTTTCCTTTGGAGTGCTTACAATGTTGTTGTGAGACTACTATTACACGACCATTTCCTCTTTAGTTCATTGTGCTTAAGTTGAAGGCTTCCTCCTTATTTCCTAAGCTAGTCTTTCATGAAGTACTTAGGGTGAACCCTTGACCTTTGTAAAGCTGCTAGCTTATTTCAGGCCTTGTGATGTCCTTCCTTGCCTATAGTTATACGTAGTTGCTTGCTTCCATGACCTCGAGCTTGTAGGGTTGCTCTTGAGCTTAAATTTTGATTATTTCTCAGTGTCACTCTCTTTTATTTTCGTAACACTCATACGGAACTTTTAAATATTCCAGCTCCTATCTGAATATTTCTTAAGGATCACGATGTCATATCTGCAATACTGAATTCACTATATTTTGTTTTACTATGTTTATCTTACACGATATGCAGACTCGTCTGTAACCTCCCGATTAGTCATAACTAGGCTCTTCCAGAATCAATTACTAACTAATCATAGACCCATTGTCATATCAATATTCAGCGTAATCTTTCTTGGGTTATTTCCTTTGTCTTAACTTACGTCACACTGGCTCCTTATCTATCAATAACATCTTGAGTAGGGACCGTTATAGCTTTTTCTTGATGTCGTATTCGCATAATGTTCGAGAAGTTTAGCATATATATAGGCTTTGAATAAGTGAAATCTCGTCCCTTTTTCAATTTTTTGCATTCTTCATTTACCATTCCATAGTTACTAGATCCACTTAATTCTAATTTAATGACACCTCATTCCATATTCCCCCTTTTAGGGGAGTACTAAGAGTTGGAGCTACGACGACCTTCCTATAGATATTTTCCCTCTTTATCTTTAGTATCTTTTTACATCATCCATGACCTTTACTCCCCTTGCGGTGATCCTTCTGTACCAAGGATAACAAAATTCCTTACTTGCGATGGTGACACTTAGTGTAACTGGCACATATAGCCTCTTAAGTTTAACTTTGCTCATATTGCTTGCATTAGGGAAACGTCTTCCTGAATGATCTTTCTGTGAATTTCTCATGAATCTTCTTTTTTTTCCGTTTTATTATTGCCTCAATGTAATATGAAATTCTCGTGATGCTGACTATTATTAAATCACTCAGTGTCTAATTCATATTTAGTTTATCTTGTTCACTAGCCCATATTGCTTTGTATTATTCTGGGGTCTAACTTTTCCTTCTGGCAGTGGTGTTGGAGTCACGAATTTATTTCTTGAAATGAGGATGTGATTGTATGACCTATACTCTTTTGTTGTGTTTAGACCCATCACCTTTCGTCTCTTTCTTCATTTGACTATAGACTCAATAACACCCGACCATTTTTATCCATGTATCACATCACATTCATAATGCTTCGTTATCCCTCTTCGTACTTCCCTTCTAATATTTCTATCTATCAATTTATTCTTATAATTTTAATAAGACATTCTTTTGCCTATACCTCCCCTTGCTCCACATACTGGCTCTTGGGGCTGCCTAACATTCTCCTTCTACTAGCGACGGGAGCCACACTAAGGTAATAATTATAACTTCAAGGCTTGCAATGCCAATCTTTATAGTTCTCACATCTTGCTGTACTATTTTAGAGTGCAACATCTGGGTACCTCACAAAGAGATGTATTAGCATATTTTCAATATCCTTCAGAAATCTCAAATGACGCAAACAATCCATCCATCATTTTGGATTACTCTAATCCTAGCCGGATCCTAATATCCGTCCTTTTCTTATACCACTTCTGTTAGCTCCCATAGGGTATAACTTAAATCGGTGTGGCCAATTGCCATACCTCTATTATTGTTGATGATAACTCACAATGCTTGTATTTTTGTGTGGGAATTGCAATACTAATAATCTTCATTAGCCGGGTGCCTCTTACCTTTCTTCACCTTGCTTCTTTTACTTGCTGAAATTTGTGTCTCCCTCTGTATTCCTTTTTGCCATAAGGGTGGATAGGCATTCTTGCCTTAGTGATCCTTATAGAGAAGCTTACACGTTATAGTATACACATGATTTGCTGAATACCTCATATTTATCCATCATAATGATGATGCAAAAAAATCAAGTTCATTTGAATCAATTCATCCACAACTATATCTCTTATCAACCGTCTTTCTGGACGTAAAGTTTAGGAAATTGAGTTCTTACAATTGAGCCCTACCATACGATCTAGAGTAAAAAGAAAGAGTGACAATCCTAAATGCCCTGTAGCTTCCTGCTCATAAGTGTAGTGCACGACACACCCATAAACAAGACTCTACTAGACACTGCTTGTAGACTTCCTAGAAAAGAACTACTCTGATACCACTTTTGTCCCGACCCAAACCGATGGGCCATGACAGGCACCCGGTATCTTACTCAATCGAGTACCGACGTAACGTAGCTTTTCATGTAGTACTATCATAGATAACTAAGCGGAAGGCTGCCTGATGATAAGAAGAACAAAACATATGATACCAAATAAAACACAAGAAATGCGGGCCGAGAAGAGCAAAATGGCCACTCGTACACTAATCATAGGTCGACAAGGCCATACAATATTTTACGTACATGATATCTGTATACAAGACTCTAAGAATAAATAATTTTTATAAAGGTCGGGACAGAGTCCTGCCATACCAAACGATACACGTCTAAATCATTCTAACCAAACAAGTGACTCTGAAGCAAATGGAGCACAGCAACATCTTTCGCTGAGTTGATAGCTTACTTGGAGGACTCTCGACCTGTCTATCCAAACCTGCAAGTATGAAATGCAGCATCCCCGACAAAAAGGGCGTCAGTATAAATAATTTACCGACTATGTATGACAAGTAAGTAAGTACATAACAGACATAAAAGAATATATAGTAAATTCTTCAACCTGTAAGTATGGATAACTCTATAAATCATGAAACAATTATAGTGCCATACATATGTATATGAATGTCATGTTGCGCACAGGTACATATTTCAAAACATCATCCGACCTCTGCGGGTGTCCCATATATCATCCTGGTCATGTGGAAAAAATCATCAATGTATGCCAGTTGATCAGGTAGTGGTGCATGAATAATGCCATAATATTTTCTCATATGCCATATACATATACATACATAAATATACGGGTATACTACGCCATCTGCTCATGGGTCAATGATTACGTAGAAATGCATGAAATGCATATGAAAAATATTAATAAATTCTTTCGGTATGTATGCCTCTTATTAATACCATGAAATAAACTTTATTATTATTTTAAGACCCATGAACAGATGATAAAATAATATGTCACATAGGGAATCAAGAACACATAGACCCCTAGTATTTCTATGAATAGAGTCTTATAAAAATTGTGCGTTTTCTCGTTTCTTCTGTGTAACTTGGATTACGCCAAAAAGGGGTAGCCTTAATATACCTGAGTCGAGTCTCTTGAAAAAGATTACATCGTACTCTCTTAATATTTTAAAATTTCACATTAATTTGAATTGTCGAAGGCCTTGGCATTGCTTATATGATATATAATATGCAGATGCATATTGGAGAAATAATTTGACATTAGTGTTTATGTATGGAAAACCTGCTGAACTTTTTCATACGATATGTAGGGAATGACTTTTGCATTTTAAAAGTAATGAAAGCTTACTGAACTCTTTCCTTATGAGATGTAGGAAATGATCTTTGATTTTTGAAATGTTATTCTTAATCTTAAGTGGGTCATATTGCAGGCTTAGTGTCACATTAAGATGTGAAACCTTTCAAGCCAATATTATGAGCAATTTATTTTTAATATTGGGCTACCACATCATACTATTAAATGTTTATCCAATATATATCCCAAACTAATTAGATAATGTCTCATTGCCTGGTAATTAACCAATTACTCATGTAATTAAGAATTATTTTTACTTATTTAAAATACTACTCACTTTCACATACCTTATACACCTTACTATAATTGTCTTGTGGTACCTCGTATGACACTAGTCTATAAATAATGAGTATTTTTTCTCGGGTCGTATTTTATCCCAACTTGTAAAACTTGGACGAAAATTCATTTTCTTTGACTTTCTTCTCCCCTTACCTTCATGAATTTATTTATCACTTGTTTGAAATAGCATAATATTTATTATCTCCAAATAATATTTTCCTTGGACTGATGTTAATTACCTTACGACAAATTCAACGTAAAATACTACATGGTGCAACATCGTCGTACTTTAATATAACAAAGCGTAACATCATCATAATGTAATATTGCAGTTGTAATATCATCGTAATATAATACTGCAGGACATTACATCATAATATAATACTGCAGAACATAATATCAGTGTAATATTGCAGGACGTAACAACAAAGGGGGATGATACAAATACAGGTATGGAGAGATCACAGAAGAAGAAGGTCTGGCAGGATAGATTTGTCGACTTGGATGCCTTCACTAGTTTTCGCATGTGGTGGCCAGTGAGGTTGTTGATCCTTAAAAGATAGTGTCTTTTGAATGATCTAAAGACATACAGTCGGGCAATATTTAAAGAGTTCAGAGTATGAAAGGGTTGGAAGTGGTTCACCAAGAGAGTGAAGGATGCTAAAGAATCACTCATCATAGAATTCTATGCTAATGTTTCTCATATAAATGGTCGAAGGTGACTAAAGTGTGCAATCTCAAGGTGATGTTTGATCAGCATACACTAAATGCATACTTGGACTTCATGCATGTTGATCCAAAAGAGTATATGGTGAAGTGCATAATGAACGAAGAAGTCCGACCTTGGTTGGATGAGATCTTATAACAACCACGGCAACCACCACCATGAATTACCTCTTGGGTTCTGCAGAGCACTTTGAGTTTTGAGGCAAAGGTGTGGGCAGACCTTTGCTTGAAGTAGATTGGATCCGTGCCAGAAGGAAACTCACCTTCCTATTCCTTGGTAATTCTTGTGGCTTCCATCATATCTAGGTACCCAATCAATATGGGTGTTTTGATGTCGTCAAACATTTCAGTGATTGCACGGTAAAATAGCTCAGCCTACGCTTATCCCATCACTATCACATAATACTTCACTGATGCAAAGGTAGAGACAAGAGACTTGGACACCAATGTGAAGCTGAAGAAGCCATTCAAATTGTATTTTCTGATGAATGCGAGCAAAGCCAAAGAAGAAATCCAGCCTTCTGCCACCACTGGCAAGTCTGATAAGCACACAGTGGTAGCTTCTAAGACAGATGATCTTCCATCCACCTCTGCTGAGCCTTCTACCAATGCCGATGCTATGCCTTCTCCATTATCCTCTACTTCTACCATAGCCCCTAGAGCATCATTGAAGCCAATGCCCGTGTCCATAGTTCCACTATCTTATCTATGAGTCTTCCAGACGTTAACGAGTCTCAAAAACTTGATATAGACAACTACTTCTATATTGTCTGACTTATCTAGTACTATTGTTGCATAGTCCACTAACCCGGCACCATAGACTCTTTCTGACATTGAGAACCAGCAGAAGATCATAGAAACCTTGGTACAACACGAGTCAGTTATTGTGGAGCTGTGAAAGGAAGTGAAGAAGATGAGGAAGTCCAAGTAAGCAAGAAATCAGTGGAGAAGCTTCAGGAGGAGGTGGGTGGCCTTAGTACAGCTGGAGACCTTCCTTTTGATATGTTGCTTGACCTGCACTAGTCCGTCGCAGGTCCTTCAACATCATTCGCACCAGTAGAATTAGCTGGCTAATCTGACGAGCCAGACCTTGCTGCCGACACTGCTGAGTGAGTGCACGCGATGTTTGAAAACCCAACCATGCCTAGATTTGATGATGATGAGATTCAATTGGCTGATCATGAGGGAGATACTATTGTTGGGGACACTGAGATGTCTAAGGATCCTTAGAGTTATCTTTAACCTCTCTGCTTTTACTCTTTTTTTGCACAGCATTGGGACAATGCTTACTATTAGTTTTCGGGGAGGAGGAGGGGAGTTTATTTGATACATTGGTACACTTTAGATATATTTGGTATGTAATAATTTGATTATAATCTTTTTTCTCTTATGTATATTTATCTATATTAGTAGTTATTACTCATTAGCTTCTTTATTTTTTCCATGTTAGTTCTTGTTTTGTTAAGTAGCTTCTTTTTATGCTTTTGTAGATAATAAGTCTTTGGCTTCTTAGCGCCAAGGTTCTTTCCAAAGGTAGTTTTTGTGTGAGTCGGGTGACTCGTCCAATGATGGATTGCGTGACAACCTTCTTAAGGGAATCAATCTATTTTTCTGTTTAGGTAATAATAGTAGTAGTAGTAGTAGTAGTAATGAATAAAAAGGCCTAACGAAGTCATTCCCAAAGAGTTAATCATATTTCATTTGGTACCAACGCACTTAACTACTGCTTATGGTAAGAGATAAGGTTTTAAATAGAAATAGCTCTACTTAGTGACTTTATGACTCTTGAGTTGACTTTGGTGATTATCGAGTGGTTTATTGGACAATAGTGATATATAAACATAAATGGGGTAGTTGTAGGCTCTCGACTCTATCCTCTTATACAATCTAGTTGCATGAGGGGTAAGATGAATTGTTCCTAGTCCAAGTATCTACGTGAATGGTCTAGAACTTTCTCCCAATGTGTTTCAAGTCGAATTCCTAAGTTTTTCTTGATTTGAGAAGTGATTATAGGATTTCCTTGGCCTGATCCCCTTTTAGCCTCTAACCCTTCTCATTTGATAACGATTATATAAGACTTCACCTCGTTTAGCCCCGACTCCCTCTTGGCATCCAAACTTCCCTTAACACTCTTTTGAAATAAGTGTCTTAAAGCATAAGTTAGGGGAGAGATGAGGAAATTGAAAAAGGTATCAAGGCACAAAAAGAGAAAATAAATGATCTGTCACGCCCAAATCGAGGGACATGACATGCGCTCGACCTGGTAGCCTCATTCAAGCGGACCTGGGCGCCTTTCCTCTCCTGCGCGTCACCCTGTGTTTTCGTTACTCATTAATCAAGTGAAATAACCATTTATAATTTGAACATATTCTTACTCGATTTACATAACTTCCATGGTTACTTGCGTGCTTTACAACTTATACCGCCCAACATATAAAATATATATTTACATTAGTTCACAAGTAAACATATACATTTTAGAATAGAAGCTCACAATTACTTATCCATACTTATTTAGGTTATCAACCCCCTCATTTCGCAAAATCATTAGTTCTACCCAATTCTTTTTGCTAGATTTTTGGTTTTATAGAACATGCATGTGTATTTCAACTTAGGTTTTCAAGAATCAATGCATAAGAATCCCCCTTTTTGTTTAAAATTGAAAATCAATGAAAAAGGGTAGAGGATTTTACCTGCAAGGATAGAGATGAAAGCTATTACTTGAGATTTCCCGCCTCGAGTGACTTTGAAGAATAAAATCAACAAGTGCAAAACTTTCTCTCTCAAAAACTCTCCCTTCCTCTCTCTAGATGTTCAGAAATTGTGTAGAAATGAGGGGTTAGGGTGTTTTATTTAAGAAAGGGTCGGGTTTAAAATTTAGAAAAATTAGAGACCGAGTCAGTTTTGCGGTCGCACTTTGCGATCGCAGAGCGAAAATGCGGTCCGCAGAGTGGACCACAAAAATGTTTTGAAAAGCTGGACGTACTATTTGGGTATACGACTGGAATGCTGTCCGCATTCACGTTATGCGACCGTAGGACCGCCTTTCACAAAATACTTAGGAAATTATGCAACAACTATGCACTCCACATATCAATTATGCGGTGGCATAATGAAGCGTATTTTATACCTCAATTTACCCAGGCTAGTGTCTTAGTCTGCGGCAGAAATGTGGTCTACCATACTTGATCTGCGACCGCGTCTGGACCGCATAATAGCATTTTTCTGGAAAACTTTTACTCTTGATTTTTAAAAGCTAGATCTGTAATTTAACACATTCCTAACACATATTCAAAACTTGGCACTACAAGTTACAAGATTTGAGTACAAGTTTTCACGGGTCCTTACATCCTTCCCCACTTAAAATCATTCGTCCTCGAATGAGGAATTTGGAAATCAGTTGGCTTTGAAAATGTGATATGCAAACTCCTAGTTTTCACTAACTCCCATATTTTTTTGAAATTTTGCCAGATTTTCCTTTGTAGTTAGACTTATCTACCTGTCAGAGAGCACTCGAAACCTAGTTCAAGCACTAATATACATTTCCTATTGTCCTTACAGTTGGTATACAATTCATTACCTCAACTCTTACACACATTTAATCACTTCAACATACTATTTGCATCTCAATTAATCATTACACATCTACAATACCATTAATCACTCACTTGTTACATGAGTAATCAAAACTTTCAATCACCAAAAAGGTTTGCACAAAACTCAAATAACCACAACACGTACAATTTATGCACAACTTGGGGGGAGGGGGTTACAATAGTAAAGCATTTAAGAGAAAAATGGGGTGTCTTTATGCAAATTTTAACACAACATCAGTTTGCCTAGAGATGGGAGTTCACACAATTACTACTAGACTTGTTCAAACAGATGGGGATACTTTTCTTTTATCTCACTTTCCGCTTCCCACGTGGATTTTTCGACTCGTTGACTTTTCCGTAATACTTTGACTGAAGAAATATCTTATTTTTCAATTTACGGACTTGTCTATCAAGAATGGCAACTGGTACTTCTTCATACGATAACCCTTTATTAACCTCGATGGTCTCAACTGGCACAATGGTGGATGGATATCCAACAACTCGCTTCAATATAGACAAGTGGATCCACGGGTGCACTAATGACATTTCAGGGGGCAATTCCAGTCGATAAGCCACCTGTCATATCCTTTGAGAGACCTGATATGGCCCGACATATCTAGGACTCAACTTTCCTTTCTTCCCAAACCGCATGACTCCCTTCATAGAAGATACCCTCAAGAACACCCAATCATCTACTTGGAACTCCAATTCTCTTCGATGCACATGCGCATAGGATTTCTGGCTACTCTAAGTAGTTTTTATCCTCTCCTGCTTGACTTTAACTTTTTCCATAGCCTGGTGCATGAGATCTGGCCCTATCAGTTCTGCCTCACCCACTTCAAACCACCCAATCGGAGACCTACACCTCCTTCCGTACAATGACTCAAATGGGGCCATATAATTACTAGCATGAAAGTTGTTATTGTAAGCGAAGTCTATAAGTGGCAAGTGATCATCCCAATTACCTTTTAAATCCAAGACACAAGCCCGCAACATATCAATAGGCGTTTGAATAGTCCGTTCCGCTTGACCGTCATCGTGGGGATGGAAATCCGTGTTGAGATTCACCTGAGTACCCAAACCTTGCTGAAATTTCTTCCAAAAAATAGCTGTGAATTAGGCTCCTCGATCTGAGATAATAGAGAGTGGAGTGCCATGAAGCCTTACTATTTCCTTGAT
Source organism: Nicotiana benthamiana (assembly GCA_034376525.1). Taxonomy (NCBI): domain Eukaryota; kingdom Viridiplantae; phylum Streptophyta; class Magnoliopsida; order Solanales; family Solanaceae; genus Nicotiana; species Nicotiana benthamiana. The sequence goes on along the minus strand of CM067331.1, from coordinate 86,415,452 downwards.
ATACAGTTGGGCATACAATTCCGCAGTATTGGTGGACTTCACTGGCATGAAGTGAGCTGATTTCGTGAGTCGATCCACTATTACCAAATTGAGTCGAACTTGCGCTGAGTGCGAGGTAACCCTACCACAAATTCCATGTTGATCATCTCCTATTTCCACATCGATATTTCTATTAGCTAAGTTAACCCACTAGGCCATTGATGCTCGGCTTTTACTTGCTGGTAATTCAGATATTTAGATACAAAGTCTGCTACACCCCTCTTCATAATTCTCTACCAATAAATTTCCTTGAGGTCAGGATACATTTTTGTATAACCTAGGTGCACAGAATACCTGGAATTATGAGCCTCCGCAATCACCCTATCCCGAAGATTGTCCATATCTGGAACATATAGCCTACCTTAACATCGCACTACAACATCGCTTGCGAGTGAAAATGCCAAAGTTTTGTCATTCAAAACTGCCTCCTTCATATGTGCCAATGCCGTATCAATAAACTGCTTTTCCTTGACTTCTGCTACAAGTGACGATTCTGTTCCATTATGCACTAAAATATTCCCCTCATCTGAGGTCGAAATACAAACCCCCAAATTGGCCAATTGATGCACCTCCCGAGCCAAGGGCCTCTGATCAGCCCCCAAATGAGCCGAACTACCCATAGATTTTCGAATGAGAGCGTCGGCTACCACATTCGCCTTCCCTGGATGGCACAAAATGTTCATACCATAATCCTCGAGCAATTCAATCCACTGTCACTGCCTTAAGTTCAAGTCATTCAGCCTGAAAAAATATTGGAGGCTTTTGTGGTCTGAGAACACATCCACATGAACCCCTTATAGTTAATGCCGCCATATTTTCAAGGCAAACACAACTGCTGCAAGCTCCAAATCATCCACCGGATAATTCTTCTCGTGATTCTTGAGCTGCCTTGAACCATACACTATAACCTTCCCATGTTGCTTCAACACACACCCCAAACCAACCCTGGAGGCATCGCAATAAACTACAAATGCTTCGGTGCTTTCTGGCAAGGTGAATACCGGTGTCGAGTTTAGCCTTGATTTCAACTCCTGAAGAGTTTTCTCACAAGAATCGGACCGTTGGAACTTAACTGTTTTCTGTTTAAACTTAGTCAATGGGAGGCGAGGGTAGAGAATCCCTCCACAAACCTCCGATAATACCCTGCTAAACCCAAGAAGCTACGGATCTCCATCGAGGTCGTGGGTCTAGGACAATCTTTTACTGCTGCAATATTCTAGGGATCCACCTGAATCCTTTCACCGAAAATAACATGACCCAAAAAGGTAACAGACTCCAACAAAAATTCACATTTTGAAAATTTAGCATACAATTGGTGTTGGTGAAGAGTCTGCAGAACTTCCCTAAGGTGATAGGCATGATCCTCCCGGCTCTGCGAGTAAACATGGATGTCATCAATGAAAACAATCACAAAGGAGTCTAGAAATGACTTGAAGACTCGATTCATAAGATTCATGAAAGTTGCTGGGGCATTGGTTAGCCCAAAAGACATGACTAGCAATTCAAAGTGGCCATACCGAGTTCTGAAAGTGGTCTTAGGAATATCCTGCTCTTTGATCTTTAATAGGTGATACCCGGACCATAGATTAATTTTGGAGAAGAACCTTGCACCATGCAATTGGTCGAACAAATCATCTATCCGAGGCAAAGGACATTTACTTTTGATGCTGACTTTGTTTAGCTGCCAATAATCAATACACATCCGGAGCGACCCATCCTTCTTTCTGACAAAAAGAACCGGAGCACCCCATAGAGACACACTCGGTCATATGAACCCTTTTTCTATTAAATCCTTTAGCTGCTCCTTTAACTCCCTTAACTATGCTGGTGCCATTCAGTATGGTGGAATAGATATTGGCTGTGTATCAGCAAATACATCAATCCTGAAATCAATCTCTCTATCTGGCGGAATCCCTGGAAGCTCATCCGGAAACACTTCAATCGGGGGCAGACGCTTCTGAAGTGGTGTCCGCCACCCAGACCAAATGATAGATACACCCTTTCTTAATTATCTTGAAAGCCTTAAGGTAGGAAATAAACATACCTTTCGGCACCACACCACTCCCCTTCCACTCAATAATCGGATCATTAGGAAACTTGAGCCTCATGACGCTCGTTCGGTAATCAAGTTTAGAAAATCACGAATAAAGATAGTCTATTCCCATAATAACACCAAAATCCACCATTCCAAGATTGATAAGGTCGGTCGTGGTAACCCAACCACATTCCGTGACAACACAATTCCTATAAACTCGCACGGCTGCAATGGAATCACCAACCGGAGTCGATACGGAGAATGGCTCACGAAGCAATTTGGGTTCTACCCCGAAGCTTGAAGCAATGAATTGGGTTACATAAGACAAATAGGACCCTATATCAATAACAGCATAACAGTCAATGGCCTGAATAGACAAGATACATGTAACAACATCTGGAGAAGCCTCTGCACTCTGGCAACCACTCAAAGCATAAAATCGGTTGGGTCCACCTCTACCACGAGCCCTACCCCTAACTACACCATGCCTTGCTGTAGCTGGAGGACGTGAGAATGATATGACGACTGAAAAACCGGATGATTGAGCAAATCCCTACCCATGCCCTAAATGGGCACACGATAATCCCGCTAGATATGACCTCTCACCCCACATTTATACCACACTGGTATATCCAAATAAAAAGTCACTGTATGAAATCACCCACACTTGAGGAACGAAGCCCTACGCTACTGCTGTAATTTCCCTCCTGGATGACCCGATTGGTGGGGTCTCCTACTATCTGAACATGGTCTCAAGTGACTGCTCTGCTGATAACTGTGCATAGATGGCGGTGCACTCGCTGAAGACTAAGCATATGACTGAGATAGCCCTGATGGCCCTCTCCTCTGAACTGGTCTCCCTAAGTAACCCACTAACCGGGCTCTACTGCTACTCTTTTTTATTGCCCGAATTTTCAACTTCCTAGCCTGTGTGGCTTGAGCTAATCCCACAATATTTCAAAAATTCATATCTGAGCGTAATGTCGTGGTAGCAGCCTCATTCACCACCAAGAAACTAAGGCCCTGAACGAATCGCCGAACTCGAGCACTAATGGTCGACACTAATTGAGGAGCATACTTGGACAATCTCACAAACTCCATGTGGTACTCCCAAACACTCATACTACCCTACTTGAGGACCTCAAATTCAGTGGCACAAGATGCCATTGTCTCGACAGGCAAGAAGTGGTCTATAAATTCATCTACAAACTCATCTCATTTAGCCGGAGGGCTTTCTTCCCCACGAGAATCCTCCCGCATCTCGAACCACGAATATGCTGCTCCCCTAAACCTGTAGGAAGCCAACTCAACTCTCTCTGTCTTTGAATCCTTCATCAGTCGAAGGGTCTTATAAATTTCAGCAAGGAAATCCTGTGGACCGGCCTCAGGGTAGAGGGTCCAACGAAACTAGTTGACTCTGCAACTGGCAGAATCTCCCTATCCAATGGAGGATGCAGGGGCATTATGAGATCTTTGGGCCTGAGCGGCCATTAACTAGGTCAACATATGGATGGCTTCTCTATGGTCTCCATCAGAAACTCCAGGACCGGAAGCTGGAACTGCATCGGAATCAGGAATAACGGTGGGAGGGATGGTAGCACCCTCTGCCGCAACAGGAATAGGAGCACTTTGATCTGGGATCGATGGGCCAGGTAGATTCAAGACTGGGGAGTCACTCTCTCCCACGGTGTGAGGTACATGGTCCACAACCACACTTGGGATGGCATTTTCCCCAAGGCCAAGTCCAGCTCTCTTCTAGGTGCCATCACTGAAAAGTTTTTTAACAAAGCACAAATTAGACATAAATACTTTCACTTTTCATTCACCGCACGATATAAAATAACAAAGAAGAGGATACTTTCCTAAATGTCCATGTATCCCGCCACTTATAGATGTGGTCGACAACACACCAATTAGATGGGCTCTACTCGACATGGCTTTGACACATCCTAAGATTCTTTTTAAACCTTAGGCTCTAATACAAAGTTTGTCATGCCCCAGACTGAGGAACATGACCGACGCTCGACCAGGTAGCCCAGTCAAGCGGACCTAGGTGCCTTTCCTATCCTGTGTGTCACCCCATGTTTTCATTACTCACTAATCAAGTGAAATAGCCATTTACAATTTGAACACACTCTTACGTGATTTACATAACGTACATGGTTACATGAGAGGTTTACAACTTACACCGCCCAACATACAAAATACATATTTACATAAGTTCACAAGTTAACACATACATTTTAGAATCTAAGCTCACAATTACTTATCCAAACTAATTTAGGTTATCAACCCCCTCCTGTTGCAAATTACTCTTACCCAATTACTTTTGCTAAATTTTTTGTTTTAAAGAACGTGCATGCGTATTTCAACTTAGGTTTTCAAGAATCAATGCATAAGAACCCCTTTTGTTTAAACTTGAAAATCAATGAAAAATGGTTGGGGATTTTCCCTGCAAGGACAGAGATGAAAGCTATTACTTGATATTTCCCAGCCCGGGTGACTTTGAAGAATCAAATCAACAAGTGCAAAACTTTCTTTCTCAAGAACTCTCCCTTCTTCTCTCTAGTTTTCTTAGAAATTATGTAGAAATGAGGGGTTAGGGTGTTTTATTAAAGAAGGGGTCGGATTTAAAATTTAAAAATTAGAGTCCGAGTCAGATCTGCAGTCGCAAATTGCGATCGCGCAGTAGAAATGTGGTCCACAGAGTAGACCGCAAAAATGTTCTCAAAAGTTGCGCGTTCTATATGGGTCCGCGACAGGAATGCAGTCCGCAGAAGTATTTCTGTGGCCATTGAAGAAAGTGCGGACCATAAAATTTCCTCTGCGGCTGCAAAACAAATGAAGAAGCACAACAGATTTTTAGATAATGTGCGGACCTCACATGAATTGTGTGACCCCAAAATAAGTTTTGCAAAGATAAGGGATTCAAAGTTCAAAGAGTGTGAAAATGACGTAGAAGATGCATTGCAACCCCAGACCAAATTGTGCAGTTGCATAATCAAGTCCTTGCAAGCTAAAGCAATTTACAGACAACACATGGAATTGTGAGGCCGTAAAACCTCCCGAGGGGCCTTTTTGTTAGAAAATTTTTGGCTACTATAAATAGATGAGAATCATATTTTTACATCATGTTTTGAAATTTGAGCTGCTGTAGCAATTCTATTTTGATATTTTAGGAAGTTTGTGATTTTTTTAGGATTTAAAAAACATATTTATTATTTTAATCTTATATTATTAGTTTAAATGTATTTCTTCTTTGTTTTTTTCGTTTTTTCTCATGAGTAGCTAAAAGATCTTACAAGAGTTGCGACTCAACCCTAGTGTATAATGGTTATTTAATCTAATGCTTTTTTACGATTGGGCGTTGATTATTTATCCTAGTTTATGCATTAATTTTGGAATTAATAGTTGCAAACATTGATTCATGCCTTTTTGACCTGGTCTTTACTTGAAAATGAGGGACATAGTCTAGGATAACTTGACTAAAAAAATTGGTCTAGTTAAGGGTTTCATTAGGCTAATTAAAGTGTTTGAACTAGAGATAGCGAGAACCCAACTTGAGCTCATATAAACTAATTAGCTTGATATCCGTTTGGACTTGAGAAAGCCAAATTGGGCAAAATCACACTATTACCGAGAGGTATTGTGTGATAACATAGAGTTGAGAACTATAATACACCATAATCAACAAAACACGTGTTAACGTATTAAACTCATTAGGCGAACACCTAGGCTAAAGTCACATCCGTAGCCTTTTTAACAAATTGAAAAAATAACAAAGACAATCGTTCACTTTCTAGTTTCTTCTCTTAGCTTAAATTTATTAGAGTAAAATTAGTACTAGAACTCACAACCCTTTATTTGGAAGATCAATCTAGTTGTTCCATTTGCTGTCATCAAGTGTTTACCCCCTAACACACATATAAACTCCCTCTGAAAATTGGCCCAATATTGTTGGGACTATTTGGATTGGACGTGGATCACAAATGAAGGAGTTTATACATATTTTCCCTAAGGGATACCCCAAGAAAATACAAGATATAGCTCTGGATTGGAGTTTTTCTCTATGGGGTATAGGAACAGAAGCATAGTCTAAACATCCAAAAGATCTTAAATGATCATAAGAGGGTGGTTGACTATTCAATACCACATATGGAGTTTTGTTGGAAAATAACAGTGGAAGGAATCTGTTAACTAAATATGTAGGTATGAGTATAAATTCTCTCTAAAATTTGATAAGTAATTTGGACTGAAACAAAAGTGCTCTAGCATTTTCTAATAGGTGTTTGTGTTTTGTCTGGTATGGAGTATGAGAGCAAGTGGTTTGATGAGAAATCCCCCAAGAACTTAGAAAGTCGCAATAGGAAGAACATGATACCAGCTCAAAGCATTGTCTGTTATGATGGTTTGAAGAATTCTATTGTAATAAGTGGAAACCATAGCTATAAATGCATTAATGATAGAAAAGGCATACCTTTGCATGTTGGGAGATATGTCTAGGCGACCCTGCTATTGTAATCTACAATGGTCAAGAAATATTTGAAAGTATTGTAGCTGGCAGTATGACAGGGGCCTAAAGGTCAATATGAACAAGTTCAAAAGGCTTAGAGGAGTGTGTATTACTAGCAGGGAATGAATTCTTTTATTACCTAGCCATAGGGCAAATTGGACGAACAAAAGACTTTTTAGATGAAAATTTAGAAGATAAATGTGAGATGGAAATCATTTTCACAAAAGGAATGTGTTCCATCCTTTGATGCCACAAAATATTATTTTTATTTATCGAGGTAGAATTACATGACGTATGAAGCATTGAACTAGCATTAATAGGGGAATGAGGAACATGACTAATAGAATAAAGAGAACAATCACTAGATGTTACATCAATAGAAACATAATTAGATGTTCTGGAAGGTATATGCATAATGTATAGACCATGCTCATCTACCAATTTCTAATTACCTCTTCAGAGAAGGGCCCTATATGAACAAGGAAATAGTACAGGGAATAGCATAACAATTGAGCTGAGTGAGAAATTAAAGTATAGCAAACTTATTGGAATAATTAAAACCCTCTTATGAGAAGGGCCCTCTTATATTGATGAAACCGATGGGTTTTGGATAAGTTTGAGTTGTATGGTGATTGTTTTCGGTTTCAACGTCAATATTTTTTTTGGTAATTAAAGGCTTTTCATTAATCACCAATGAAGAAACATTACAAAACCATAGTCTAGCTTCAACTCAGCCGACTATCTGTGAGATAACATATAAACTGTTTCTACTATCCTAACTAACTCACACTACTATATTCGAAGGTGTTGTAATTGTTGTCTAATTCGTGAGGTACCTCTAACATTACAATTACAAACTATGTCTCTGCATAGGGCTGAGTTACATCGAAATATCTTGTCGAAGGCTCTTGAATTCCTTTCCAGCCAGATAGTATATGCAAACTCAACAGTTACCATTTTGAAGATGGCTGCTCGACACGTTCGACCCTTGGCTTTGCTTACTAACCACTGCATTTTCTGGTTCCAATCATTGGTGGGAGTATAATTCTCCTGCAGCCAGTTCATTGTTCTTTTCCATAAGTCCACTGTGACAGGGCAGGACACTAGTAGATGGTTTCTTGTTTCCTCGTGATTTTGGCACAAGGTGCATAGTTGATCAATACTCATTCCCCAGCGGTGCAATCTGTCTTTTGTTGGGAGTCTGTCCTATAAGAATAACCATAGATTGAAGATTGCCTTTGGCCTTGCATAGTTTTGTATGATTAAATTCTTCCATGGGACTCTCGGCAACTCTTGCATCTGTGACTGGTACAACTGTCTAGTTGAGCATCTTTGTTCCTTCCAGTGCTGGATCCTCTGTAATATGTCCTTTGATTGGATAATCTTTCTAACCATCAAACTTGCCTGAGCAGGAATTAGAATGGATTATATAGGTCTGTCTTTGATGTAGTACACAGTGATCCACCTAATCCACAGCTTGTCCTTTTTATGAGCTAAGTCCCAGCAGGTCTTTGCAATGGCAGCTTCCAGAGCTTGAGATTAGTAAGATTCATCCTTCCAACTGATTTTGGGGTACACATTTTGTCCCAAGAGATATAAGCTTTCTTAGTTACAGTGTTCATCCCAGACCAAATGAAACTCCTACAAATGCCTTCTATCATTTTCAGGACTTTAACAGGCAGTATAAACATTCGTGCCCAGTAAGCTTGGACCCCAAAGATGACAGATTGAACCAGTTGGATTCTCCCAGAGTAAGACAGTGCTTTGGCAGTCCAAGAAGTGATCTTGGCAGTGATCCTATCCACCAGAGGTTTCCATTGGAGCAGTGTAATTTTCTTTGTGGACAGGGGAACTCCTAGATATTTGAATGGCAATTGACCTTGCTCATAGCCAAGGTGGTCGAGGATATGTTTCTGTATAGCCAGTGCTACCCCTACAAAATATACTGAGCTCTTGTTCAGATTAGCCTTTAGTCCAGAAGATTCAGAGAATTGGGAGAAACATTTGGATAGGGCCATGACAGAAGTAATGTCTCCTTTGGCAAACATCAGCAAATCATTAGCAAAGCACATGTGAGTAATACCCAGTTTTTTACATCTGGGGTGGAACTGGTATGCTGGATCATCTTTTAATGAGTTGCATGATCTGCTTAAGTACTCCATGACCAGAGCAAATAGGAAGGGGGAAATGGGGTCCCCTTGCCTCAGCCCCCTGGCAGCAGCAAAGGGTTCAGTCGCCTCTCCATTGACTAACACAGAGAAGCTCACTGTTGAGATACATTCCATTATCCATTTAGTGAAGGTGCTGGGGAAGCCAATATGTTCCATAACCTGCTGTAGAAATACCCATTCAACTGAGTCATAAGCTTTCTAGAGGTCAATTTTTATCATGCATCTGGGGGACACATGTTGTCTAGTATAGCTTTTGACTAGTTCATGTGCCAGGATGATTTTGTCCTGGATCTTCCTGCCTGGGATGAAGCCTGCCTGAGCTTCACTGATAATACTTGCCATCACCTTTTGCAATCTGTTAGCCAGAATTTTTGAGATAATTTTGTAGAGGACAGAACAGCAAGCAATAGGCCTATACCCTTTGACTGTAGATGGTTTGGACATTTTAGGAATGAGGGTAAAAGTTGCACAGTTTATAGGTTTGAACATCCTGGTTGAAGTGAAAAACTGCTTAATGGCAGTGGTGACCTGGCTACCAATGATGCCCCAGCTTCTTTTGAAGAATACAGCATTGTATCCATCTATACCTGGTGCTTTGTCATCTCCAATAGCCTTGAGACTCTCCACTATTTCTGTACCAGTTATAGCAGCACATAGTTCCTTTCTTTGTTTTTGTGTCAGCTTTGGGCCATTTGACATGTACAGTTGGTTTATAGCAGGAAGATTGGTTGCAGAGGTTCCCATCAGTGCCTTGTAGAATCCCATGATTTCCTCTTTGATATCTTCAGCTGTAGAAAGTTTGATTCCCATTGCATTGGTAAGTTCAGTAATCTGGTTGTGTTGAGTTCTCTCCTTCATTACTGCAGAGAAGTACTTAGTGTTGGAGTCCCCAAGTTGTATCCATTTTGCTCTTGCCTTCTGTTGCAGAACATTTTCCTAATCATTGACCATTTTTCCAGTTTTAGCACCAACTCCTTCTCCTTCAGTTGTAGGCTATCAGTGTATGCCTGTGTCATCTGGCCTTGTATTGTCCCCAGTTCCTGTCTGCATCGGTCTATTCTCTGTGAGATAGTCTTGAACTCTTTAATATTCAGGACCTTCAAAGGGCTCTTCAAAGCTTTGAGTTTTGGCCATATTGCTCGCATAGTATCTGCCTTTCCACCCTGCCACACTCTTGCCACAATCTGCTGGAAATCTTCATGCTCAGCCCATACATTAAAGAATTTGAAAGTCTTTCTCCCATGCCAGGAAGATGTTGTTAGTGTCATTATCATGGGATTATGGTATGAGATCAAAGGCAGGTCATAATCAGTTACCACTTAGTTCCATTTGATCATCCATTCATAGTTACCAAAGACTCTCTCCAGTCTACTGCATACTCTTTCAACACCAGTTTGTTTATTTGTCCATGTGTAATAGTCACCCCTCCAAGGCAATTCTGACAAACCAGCTAGCTGGAGACATTTGTTAAACTATTGAGTTTAAGGGAGCCTGACTGGTTTGCAAGACTGCCTATCTTTGTCACATAAGACTGCATTGAAATTCCCAGCAACTACCCATGGATCTTGCATTCCTAATGACCGTGTTTGTAATCTGCTCCATAATGATCTTCTCTTTTCCAGCCCATTGAAACCATACACCACAGTTAGGAAGTATGTGAAATCCCATGTCCTGCTGGTAACCATGCTGTGAGTCAACTGGCTTTCCTCTAGAACACTAGTGACTGTAAACACTTTTGGATTCCAGAGAATCCACACTCTACCCTTTTCACATGAGACATAGTTTGTTAAGATACCCCAGCCTGGTGCTAGTAGATTAGCAATTCTACTAGCATGTATTTGCTTACCCTTAGTTTCTACTAATCCAACTAGGTTAATGTTGTTTTTCGTAATATACTCCCAAACTTCTTTCTGCTTGTACCATTTATTTACACCCCTTATATTCCAAACTAACCACTTCATTGATGAGATGTTGATCCCCCTAACTCCTCTGGAGGGTCTTCTTTACTACCAGAAACTACTTCAAATCTATTACTCACAGTGATGGGGGACAGAGGTGGGAAATTAGTGATGTTGAGTGCTGGGCTCTGAGGTTGTTTCCCTTTGTCACTGCCTTTATCAACCCTCTGGCTCTAGACTGTCCTGGCTTCAGTATGAAACCCCTTGGATTCATTATGCTGTATTGGAGGATGCCTCTGCATTGGCACATTTTGGACAGGGCCTTAGTTCTCCATTCCTGGACTGCCTTTGGCTTCCACACTTGAGTAGGCTGTTTCGGGATATGCTTCGGCTGCACTGCACAGTTTTGTCCTATTGTTTGGAATTTCTCACAATAGGAGGGCTTCCACTCATAGATCACATCTTGAAGAAACGTCTTCCCATTTGGATCCATAACCCAGATCTCTGTTGGTAGTTCTTTAGTGATAGTCACCTCAATGAGCATTCTGGCATAAGAAATACGTGTCTGTTTTGTGGTACATTCGTCCGCAAATATTGGTTTTCCTAATACACTAGAATCCTGCTTAGCGATCTCATACCCCAGCAAGACATTGGTAGTTTCGGAAACTTTACCCACAATGGTATTTCAGTCGGGAACTCTTTTGAGAAATCAAATTCAGGTGTCCATTGTTTGACTATCATAGGCCTATTGGCTATTGAGTAAGGACCTGCACACAGTATCTCTTCGGCATCAGTAACTGCTTTGAATTTCACAATGTAATACCCTTCATCATGGTAGAACAATTCTGGTTCAGGGACATGGGACCAATGGTGATTGATGAGTATCCTCATTGCGTTGAAGCCATGACCGTCTCCTAGGATGTATACCACTAAGGCGCACTTCCATTTGGCTTCCTCCTCTTCAACCTCCGCTTTATCCAGTTGTACTATGGGCTGTCCGTCAATTGTCACTGGGGGTATGTAGTCGAGAGCCATTCCGTGAGTCGCAAATCGATTCTTCTGAAATAGTTTTGACCAGCTCTTCTTAGGCTCCACTAATGTGTTTTTGTTAGTCTCTGGGTGTTCCTCTATTGACATTGTTGGTTGCATGTTTGTCTCTACCGAAGGATCTGGCTCCACTATACGCGGAAGGGTTGTAGTCCCTTCGACCTCTGTTGCCTTCAGAGTTTCCATAGTCGTGTCTACCATCTCTACTAGAGTCTCTTGCTGTACTGTCATTGTCTCGGAAGCTTGTTCAGAAGCTTCCATGGTGCCTAGGGCTTGCACAGGGTTCTGCACCTCCTTCGTACAGTTCTTCTCCAAAATCAATTGATTCAGCTTGTCAAAAGTGTCAATCGGGATTTTGCGTGGTCGTCCTCTTCCGCGACTGCCGCCTTTCGCCATAACCACGAGCTCGGCGTACATTATGCTAACGGTTAGAGATAATGACCTTTGATTCATGTTTTGACTAAGCCATTAGATCTGTATCGTAGTTTTGAAACTATAGCAACTTAAATTATCAAGTGTCGACACTGTATGTTAAATTTAATGACATTTTACTAAGAATTGGAGTTACATATTTTTAGATTAATTACAAAATTGCCACTGAATTCATATTTAAAAATCTGCACTATTTTTAAATATTGAAACTAACATATCTCCTTCATTAAAAGTCAAATGGAGTGATTCAAAAGCCTAACTTGACTGAAACTTCATGAGGAATCTGTTAGAGGCATCAAAATCGAGTTTTAGCATTATTTGACACAAAAAATGAGATAGAAGAATTGGGTATTTTTTTATTAATGTTGTTGGAGTTTATCTATTGTTTGGGAATGGGAGAGTTCAAGGATGTTCTTCAAGTTTCTTCCATGGGGTAAGATCTAAACCATAACTTATGTATTTTCCTTTGATTAATTCCCTTCGTTTCATTTAGTCCATGATTTTAATTGAAAACCCGTTTAACTTTTTAAATCAAGACCTAGGGTTATGTCCTAAAGTTTGAAAATTAAAAATGAGTTAGAGGCATTTATTTCTCAATTTCTTTGGGATTTTATCCTCATATATTGGGAGAACAACATACTCGAATTTGGCGAGTTTTAGAGGAGAATTTCATGAGATATGTGACCCAACTAGTATGGGTTGGACTCTTGGGATATTAAAATCCAAGAGTATTTTCTGGTGAATTGGTTGATCTATCGGAATCCTATTGAGTTGATTTTTGATCATGTGAACATGTATTGGTTAGGGCTTCGCTCGAGTAAGATTGTATTTGGTATTTAGGGCGGACCCGATGTTGCCTTTTGTTGACCTTTTGGTTGACTTTGGGATTTTGATTAATGATTTGAGTTTTATCGATTGGGTTTGTTTCCTTTGGAACTATTTGATTTTTTGTAGTTGCTTTTGGATAATTTCAAGCCGTTCAGAGGTCGGTACACGCGAGATGGTATTTTTAGAGTATTGTTTCGCTTGGTTGGTATTGGATTCGGCTTGTTTGAGGTAAGTAACACTTCTAAACTTGGCGCTAAGAGTATGAATCCCTGAACATACATGTTATGTGTTTGGTGTTGAGGTGATGCACATGCTAGATGACGCACGTGTGAGTGTGCACCATGTGAGTTACAACTTGCTTGATTTTGTGATACTGTATAGTTACCTATTCTTGTTTCTATCCATCAAATTTCTATGTGTTAGAGAATTTGAGTTGTGAATCATGTAAAAAATCATGTTTAGGCTATATGATTATTCTCTTGAGACCCACTGAGGTTGTTGAGTTATCTTCTTAAATTGGAGTTACATACTCAGTTATATTCATTCATTCGCATATCATATCTCAGTCTCTGTTATCCTTTGTTTTCATATAATGTTATCATTGTTTGGACTAATTGGTATAAGCTTTTTATGAGCCCGAGAGGCTGGAGATATTAATGACTAAGTTGGGACTTGAGAGCCGTGTTATGGGAGATATTGTAGATCAGGCTGCACACCGCAGCAGTCCCCCCCCCCCCCCCCACACACACACACACACAACATTCCTTATATGATTTGTTTTTATTACTAGAATCGGGCTGCACGCCAAAGCAGGTTTTATTGATCCATGGTGGGATTGGGCTGCACACCTATCACACCTCCTTTTTTACATACCACCCTCGGAAGGATAATATGTATAAGGAAAATTTTTTATTTAAAGTGACATTATTTGTAATGGGATTATTTATTTATCAGAGTTGCCATTCGAGATAGGCTTGGCTTTTTATTTTCCTAGTCACCGGTTTATCTTATATCCAAAATCGAGAAAATTTTAACTTTCCAAATGACGTCTGCGTACCAGAAATTCTTGAGTAAGGAATTCTGTTAACCCGAGGGAATGTGTTAGGTACCCTCGGATTCCGTGGTTCTAGCACGGTGTCTTAAACTATCATAGTTGGCTAATTATCAGATCTTAAACATGTTTAAACATATAGTGCAATTTTAAAATATTTACCGTTTTAACTAATTTTCCAAGAATGTGAACGTCGTATAAAATGTATTTTTGGATCACGTCACATGAAATGCACCCGGATCCGAAACAAATTTATTCAACATTTTGGGATTTGAATTTGGGTCACATGAAATGTACACCCGAGTTTAAGAAGGTAGATTTATTAAAATGCTCGCCTAACGCAATTAACGTATTGATAACTTTGCGGGAGACAATGAAAATTTGCTATATGGCACATCCCGCATTCTAAGCCTTTTATATAGTTAATGAGAGCGACATAATTTGTGAATTTTGTTCGGCGCAGCGCACCTCGATTTATTTTAAAGGACATCCTAAATTGAACTATTATTCTCTATTAAGGATTGTCTCTAAAAGAACTTAATTTATTGACATTATTACTTAACTATTATTAAAGCTACAAAACTTGGGCCTCAAGATCAAGTCCAAACTCAAACAAGAGGATCTTCACTGTTAGACACCTCTTAATTCAAACTTTCTATTTGACATTAAAGGCCCCAAACATGCGTTACGAAATTAACCAATGACTTTAAGTATGAATTCAAGCCTTAAGCATATTGGGCTTTAAAAAAACAGCCCAGGAAAATGTCTTCATCTTGTTAGAAGCTATCCCAAATGCTGGGCCTCAGCATAAAGCTATTCAAACTTTGGGCCTTTGGGAACATGCCTGCTTTATTTCAACTGGCAGCCTATTATCTCAGGTAACATATAAAAGCTAGAACTGGGCCACTCCATAAGCAAACATAGGGACCAATTCGTATTCGGACAGGGTTAGTATGCTTTGGCCCTTACGTGAGCCCAACTCAGACATTGAAATTGAATGAGATTGCAACACACTAAATTTGAATCTTAATGAAACCTAATAATATTCAAAGAAAGTAGAAATGAAAAATTCGATTAAGTTTACGTGCTGATTTTAAATCTACATCCAATGCTTGTAACTAGATCGCATATATTCTGATGAAACACATACTTATCCTAGAGTCTATTCCAAAACGACATTTAAATTTGTATAATATATCTACAGCGTTTACTGACCATGAATCTAGACATAATTCCAACTTAACATCCATACTAACATGATAATAGGTTTAGAATGAAATTAAGCTACACTTAAATTAATACTACTAGATAGAATACCAATAATATGCTGAAAATCACAATCAGTCCAACAGTCCTACTAATACAAATACTGATGTTCAAATACATACGATTGTTGAACCTATAGACTAAGTAAAATCAACAGAAAATCCATGAAAAA